>CM023828.1:16295000-16895000 GCA_013266295.2 Branchiostoma floridae x Branchiostoma japonicum | reverse complement strand
AATGGTAAGCCTGGGGGAAAATGGCCAAAGGTAGCTCCAAAGGGGCCCCTTGTGGATCCTTTTCCTACATTTTCTGGGCAAATTTTGCTGCTAAGTTTATTCTCTCTTTTGTCCACAAACTTCCTTCACATGCTATTTATCCGAATCAAGGAAACAACACTATTACCAGGTTGCTTTCAATCTACTTTGGAAGGACATTCTGACAGGCGAATACATTTTGTAAATGTAAAAATAGTCCTTGGTAATCCTTGGTTTAACCAAAATACCTGGTTTAATGCATCTGTAGCAATGTGTTTTAGGAGAAAACAGAACGTTACCTCGATTTTCACTTGCATCCATACACGTCTACATCCCCTCCAAGAAATTTAAGCGGGGCAGAACAAGCAGTATCCTTTCTGAATCATGCCATATGATATAATTTTGCACGATAAGAAAATCACTGTAACATTGGTTGTGCTGTTGGGAAGGGTTAAACAGTGCTGTGAGTGTGAAAATTTACTGAATGTTGTCTTCAGAAGAGACTTGGCTACATTATTATCGATAATCATTACAAAGGTAGCTACAAAATGCAATTTACTTTGGTCAGCAGAGCCCACAGGGTGAAAAACAAAACTTGCGTCATATTAATATGTAATGCATGGCTAATAAACCAATCAGGGATATCTTTGAATAGCCCGTTAGGAATCTATTCGATGACTGGCCATTTCTGAGCTTTCAGCATGATTCTGGGGGTTGGACAATTTTTGGGGGGGTAGGTGGTGGTGACTGAAGATCAATTTTAATTGCAATTCTCTTCATGCTTTTCCTTTTCACAAGTACATAAAGTAGTATTCAGTCTTTGATTGTAAGTTTATTATGCACTGGAAATGCAAAAAGCACATTGCAATTAGGGCTAGTCAGACCTTTGCGGGGGGCCTGCATGGGGGGTAGTGATTACGAATTACGCAAAATTTTCGCCGCCGATTACGAATTACGTTAAATTCTCAGAGCTGATTACGCCTTTTCGCTTTGCGGCTGATGTACTGATTACGAATTACGTTGATTTTGGGGGCGGCTGCCTACGGATTACGGAGACTGCGAAAAAGGGCATGCAGGCCCTCCTTTGCCCACCGGATCATCTACCAAAAGGGTAAAGTAGCACTTGAGGACAAGAAAATGACATAACCTTTTCTCTGGAAATGATGAAAAAAAATTGTTGAATGTGGACTGTGAATAATAGTTTTGTCAATCAATATCATGGGCATGAGACTTAAAACAACAGGTCAAAACTTGCTGTTACAGTGCAAGGAAATAGATGTACAGTAGGCGGTAGGCAGACCAGATGACCCAGCCAAGCCTGTATATCTTTCTCCCCCTGGGACCCACTCTGACCTGGTTGAGGGTTGGAAATCTAACAGAGATATAATGTCTATTAGATTTTTAATCCTGCCCCTTTAAATTGATTTTCCCTTTGTCAAAATAAATTTGTCAATGATACCTTCCAAGTTTGACATATTGGTAAGGGTTGTGTGAACTGTTCCCTGGCTTCTCAGACTAGGAGACCCAAACATGGGATCACACAAGATGTGATGTAACTTTATCCTTGAATAAGCATCTGCCAGAGTAATACATTGTAGTTGCTGAGGTTGACCTGTTGGTTACCCCTTACCAGGGAAGGGCAGGGGGAAGGGGAGAGCCTCAGGTCAGACCTTTAGCTATAGGTCACGTGCATGTACCCAGCCACTTTGTGCAAAGTTTTTCCTCTTCACACAGTTCTATTCATTACATGCAGTTCCAGTTGGAGAGATTTGATACCGGTAATGAGTAAATGTAGAGATTTGATGTTATGAATAGGAGGAAAGTGTGATAGTGATACTGGCAGAACTAATTGTTTTTCCTCAGCTGGCTGGGATAGTCCAGGGATGACCTCGTTTTCCTGTTACAGTAGTAATTCTATCTTCACTTGGCCCTCCTGACCTCACTTGGCCCTCCCTGTTTCCCCTGTGTAAAGTGTCTTAATTTTCCCAGATAGTTCACTTTCTGGTGAGAAAAGCACAGTTTGGGGGTGGGAGACTAGGTCGTGGGCACAACATACAGTGCACACCTCCGACCATGGCCACAACATCAACATGCCAGTGTGATCAACTCTCCACTTCAAAATTAGTTTGCATGAACATTTGAATCTTGTCAGGGTCCACAAATTTTGCCTCCTAAAATCTTCGCCACCTTATGAGCAGAAAGCACATACAGTTAGAAGAGTTATGCAGTTGCTACAATTCATGCAACAAACATTTAGTCTGAAGAATTATGCAGTTGTTACAGTATACAGTAACTAATTTTCTGTGGCAAAATGGCATATTATAAAGTAAACTCTAAACAGGCCACTGATTTCTAACAATATTACTTAACTACAATCAGGTATAAGCACACACTCAAACATTCTACGCATATGCCTGAGTGTGTGTGTTTGAAGGCGATCAGCCCAGTGGTTTTGGTTCTGGCCATCTGAGGCTGATCTTTCAGACTGGTAGTCTAGACTATCAGGTAGCCCTAGTGGACAGATGGAAAATTGCAGGTTACACGCCAGGACACTCTATCCAGCAGCCTACCAGTCCAAAACAGGCCTAGTAGTCTGTGTTGTTTTAGGCCCTCACAGCTGTCTAGGCTAAGTAGGTCAGCCTGGCAGCCCTGGGAGTTCAGCCCAGTGGGCACACAATCCGGCCCTCCAGTCCACACAGTTCAGACCAGTAGGCTGAGATCTGAGCCTTGTAGGCCACAAGCATTTTCAATCAATCATATCTGGAGTTATAAACATCACTGATTACTGATTTTCACATGAATAGTGCCTGATGATGAGAGCTTCAGATTGATACCACACTTAAGGGTTTACAGTTTACACTGCTTGATTTTCCAATTCCTGGTGTCTTTTCCAAATTTAAAGTGACCAGTGTTAATTAGAAAGGCTGGCAGGGTGCCAATGGGAAAATGCAAGCTCTGGGCCTGCGAATTCCTAGGCCCATTGAAAGTACACAGTCACATGTACACATGTACATGTATGTCACACGATCCTCACAGATATACGTATCCTTACTACATTAAGAAATGACCAGAAAATTGACACATGAAAATTCAGTTTTACTGCCCTGAAATCGCTTTGGGTGCCTTTAAGAAAAGAAGTCAGGCTAAGGGGACCTTACCAATACCTCTTTTCCCCATGGGGCACATGGGATTGATGCAGTACTCCCACGAGGTGCTAGGGTCAGTAGTGTAGCACCACACGCCGTATTTGGTTTTTGGATCAGGATTGCGACAGTAGTTCTCCACCAGCTCGGGAAAGAACACCGGCCAGAAGTAGTTTTGATGGGGATGGTCGACGTCCCAGCGCTGACAGGTCTTCCCACTTCTGGTCACAGAGACGTCCCCCCGGTAGTCCGATCCGTCAGCGGTTCCCACACAGCCTGGAAAGACTTGCAAATAGGAAAAAGAAATGCTTTTAAAACTAGAAAAGTAACATGAAATGGGCTGAAATATGCTGTATTTGCTCCGGAGCAAATGTCTGCCTTTCTAGTTTTGTAATACTTAATTAGTGGTTATGTGCTGTAAAGAATTGCATCACTTCTTGTTTCATTCGGTCAGTCTTTCCCTTGGCTCCCGACATCTGCTTGATTTTCATTAATATCATGATCATGGTAATGTCTCCAACACCCAACCATGGAACGAAAAAACACAAAACAAAGCCAGGGGTCTTGTCGGCCCCCAGCAAAAACAAACATAGCACCACACCAGTTTGATAATACACCTTATTCACGCATTGCGCAATCTTGCACCAAAGCGAGGATTGGAGGGCAAAGAAACAAAATGGCGTCCCAGAGATCATTTACATGGAGAAGCTTGTATTTGCATATTAATGAACATCATTTGCATATCTGTGACTGGGCACATACGGCACTGACCTCGCGGGTGTGTTTGCCCTCCAATCCTCGCTTTGGTGCAAGATTGCGCAATGCGTGAATAAGGTGTATTATGTTTGTTCATGGATATTTGCAGGAAATCAATGAAGTGCATGCCTTGGGCAGGGAAAAAAAAAGAAGGAGTTCCACGACCTCATACCTTTGACAAATGATGTTAACCTTCACGACAGACTGACAAATTAAAATGTTTCTCATTGATTATGCAAAAAAGGTCCTCATTTGCATAAATATTATCAGTTGATCGTATTCTCCTGATTTGCATATTAAGTTACTTAATTTTACGGATGTTCACCTTCACAATGGCAATGGGTAACATACCACAGAAAAGCATCATTTATATATATTGTATATTGAATGTTCACAACTACTGCAGCACAAATTTGAAAATATAAGAATTAAGATAGCAGAAACAAATATCTCCATATTATGGAAAATCATAGAAACCTATTCATGACTTTGTATTCTTGTCCTGAGATCATACAAGTAGTAATAAGAGGAAAATCTACCTGTTTTATCCATGGTCTTCATGGGTGGACCAGTTGTTGACTGTTGACTGGTTGTTGACTTTACAGCATCTTGATTTTGGTAGAGTAGCACATTAATGTATTATAAGTACTAAGTACTTAAGTATGAAGCCCATCACACATAGCCAAATATGGCCTCGGCCTCCCGAACACTGCCCAACTCCCCCCAACCATGGTTAGGTGTAGGTCAAGAGCAAGGTTGGCTGTGGTTGGCTGGTGTTTGGTGAGGTCGGCTACTGTTCGGCTGCACCAGCCGAATGTTTTAGAATGTTAAAAACATTTGGGAGGTTTGGCCATGATTGGTTGGTGTTTATGAGTAGGTCAGCAGTGTTCGGGGTGTGTTTGGGGGTCAAATTTAACTCAAATTTGATTAATCAGATTGATATATATAGAGAGGCAGGTGTGGCCTAAATCTGGTCAGACTGCTCCTGAACACCTGCAGCCAACCTTGGTCAGCTGGTGTTTGGGGGAAGTTTCTGAATGTGTGACAGGGGCTTAAGTGGTAAAGTACAACTTGCAGCTCAAAGTTAAATAGAGATCATAGAGACAATCATTGGTATCATCTTCCTCATCTTTTTTCAACTTTGATATTACATGATTGTATGCTCTTACAGAGATCTGAAGCAAATATACTTTTGTTCAAGAATTATTAACTAAATATTCATGACTTCTTTTACTTGTCCTTCTGCAAACACATCAGCGATCATTAGTGCTGTGTACCGGTTCACTGGACTCAGTTACGGACTTGTAAAAATGTTTAGGTTCAAGTCCAAAAAAAAATGAATGGCGGGAACCAGGTCCGGACTTGGTTGGAAAAAAACCCATGTCACATACCCCTTTTTATTCCAAACCACATAAAACCTTCCATAGATTGCAAAATCTGTGCTGCAAAATGAAGAAAACATTGCCATTGGGCATTGTCAAGTGTCGGCCTCCATGTTATGTGGCCACAGTTTCGCCCAGACAACATTGCAAGGTTGACAACATGCAATTTTGTATATACCATGGGTTTAGCTATTAATATAGGTCCGGACTTAAGTCCGGAACTGAACCTAAACCTCTGGATTTGAATCCGAACCTGAACCTAAACGTGGGTTTAGGTACACAGCACTAGCGATCATGGTGATACCTGTACCTGTTTTATCCATGGTCATCATGGCTGGATCGGTTGTTGACTGCTCACTGGTTGTTGACTGTAGAGCATCTTGAGTTTGGTAGGAGTAACTGCCAAAAACTGATCAACAAAATTTCAATTCAGTATTGTCCAAAACCACCATAAGCATATTAAGTTTCTTGCAGTTAAGGTAAAAAGAGAAGCATGATATTATGTTTTTTGATACTTTGATTAATTTTGTATGTTTGTATGTGTGTTGGGATCTTTAACATGCTCAAGGTGACTGTGGGTTTTCTCAAACACGGGGCCTCTGGGTTTACATCACATTACCAAGTACACTATCCTAACCAAAGTTAGGTAGTTGACAACACTGTCCTTGGTACTGAATGACAATCACACTGGCAACACTGTCCTTGGTACTGAATGGCAATCACACTGACAACACTGTCCTTGGTACTGAATGACAATCACACTGACAACACTGTCCTTGGTACTGAATGACAATCACACTGACAACACTGTCCTTGGTACTGAATGGCAATCACACTGACAACACTGTCCTTGGTACTGAATGACAATCACACTGACAACACTGTCCTTGGTACTGAATGACAATCACACTGACAACACTGTCCTAGGTACTGCTTGACAATCACACTGACAACACTGTCCTTGGTACTGAATGGCAATCACACTGACAACACTGTATTGGTACTGAATGACAATCACACTGACAACACTGTCCTTGGTACTGAATGACAATCACACTGACAACACTGTCCTTGGTACTGAATGACAATCACACTGGCAACACTGTCCTTGGTACTGAATGACAATCACACTGACAACGCTGTCCTTGGTACTGAATGACAATCACACTGGCAACACTGTCCTTGGTACTGAATGACAATCACACTGACAACACTGTCCTTGGTACTGAATGACAATCACACTGACAACACTGCCCTTGGTACTGAATGACAATCACACTAACAACACTGTCCTTGGTACTGAATGACAATCACACTGACAACACTGCCCTTGGTACTGAATGACAATCACACTGACAACACTGCCCTTGGTACTGAATGACAATAACACTGACAACACTGTCCTTGGTACTGAATGACAATCACACTGACAACACTGCCCTTGGTACTGAATGACAATCACACTGACAACACTGCCCTTGGTACTGAATGACAATCACACTGACAACACTGTCCTTGGTACTGAATGACAATCACACTGACAACACTGTCCTTGGTACTGAATGACAATCACACTGACAACACTGCCCTTGGTACTGAATGACAATCACACTGACAACGCTGTCCTTGGTACTGAATCTCATTTTCACCTGACTGGAGTCTGGAAATAGGTGTAAAGTGCCTTTCCTATAAGGCCACAATGTTGGGGCCTGCCAGGGATTCTCTTTATTCTCTTTATTCCGATTCCCCTTAGCCTAATTGCTAATCTTACAGGGTTAAAATTAAACAAAATAAAACATACATAACAGACTAGTACATAGTAAACAAAAAACACATGCATAATTACACCTACAAATGAAAACATGCAGCACGTAACATAATTTACAAACTCATTACAGACTTCTAAGTTAAAACTTGAGTGTTAAAAGAGTTATGGACTTAAAACTATGAGTGTTAATGAACAACTGGTGAATGTCCTTTTTTAAAGATTATAAGACCAGACTGTATATATTAAGCATTTTGATATTTAGTGGTAAGTTGTTCCAGAGATTGAATGCCCACTAAAGAATTGTTCTCCAGGATTAGGACCCAAAACCTTTAGATTCTACGTCAACAATCCTCACTTAATTATCTATAAAACCTCATTGACCTTACTCTTATAGATAAGTGAATATTAAACCTGTTTTATCTGTGGTCTTCATGTCTGGACCAGTTGTTGAGTTGGGAGCATCTTGGTCTGGTTCGGAGATGACATTGAACTGTGGCCTGCCAATGAATATGTAGGTACTAGTGACCTGTGCTGGTTCACAAGGTTCCACTTCTGTACTTGAACCTGAAAGAAATGTCAACAAAAATAGGCATTAGAAGTCAGACTAGTTAGTTTTAGTCTAATAACACAAGACTTAGGCCAAACCAATTTAATTTGTTGCTTCTCAGATTCGCCTGTTCATTTTTTCCTGATTTGCAAAAAAAAGATTCTGGTTCTGAATCAACTCAAAAATGCTCATATTTTGGCCCCAACAGGTGAAGAAAGTCAGAGATTCAGTTTTTTATCTATCAATGCAGTAGTTAGATTAAAAATTAAAAATTCATTGTTTAAATTTTAAGCCAGCCTTTTACAAATTGTTGATGTATGTTCACTTCATGGCTCCTGTCATAGCATTTGGGCCTATAATAGGATGCCCAGGCCTGTTTTTATTTTCATTTTTTTTTGCCCTGTCTCTTCATATTTTTTCTGAAAAAATACAAGAAGCAACAAATTAAATTGGTGTGGCCTTAGTATGGATATCTGGAGTGTTTGTTAATGTTTGTCATATCTATCCCCCCATTTTGCTTATACTTCTCTTCATTCTAAAACAATGTAGGTATTTTCTTCTTTTAATTTGGAATTCAAATCATTATTAAGCCACTTTACAGAATACAGTGTTCTTAGCTCTGATTGGTTCACCTCAGATGACCTGCACTCTGATTGGTTGATTGAAGGGTATTGAACATAGGAAGAACTTCAAGAAGGATTCCAAAATGAACCGTGTTTTGGAACGTTTTTGAAGTACAGTACTAAAGTTTTGTAAATTGATAAAATGACTAAATATCAAATCATGCATAGTCTTTGTAAGCGAGGGAAGTGATTAAAGGTATCCGGGTGGATGTCTAATTTAAGTGCTTTTCTATTTTTTGATTGCTGTGTGTAAAAGCACTCGGCAAAAAAATCATTGAACTTGAAAACATCGCGATTGTTTAATTTGATATGGATATTTCGTATCAAAACCGGATTGAGTTCCACTGCAGTACCATAAGAAGCTGCAATCTAATCATTTTGAGGTGTCATCAACACCTACCCACCTACTATATCATTAAGGCAATACATTAAAGGCCTTCTCGCGAGTTATCATGTTTACATACACACACACACAGTGTGATACACACACAGTCACACACACACACACACACACACACACACACACACTACTGAAAACATAACCTTCTTAATGGCAAAGATACGATAATATCATTAATAATTTAAAGTGACAATTACTAGTGTGAGATTTTCAGTTGCTTGAGTTACTGTTAGCTTCTGTTGGACAGTGGTACATGTACATAAGTCATGTATCTCATTACCTGGATGTTTAACTTTCATCGATATACCCGGTACATACAATTAAGGGTGTTTTCAAAAACTTGATAAATGCTTTACCGAGTGAAGTGATACAGACGATGGGAAGTATCAAGCAGACCCACAGCACGAATCCTGTCCTTGCACCCATCCTTCCTCAGGACAAGACCTTTTTTTCAAGCATTGCCAAAGGCTGTCCTCCGACTGTGCGGAAATAAGTCTGCTTCGTGTGGATATCATTTGCTTCTTGTTTTACACATTAAGCCACAGCAAGTAAATCTTATGGATGACATCCTCCGCAGACTCCAAATTTAATGCAGGCAACAACAAAAATTCCTACGTTTTCAAATTTTGAAATCATAAACCTATCACAACCAACAGGTCTTTTATTCCTGACTGTGTATTCAACAGTAATACCTTGTAAATTTGTAATACTACACATCTCAATTAACTTCAGAATTTCTTGTTTTCTTTTTCAAAATCAAGCGAAAATTAATGAGCGCACCAATAGCATCGGATTCCATAAAAATGACTTGCTGCGGCCTTAGCTCTTCTGAGGAAAGAACAGTGCCTGACATCACTGGATTCAGAAAAGAGTAGAGTCTTAATGCAGGATCTGTGTGGATGATATGTTTTGCTTGTATAGTACTTTGAAGTTTGAGTTCAAAATGACATGAAACGGTGAAGGCCACCGGTCTCAAAACCTTGGCGGTGACTGTATACTACCAGCACGTCGGCAGTATGTACTGCGCCTGCGCAAAACCCTGATTTTTCACGTTTTTCGTTGGATGTTTGGTCAACGTTGCATCAAAATTTTGCCTGTTGCAGACGATATCTTTTCCTTACAACATCTGAAAACTACAAACAGGCTGTCAACCTTATACATGTATGCTCTAATACTACCTTAGGCCACACCAATTTAATTTGTTGCTTCTCAGATTTAGCCTGGGTACCATCCTGGTTAGTTTACGTCCGCTCCCACAGTCGCTATCGACTGGGTACCATCCTGGTTAGTTTACGTCCGCTCCCACAGTCGCTATCGACCAACCAGACTGGTTCTGAATCAACAAAAAAATGCACATATTTTGGCTCCAACAGTTGAAGAAAGTCCTTTTCTTCCTAGTTGTTACAGTTGTTACATCTACCAAATTGGTTTGATTAAAAGTTCAAAATTCATTGTTTAAATTTTAACCCAGTCTTTTATGTTGACTTCATGGCACCTATTCTAGTATTTGGGGCTATAATAGGATGCCCAGGCCTGTTTTTATTTTTATTTTTTTTTCGCCCTGTCGCTTCATATTTTATCGGAAAAAATCCGAGAAGCAACAAATAAAATTGGTGCGGCCTTATATGAGACGTTCTGCCAAATATGCACAATACATTACGAGTTTTGCGCAGGTGCAGTATGTTCTGCCGACGTGCTTATACCACCTTTGTTAGAAGGTTTCATGTAGAAGTCTCCCACAGCTGTCTCAAAAGCTCACCCACTGTCTGGTAAAATTTGCTGGGCATTTCTGTCGAGCCGAGCAAGAAATAGTTTCATCTGTCCTCCTGTGTAAACCAAGTGCATTTCAAAAGTTTGACTTTTACTGACACTTTTGTTAGAGATACTTGAATTGAATTTAGAATAAAGGAAAAATGCTTGATAGCTGGGCCCCAGCTGATACAGGCTGGTAGATTATGATGATGAGTACATGCAATCATGGCTTGCTTTTGTTCTTGGTTAACACGGTTTGATTATAAATAAACTCTACTTTAGAGAGATTCTGAAAGAAATCATTTGAAAAATTGGGAGACAAGCAGTTTTAAAAAACGTCATCTGATTCAGAAAAATTTTCAAAAGAATTTAAAGAAATTTGTACAGTAAGTAGCTCTTCTAGTGAGTTTGGCATATTCACCTACAGTGGATCAAAACACTGATACTCTACATTTCAACAACAGGTTTCAACCTTAAAAGGGTGGATAAAACAGCTTGATGGTTTTCCTTCTTTTCAAGTTTACCTGAGTGTGTAATGTTTAATGTTAACGTTGCTATTTGATCTTTTGGTTCAGGCTTAGACACAATGGACTTCAAAATTCATGAATGAAGTTTCATGTCTTTTTTTGTGTGGGGAGGCATCCAATGCAATTTCAGGGTGGCAAAACAAAAATATTCTAGATGAGAAAATCTGTCTGATATTGACATTTACTGCCGTTTCTTAGCACATTTTTGTCATCATTTATACTTAAAGCGTTTAAAATAGCCCAGAAACAAGCTATATGTGAGGAGTCCCTTTATTTTTGGTACCAGTAATAGATAGTAGCTGATACATTTAGAACCAACAGCCAACAATACGAAGCAAGCAACCATTTTCGTTAGCGACGAGTTTTGCCTCTCAGATATCAGTTTGCAACGGGATAGGGTTGATTCAACTACCGGTAAGTACATGTATGCAAAAAAATGACCAGGAAATTGACCTAAAGTTTGAATATTCAATTTTACTGCCCTGAAATCGCTTTGGATAGTATGTGGTGGATAAAACTGCTTGAAGGTTTTCCTTCTTTTCATGTTTCACGTTACCTGTCGTGAGTGTGTAATGTTTAATGTTAACAGTGCTATTTGGTTCAGGCTGAGACACAATGATTATCATGAACTTCAAAATTCATGAATATATTTTCATGTCTTTTTTTTGTGTGGGTACAAAATGTAGGTACATGTAGATCTTAATAAAAAAGTGATTTGAGTACTGATTATTTATTTTAATGTTTTGTACTTCTTATAGTGTTCTAGCCATTTTTTTCCACCATCTTAATTTTGTTTCACTTAACATCATCATATTGATTACCAAAGACACAAGATGTCACCTCATACAAATGTAGGTGCGACAATCCTAGGAGGGTCCTGGAGCATGCTCCTCCAGGAAAAGTTTGAAATCCTGACCCTCAGAAACGCTATTTCCTGCATTTTGAGGGGCAAATTTTGCTGGTAGACATAGAAACCAAGGAGGTTCAAAAGTTTCTACAAGGAGGTTCAAAAATGACATCTCTTTCCATATCTTTACATGCCAATTTTTGTCGATTAGGCAAAATTTTTGTCCACCATGAGCAGCAAATTCCGTCAAGTAACGGAAAGACAGATCATGCTGGCTAGAACACTGGCTGAGTTTTATGACTTTCACAGTTCCCATGTGTTATTGTAAGAATTTTCTCTTCTAACCTTGCATGTACCTGCACCTGTTTTCTGACATTGTTCCATTCATTACTCAGGTGCTGATCTGGGATGTCACCAGTGGAACATGTGTGAAGGAGCTTCAGGTAGGTGCAGTTGACTGACTATTGTGTTTTCCTTTTATCACATTATCACATTTCACACTATATAATATACACATGTATGACCTGGCTTACATGTATAACATTATGTGTGAAAATTGTTATCACAGTCATGTCGTGGTGATAAATTAGTTATTTGTTTTGGTTCTTTTGTTTGTCTGCTTACTAGCCATACAATAATGTTTAACTGTAACTTTTAATGTGAATAGCAAAATTTTTTCATCACAACCATTTATTTTTCACGGCTCGTGAAAAATAAATGGTTGTGATGAAAAAATTTTGCTATTCACATTAAAAGTTACAGGGGTATCCGAAAAACTCAGACGGATCTTCCAAAACTTCAACATTGCCACAATAATTCATTCGATTACCAACCTGATGAAATTATTCACGGATGTAACTTAATGTGTTCTATCAAAAACAACAAAATACACAAAATTAATAAATAGTGTATAATTGAGACATTGGGACTTGTCTACCAACAGAACACTGCAGCCAAACAACAACACAACCTGGAATAGGAAAAACAAGTGTTTTTGCAGAAAATGATTAATGGAAACTTAGTAGTGTCATTTACACTTGAAATCAAAGTTACTAAATTAAATAGTAACTCAAGACAGTCATGATAAATCTTGAAATGTTCACAGTGCTTTTATTTTCGCAGTTTTCACAGTGATATATTGCTCATTAGTCCTGACACTGCATTTAAGGGCAGTCAGAGGACATGTTCCCCCAGGAAAATGTTAAAATCTTGACCCTCTGAAATGCTATTTTCATGCATTTTGAGGGGCAAATTTTGCTGGTTTGTCCAGTGAGACCAAGCTTAGTTTAATGACATCTCTTTCTAAGCTTTACACACCGATTTTTTTACACACGAAGGTACAAAATATAGCACGTCGGCAGAACGTACTGCACCTGCGCGAAACCCGTAATGTATTGTGCATAGCACTTTGGCAGATAGAACGTCTCATATAAGGTTGTATTAGAGCATACAAGGTTGACAGCCTGTCTGTAGTTTTTAGATGTTGTATAGGAAAAGATATCGTCTGCATGCAACAGGCAAAATTTTGATGTAACGTTGACCAAACATCCAATGAAAAACGTGAAAAAGCAGGGTTTTGCGCAGGTGCAGTACATTCTGCCGACATGCTTGTGAAGGTAAACAATGTCATACAGTATTTTCTTGCAAATGTTTCCTTAAGTTTCTAGTTCTAACATGTTTCCCCTGATGTGATGTACATGTACAGGGCTTGGTGGACCAGGTGCACACATGTAAATACTCCACAGAGGGCACACTGCTGGCATCAGGTGCTACAGCTGTCACGCTCATGGTCCGAACTAAACCTTCTCGGGAAGAACAGAACACAGTTGAACTGGAAACTTCTACAGTGTCTGTGAGCAGAACTTCAAATTGTAAAGACTAAACCCCCTTATATGTCACCATAGATGGTAGACCAAGGAGTTTTTGTTGAATAGAAGGCGAGTTCCAAAAGCGAGGGCTAACTTAGCGCAAAGGATGACAGGAGATCGCTCTGATGGGGACTTTTCCTGGTTGGTTGGATGGCACACCGCGTGCTGTGGGTGTTCTTCCCAAAAAGAATTCCTTGAACGCGGACTGCGGACCTATGATTTTCTTCCCAAGAAGAATTCCTTGGACTGCTGCCCATGATTTTCTTCCCAACAAGAATTCCTTGGACTACTGTCTATGATTTTCTTCCCAAGAAGAATTCCTTGGACTGCTGCCTATGATTTTTTCTTCCCAACAAAAATTACTTAGCCTATACAATGTAGCTACTGCCTATGATTTGACAGTGAATGCTCAACTCAAATTTCATAGACAAAGAACTTTTTTTTATGTTTTGTGTGCTTTGTGGTCTTCTACGTTTTTGCTTTCTTTTAAATCATACATTTTTTGTGTGCATCATATTCTAATTTAAAATTTAAGGGTCAATCAAATCCACTTCTAAGAAGAAGAAGAAGAAAAAATCCAATTTTAGTCACTCAACAGTCATTCAGCAATTGCCAACTACATGTAGTGTAAAGGGGACCAAAGGGATTATGTACAATATACATTTTGTACATTGTATGTTAAACTTTGCATTTTCTACATTATGTAATAACTACTTGTGAAAATGTACATTTAGGGCTGATTTCACATGACCCACTTCTGGCTATTGTAGGAACCTGAAATTGCAATGTATAAGAACACCCATATCTCTTTAGGTCATATACATGATTGCATATTTTCATTTTTGAACAGTTTCTCTTATTAATAATAAATCAACCTCTTAGAAATTTCAGTAATAATCTTTATCAAATCATCTTCATGCTATGTCTGCTCAGTATATATTACTTTGAAAAGGAATCTAAGAGAAAAACGTAAGAATATTTTTTGTAATTAATATATGTTTGTATATAGAAGTGTTTGAATGTATAGAAGTGTTATAACTTTGTATATAAAGTAAATTTAATCTCATTACAATATGTTGGAACTTAAGTTTTCAATTGACACTCGTGACTTTAGAGCATAAAAGAAATCATGCCAAAGAAGTCGTCCACAACAAAAGTTTAATCACACTGAAGACACACAAACATATGGCAAAAGGTCACAACTGTGGTGACCTGAGCCGTTATAAAACTTGTATGTACATGCATCTAGTGCCGACGTGCCGCATCACATACAACGTGATAGACATGAAATAACAAAATAGTGTTCCACTAGCAGCATTTGGCTCAACCCACTTGTATCTAGTGACTCACAGTAACTAACAACTGTGCCAGATTAGCCAACTTCTACTTAATATGGCCTTGAATGTATAGAATTTCATAACACAAGTTTTATATAAAAATGCCAGTGTTTAGAATGTTTCATACAGATCAGTGTGGCACAAAAAACATATTACATTCAACATATGAAATTCAGTGTATTCAAATTAAAATACAACTGTAACAACAAATCAATTATATTTTTAAATGTATTGTAACAGGTATAGAATAATATCAGAAAGGAAGAAGGTTCCATTTTCTACCCAGCTCTGTTTCCTGCAAGTAAATAAAATAAATTGAAGAAACTTCAGGAAAATATTTAAAATATAAACAAAATTAAAACAATGCTTGTAACACAAAAAAAGTTCTTAATACATGTGATGGCATATCCCAATATTGTGGAAGTTTGGACTAAAATGCTCTTAACTATAAACGTGAGATATTTTGAAACATTTTACTAACTTCCATGATGGTGCATGTAACTTGCTGCTACAAGAGATTCTAATATTATGTCTTCAGTCTTTTCTATCCTAATATAATATTTTTATAGTTTAGCATTCCACACTTTTGAAGATATGTATCCAAGGTACAATTCATTTTTGATTGTTTTTGAAAAGATGTATAATTATTCTCTACTTTGCACTTGTGCTATTATATGTACCTTGAAGTGGACAGGGCAAAACAACAGACAACACGTCAAACAATCGATATTTACTGTACAGATGTGTGTAACGCTACGAATATGAAGCGCATATAAAATTCAGATTATATCAAATTCTATGTAAACCATGCATCTTTTTGCCACAATAAAATCACCAGCATGATGTCTTGTAGTCTCTACAATGTTCTACCAGTTTTTTTTTTGTCCAAACAGTTTATGACTGACTTCTGTTATTTTTCTCACACGTTTTGAATCTCTGAACATTTCTGGAAAACAAGAGTTCACAAATAATTGTCATGGAACGTCAGACGACAAGTCATCAGGGATGGTGCAAGTATTCACAAAACCTTTCAAAGCACGTAATACTATATGTGTACGGTGCACTGGTGCACGTTACATTCCACAGCAGTCCATCTGGCCACACCAATTTCACTTCTTGGTTCTTGGAATTTTTTTTAGAAAAAAAAAGTACTGGCTGCTGATCTGTATGATCAAGATGAGAACTGTGTTTTGGGGGGGTGGGGGGCAGTATGTATACAAACTTTAAGGTTTTCATTAATTTTAGAGAGTGAATTAGTAGTCAGGTTCAAGTTTTCCTCGCAGCTCTTTGTTCTTGTTACGTCATCTTGCTAAAATTTCACTTCGAAATGTTGTAGAACCGAGAAAGCGAACTGGTGTGGCCGGAGACACACACACAGCCTATGGACATTCCACGTGTGGGCGCGTGGCCACCAGTTGTCCCGGGATCTGGGCCTCCGTGCCTTCCATCACCCAGCGATGGTTTCCCCGGCGACGTCGTAGCCTGACGATGTGCGCGTCCACGTCGGCGCCGACCTTCTTGTCGCGGATGTCGTCCCTGAGCCTCATTCTGGCCAGATGTAGCAGGCCCAGGTTGCGGCTTGTTGCTTTTAATGACTTCAACAAGTCAACCTGTCCCTGTAGGAGGGACAAAAGGAAAATCCATGTATTAAGCCCTGTCACACATAGCCAAATATGTATTCCCGAAACACTAGCCGAACTCCCCCAACCATGGTTAGGAGTAGGTCAGGAGCAAGGTCAGCAGGGTCGACTGGTGTTCGGCCAGGTCGGTTACTGTTCAGCTGGGCCAGCCGAAAGTTTCAAAATGTTTCAAAACATTTGGGTAATACTATGGACACAAGGTTTGGCTGGTGTTCGGGAGTAGTTTGGGGCATGGTTAGCAGTCAAATTTGACTCAAATCTAACTAAAATTTGATTCTATTCAATATAGAACTGCGTGGCTTGAACCTGGTCCCTAACTTCAGCCAACCTTGTCACACATTCAGAACCAGTTGCCCCCAACCACCAGCCAACCAAGGTTTACCACATTTAGGCCATGCCTACCTTTCATGACAACAAACCATTTCACATCCAGTACATTACTTACTCCCATCCAAGCTCCAAATGCTTTTGAACCTACTCCCAACCACTCCCAACCTCTAACCGCAGGTTGCTGATTCTGTCCTGACTAATTCCCAACCCTCTCACGAATTGATATGAACAAAATCAGCAACTTTAAAAGAGGAGTCTATTTCCGTGAATAGTTTCATCAGGTTGGTAAGTCACTGAATAAAGAGACTCTTTCTAAACAACCAACTGCTTTTAGTCAGCCAACGTTTCGGTGACCGTCTGTCACCTTCCTCAGGGCAATTCCGACTGGTTCACATGGCACTGCAGCATATAGGTGTCGCTGCTACAGATAGCTCCCTAAACAGTGCAATACTTGTAGATAAATACGTTTGGTAACGCATCTATAGCAGCGACACATATGCTGCAGGGCAATGTGAACCAGTCAGAATTGCCCTGAGGAAGTTGAGAGATGGTCACCGAAATGTCGGCTGAATAAAAACGCTTGGTTGTGTAGAAAGAATCTCTTTATTCAGGAGTCTATTTCATTTTCAACCAAAATGATCTGTACTTCTATGTTATAAAATTCTGTACACGTACCGAAATGATGTCATGTGCCTCTGGCAGTTGGTTACCAGGGTGACGCTGGTACACGCGGACCAGCGGGCGCTCCAGCCGCTCACGTGTGGTCAGGTCACTGCTGGACACTGGGCCCTGGTCAGGAAAACAGTGGACAACTTAGCACAGAGTCCAATGTACAAAGATGTGTGTATGTGTTGTATAATTTACTATTGACAACAGTCACAATGCATGTATGTCCAAACATAGTGAGACTACTAGATACCAAATGTACAATATAGACTCGCGGTCGGGCGGATACCTCGGGCGATACGGAATTCTATTTATGTCATACCCACCCAAGAAAACACGCCATTCAATGCCAAATGAACGAAAATTTGGTGTCCCTAAACCAAAAAAATGCAACAACATCATTTCGAATTTTCGAAAGCGGCGCACGCGGTTAGGGCGAAACGCGTTCGAATCGTTCTATGGAAGCCCGGTCGTAAGCCCGGTCATAAACCCGGTGGTAAACCCGGTCATAAACCCAGTCGCACCGTAAAGTAGGACCGGGTCGGGAACACTGTATCGCCGCCCGGGTATGATATTAATTGTATTACAACTGACAATGTATCACAATGCAGCAAAACTTCACGACAAGCATATGTATACATGCATGGTGAAAAAAATATAGACCAAGACTGTAGGACCTGGTGTATTTCTAAAAAAAAATACAGACCAAGACTTAAAATCTATTTTTGCTCACATTTGGAGCTATTTCTTTAACTGTAAAAAAAGTCTTGATCTCAATTCAAGATAAAAACGTTTTTGCATTTAAAATATAAATGCAGAGCAAAGAAATAAAACCTGGGTTTCACTGCAATATCTTGCAACATAAAAGACACATCAGTAAGAAAAGGTAAAAGGAAAATGTTTCTCTCTTACATTTGTTTAACAATACAGAGTCTGGTTATTCAATGTTTTTGGTAGGAAACGGCATTAAATTCAGTCTAAAGTTTAATATATAATATCAGAATCTTTTAACATATTTTCACAATCAAAGTAAGATAGTGTTTTACCATTGTTATAGTTCTTGCTTTGTCGGTGGTATCATACCAACGTTGTGCCCTGTGCATGGCTGCCCGATTCTCGCCAGAGCTGACTTGTAAATGTTGCTATGGAAAACAAACAATGTCAAATGATATCAATAACAATATCAATCTAGTCAGGAAATAGCATGTGCGTTGGCAAAGGGGAGAAGCATTAATAATTGAAGTCTTTCTTTAATGTGTTGAAACCATTTCAATCAACATGTACAATATGCCAGCCTAAGGATAACAATTACAAAACTAGGGTACAGTATGTGGTGGTACATTGGCAGGTTCTAGATTCCATTCAACCAATTGTGTCTCCTCTTACATTGTATGAAAAGCAGAGACCAATCATGAATTCTGTACCATGGAATTTCAGATCTGATGGCTATTTGAGGCATAGAAGATATCATAATGTCAGTCCTCTTAGCTGAATGATGGTTTCAGCACCAAGGACAGGGACAAGGGGAACGCCCCAGTTTCTTTTGACACTAAATTTGAGTCTGCTCACCCACAAATCTAGCGACTGTCTCTTCCAGGGAATAACTGTCAAGCATAAATAACTGTGTATGGGGTGGAAGAATATCCCTTCAACTACAAGAGCAACTGAGTGTTGTTTTCGTCAACCTCTCCAATTTCGGTACATTTCAGGGGGAAGTAAGGTTCAAGTCCAAAATCATTTTTCACCCTAAACTCACAAAAATCTTTCTACACTTTTTTGCCGTGCACTCCTGTGGACCCATGTCACAGAAGAATTGGGGTGTGCACAGTTTGTGACAATTCTATAGATTACTATACCAAAAAGACTCAGACATTTTTTGTATAAATACCTGTTCAAATACAGATTCTGTTAGTCACTGGCGAAAAGTAGTGAATGCTACTTGAAACATCCGACAGTTTTCAAATTCTATCCAGTTTCTTGAGTAACTGTTCTCTTGTTATCTATTGTCTAACCTTCAGTGACGTATTTTACTTCTTTTTTTTTCTATTTCCCCCTACTCCGCAAGGAGGCAGGGGAGGCCAGAAGACCGGCACAAGTCTCGACCTACATGTAGTCTCTAGTGTTCTCACGAGACTAGATCACTCCGTGATCAAGATGTACTGTTGACATCGAAAATTTGGTGGTACGTGTTTTTACCTTTAACAAGACTGGCAATGAAAACATACATTGCCATGGCGACGGTGGTTGCTGTTTGGGTTATTGTTTGCATGGCACTGCGGCCCTGCCATCATTTCATAATTTTGAGAAAGACTTGGTACCTATACAGATACAGTGCACACCTCCCCTAAGTGTATAGTGAAGTACCCCGGGGTCACAGAAAGTAGGGCATTCCCGGCAGGGAGTTGAGGTCTTCCCAAAGGTTTAATTTCCAGGAATGTGGGCATAGATGTGGGTCACATGCCTGTGGACATTCCATTCCTGTGGACAAAATGCCTGTACGATTCCTAGAATTCTTGCGAATTGCACACAATACTGTACCATTAGGCTCCTCCCTGAGACTTCGCCAAAAACAGTCACTGATTGAAGAATGTTCTACTAACTGTTTACAAACATTGTTAAAGACTTACTGTCATAGTGATGGTCTCTGCCAACTTCTGTGTGAGACCATCGTTGACGGAGCGGTGCGCAGCCTGCTGCAGCATGGTGGTCTTGTCGATCGACTCCTTGATGGCCCTCCTCAGAGCTGCGGACCTCAGGTTGGCTTCACGCGCCTCTTCTATGGCTTTGGCAGCGTCGGGGGTATACGGTCCAAGTGGGTCTGGCTCACCTGTTAACATAGTTTAATTTAAAGTCTTTAAAAAGGGTTTCCACTTGGAAAAGAAGATCGTGCAGATGTCAACAGTAAAACCCTCGCTGCTGACTTTTGCCTAGACTTTTGGAGCTTATTGATTCTCAAAATCTTTAAAGAAGCATTATGTAACATTTTTGCACCAAAAATTGAAATATTTCATTGAAAAAATCTTCATGTGACTGTACTTCTACTTTTCAACATATTTGTGCAATTATCTCACATTTCTGACATCTATGCTTGGCGATAACACTGCCCACACTCATTAAGTGGCACCACCAAAAAACACCAGCATGTAAGCAAACATGGCTGACAGCTGTGTTTCTAGCGATCTCAACCAGCAGATTCTGATAGATTGCAATATCTACCCTCACATAAACATAACAAATAACGACATACCCAGCATCGGGTTGCTTGGCGACTCCGGTCGTGATTCCTCCTGGCGGGAGTATCTACCCTCGCGGCGGGAGGAAAGACGTCCGTTTGCCGTGACGGAGGAGACGGCGTGGGTGATGAGATCCATGACGTGGGATCTCTCCTGGATCACTGCAGTCAGCAGCTTGCGCACACCGTCTAACTCCTGGAACAAGAAACCTCGGTAAGTACTGTGAATAGTTTCATCAGGTTGGTAAGTCACTGAATAAAGAGACTCTTTCTACACAACCAAGTGTTTTATTCAGCCGACGTTTCGTAGATATGTAAATACGTTTGGGAACGCATCTATAGCAGCGACACCTATGCTGCAGTGCAATGTGAACCAGTCAGAATTGCCCTGAGGAAGATGACAGACGGTCAACGAAACGTCGGCTGAATAAAACACTTGGTTGTGTAGAAGTTGTCTCTTTATTCTGTAAGTACTGTAAATTCACTTATTACTCCGTGAAGGAGGCATACCTCCTGCAGGAGTATTCGGGTCAGCCGGTTTTTCGTGTTCGCAGCTAAAACTCACGGTTCCCTTTGTTCAATCGGCATTTAATTTTATACGTCGTCTGCAGGCATGCCAGTGGTGATGCACGTATATCAATATTTACCGTAGGTGTTTTCGCGGTCAAGATAATATTCGAAATGCACCCCTACATTTAGGGGCACATGGGACCGGCCGCGAAAAACCCGTTGTTTTGAATAGCGCGGGGGGGGGGAGCATCCTTAATGCAGATGCGCGGGGCGGTTTTTAATGCAGACCAGATGCGGACCGTAATGGTTTATGGATGGGGCGGAATTGTGAAATGTGTTCGCACGTAAAAGTCATGTTTGTGTACGTTGTATTTCTATGAATTTTGGCATGTGGTGTGCCGTTATGTCCGTGTTGATGCACGTGTCTTTGTTTTCACCGTAGCGGTTTTTATATCGAGGTAAATTTGATATTTCAAAATCACCCCTATTCTTATAATCCTGTGGAATAGGCCGTAGGTTAAGTAGATATGTGGTAGGCGAGGTTCTCTAAGCAGATATTAGGTGGTTGTTGTGTATATTCGTTTGTGAGTATCTGTTGGGATTGTGACTTATGGTTTGCACCTAAGGTCAGGTCTATTGTCTGGCAAGATGTTAATATCATAGTTGTTCGGTAGAGCTCACACACTGTACTATTTATAGCTTATAATATAGCGACCTGAAATTGGTCGGAGCACGGAGAATGCGCCAAGATATGTGTTGTTTCCGTGTGGTGATCATGTTGTTTTGTTAAGCAGTTGACTTGAGCGGCAAGTGTTAAAATTGTTGACGTGGTTTTAGACTGACCGCCAGTTGCGCAGTTGACTTTGTGTACGTGTCTTTGTTTTTACCGTAGCGGTTATGTGGGACGGTGTTTTCCGTGTGCAACTGTGCTAACCGTTGCTGTTGTGATCATGTTGTTTTGTTAAGCAGTTAACGTTGACTTGAGCGGTACCCGTTTTTCCGTGTTCGCAGCTAAAACCCACGGTCCCCTTTGTTCAATCGGCATGCAATTTTATACGTCGTCTGCAGGCATGCCAGTGCCAATACCACCTCTCAATCTGCAAATTATAAAATTTCACGGAGAATTGTCGCCTATGGCGTCTTGTTGTTATTCTCACAGAGACTTAATTTCAGAGTGAGATGAGAAAGGAGGTTTTCACAGTGTTTTACATTGAAACAATTCAATCTGTAGTACAGTTACTGTTACAGTAGTAAATTAAATACAATCGGTCTACTGAAAGAAAAGTAAAGCAAGCAGTACCTGAATTCTCCCTTAATTTTTGTACTTAGAAAAATTAAATATTTCAAACAATTCACTTATTTTTGTCCCTAGCCACAACATTTTTCATTTAGATTAGATTTGTAGCGAAAGCTTAGCCTGGTTACCAAACCTGGGTCTCTTTCATCCTCTCTGCAAATAGGGAAGAGGACGAAAGAGACTCGTCATCTAAAATGGTCATCATTGGTAACAATGCAGGCTAGCGTCGAAAGCTGACTCTGAAAATCAGAGCTACATGTATCAAAGATCATAGAGATCTGAAGTTGAAAGTTGAAGATGAAAGTTTGTAAGAATATCCTGCATGAGGACACAACATGTTAATGAGTACTTGCCTGTAGATGCTTCTGTGTTTCCCTAAGTTGTGCTTCCAGGGTTTTCTTCAACTTCAGCAGATGTTTGAGTTCTGCTTGAAGCAGTTCATCCGCACCATCAAGTACCTACAAAAAACAGACCATCAAATTAACTTAGCTAGAATGTCTAGATATAAATGATGTGATAGCATGAATGGCACACAATTTACACTGTCAGCTTTTGCACAAGTTTTAACTGCATGTCACAAAATTTTTACACGGCTTTCAATCACGATTTAAATGCGATTTACACAACGTTCTCACGAGAAATAAACAAGATAATACTGCGTGTAAAATGCGTGGGAAGGGAAGTGAATTGCTAAATTCATCAGAAAGATATGGGACCGGTAGATTTTGGTGGAGCAGCTGTCCCCATATTAGGGTCAACGTCATAACTTGATTATTGATGGATGGATTTTTTTTCATTTTTCAGGCATGTGGGTGGCTGTTGTTAAAATGTAGCTCAAGATAAAAAATTGTGCATTTGGCTTTTTTTAATCGTTTTTTAGCTTTAGTTTTGAGTTTTTGTGCATTTGTCGATTATATATTTTGGACGTATGGGGGATAACTCGAAAATTTGTGAATGTATCCTCATGAAATTTGGTAGGTGTGTAGTGGTTATGAAAAGTTCAAGGTCGAAAATGGTTTTCCGGGACAAGAAAGTAAAACAAAACAAAAACAAAACAAACAAAAAAAAACAGAAATTGTGTATCTGACGAAAGCATGTGTTCTTTGAACTCTAGTTGAAATCTGTACTATTTCTAACCTTTTCCCTGGGTGGACGAGTCAGCCGGATTGCCGTACTTTGCTGGTTGAGGAGGATGTCCTTCCTGCGGTGTTCCAGAGCCTTCTCCAGCGCCTCCTTCCCCCGGATCAGGGACTTGATCTCCTCGTTGGTGTCCAGGAGGTACTCCCTCAGCCGGACCACCACCATACGCACCTCACGCACGTACTTGTGGATGGTGGTGTTGCTCTGCTGGGCGCAGTTGTCTCGCAGAGTCGGCAGGGGGTCCAACTGTTTACCCAGAATGGCGCCTTTTTCACTCTTATCCACGACCTGGAATACATGGACCGACAGAAATATTTGAATAAACATGAATGAAAAAAGGGCTGTATAAGCAAGAATGTCTGATAGAACCTCCTTTTTCGAAAAGACATGAAGCAACAGGGAAAAAAAAAACAGGCCTATGCATCCTATGATAGCCTCAAATGCTACAGTACTAGGAGCCATGAAGTCAACATACCAAGGTGGTTTATAATTCAAACAATGAAATTTGAACTTTTAATCAAACTGCTGCATTGATAGATGGTAAAATTGTTACAACTAGGAAGACAAGGACTTTCTTCAACTGTTGGGGCAAAATATTGAGCAATTTGGAGTTGATTTTAGAACCTGAATCTTTTTTTTTTCTAGTTACATTGTACCATTATGTAATTTATGTCAAACTTGACACCTGCAATTTGTTTCAAGTGCAACTCCTCCACCATTGAATTCTGACATCAGGTCCAATGTGTCTAAATCATTGATCCATTATTGGCAGTGTGGGTGGTATACTGTGCCAATCACAACTCTTCAAACAATGGGGGTCGGGATCATTTGAACAGGACAACAGTCACACCGAGTAACCATATCCAGATCTAAGCAGTTTTATGGCAAGGATCTTTAAGTCTTTCAAGAATCCTTACTTCTTTCTAAAGTTAATATACGACATGTCCATAAAATCTATTCAGAGTTGGCTAATTCATACATAAAGGTCTTTATGGCTTTGTATTGAACAAAACAAAGACTCTTGACTCTTGAGCATTTAACTATTACTAGCCTTTGTAAAGGTTTGCAAACAGAGCTGGCCTCCCAGTGCAATGATCTATAGCCAAGAAAAATACTTGCCAATGCCTCAGGAACTAGAAGTAGTCCTAACAGTAAAAACTGCCCAAGAAGACTACTCAGGGGACCAATAAAATCTGGTCTATGTGGACAGGTGGTCAAAACCATCATGCAAGGAACAGTACAAGGAGGAAGAAAGAGGGGCAGGCAATGGAAAAAATGGGAGGATAACATCAGAGAATGGACCAGCATGACACTAAGTGAAACGTTAAGACGAACAAAAAACCGAGAAGGGTGGAGAAAACTGGTTGTCAGATCATCTGTGGTGCCCCAATGGTCGAACAATTAGACTAAGGCCACATTAATTTAATTTGTTGGTTCTCGGATTTTTTCAGAAAAAATATGAAGCGACAGGGCGAAAAAAAATAAAAATAAAAACAGGCCTGGGCATCCTATTATAGCCCCAAATGCTAGAATTGGTGCCATGAAGTCAACACAAAAGACTAGGTTAAAATTTGAATAATGAATTTTGAACTTTTAATCAAACCACTGCATTGGTAGTTGTAACAACTGTAACAACTAGGAGTAACAGGTCTTTCTTGAACTGTTGGAGGCAAAATATGAGCATTTTTGAGTTGATTCAGAACCAGAATTTTTATTTTTTTTTTTGCAAATCAGAAAAAAATGAAGAGGCGAATCCGAGAACCAACAAATTAAATTGGTGTGGCCTAAGGGATAAATGATATGTCAAATGAGAGGTACAGTGTCTGTAGCCCAATGATCTGGCTGACCTGTGAAAGCTAGGCTTGCGGAATGTTATGGTCTGCCACTTACACTTCTGCTGTATAAATAAACAATCAGTCACCCACATCATATCCCCAACAGTACCTGGAGGCAGTGTCTTTCCAACCATGATATTGCTCATAGTTTTGCCACATGGATGATATTGAACAACTGGAATCCAGTTATTGTCTCTCAATTGTTTACTGTCAAGTTCTGGCAAATGCATTCCATCATTAACATTAAGTTGCTAGGTGTTACAACTAGAAAACAAAACTGATGGCTTCCAATCAGGAGGCCCCTTTTGCTATCAAAACCATGGCGAAAGGTGACTATGTGGAGGGCGTTAAAATCTTCGGATTATTTAGACTATAGGCTCCAACATGGAAAACTCAGAAAAGGACTTGTCCCTTGATGAGGACGGTGCTAGACAAGGGCAACATTATAGATCAATTGTACAGGTGATGGCAACTTGTTGTGTAAGTTGTAAGGGAGGTGGTTCCATGGAAGTCTCCCTACAGAGATGCTGCGGTGGGTGGGGACGACTTTTTTAAGACGATAGACAGAGACGAAGACTGACTTTATTCCCAAATTACCGATCGCGATCTGGAAATGGACGCTAACGTCACCATTCAAACATCAAATGGCTAAAACACACATCCTACAGTATGATGGTAAAATGTGTAGGTGGTGAAACATTCAAACAAATGAATTAATAAGGAAAAGCAATATTAAATTAAATCTAAGGTTTCTCCTCTATCTTAATATCAACAACAGCTTCTCAAGAAATTAATAAATCTCACCATGATTATAAATGACTTCATTATGCTCGTAACAAGGAGAGAGTCTCACTCAGTTTCTTGAACCACACACTTAACGTTACAGTATGTGTTCTTTGTATGACTGATGTGAGATAACATGTAAAATTATTTAGTTGAAGCAAAGGTTAAATATATATGCTTATTTTTGACGTGTTCTTAGGTGTTTTTATTATGCTTTCTTTTTTGCACTGATATCTTTTTTTTTTAATACGCTTCGGTTGGTGCATTGGATACTGCCTGACCAATTTGATACTGTCTGGCCAATTTGATACTGTATTGCAGCCAGGGCTTGCAACCACCAAAAGATCTGCTTGGAGATTAGTATTTAGTAGGTAATCCACAACTACCTCATCAGTGTAGTTGCTAAAAATTTTAACAACATCCCTTCTGAGATTTTCAGTACAAAGCTGGCAAAAAATTACAGTAGTAACGTTAGTAAATATGGGATCATTGTATAGTATGTTACCCTGAGGGGACCACAATATTTATTTGTTGTCATGTGCCTAGCTCGGGGTAAAAAATGTCCTGTACACAGATGCAAGCGTTATGAATTTTCATTAAGTTTCTATGTTGAAATATAATAACTAATAGCAGGAATCACATGCATTGTATATTTGTATCTATGGCAGTGTCTTGTACAAATAGAAAGCACACACCGGGTTGTGTGTGGACCTGTTCTACAACCTAACCTCACCTTCTGTGCCACTTTGATCCCGCGAACAGTCGCGTCCCTCCACGCGTCCGGCCCGATCGTGGCGGTCGCCATGGGCAGGACACCCCTGGTAGTCACCGCCATGTTGTCCTGCGTCAAATCTCCGAGAGAAAATCTCCGTCAGGAAGTCTGAGGAGGATGCCAGGCGTGTAGTTTTAAAGCCGTGTATTGATAAAATCAGGTCTCCCTTCAGCTTGCCGGAGGCGTCATCTCCATACACACCGTCGTTATGGAAACCGGCGCACAGGCTTCTGGGAGTATCCCGCCCACGTTAAGCTGCGCCATCTAGCGGAATCTTTGTGACTTACAATAGCAACCCTAGCTAGGTGACACGTTGTATGTTATCAGCACTACGACCCTCGACTGTCACCTGTAAACGCGATTTTGTGGAAAGATATAGCATTCTTTAGGACATTAATGCATGGAGTATTGATACAGAGTGTCTGAAGCGCCAGGCATTGGATGTTTTTTTACTCTCGAGCTCCGATTTGAATTCTGTGGTCCCGCCCCCCTCCCCCATTGACTTGGTCGAATATAAACTAAAACTGTAGATATGGGTGATACCGCGACCTCCTCGCAGAGCCAAAGCAATCCTCTGGCTCGGAAGTTGAACAAGATTCTGGAATCTCGACTCGACAATGACAAGGTCAGTGGCTGTCCGAATGTATTTAAATTCTGCATCTAAAAAAAAAGTAAAGGGGCTAAAACTAGGATGCTATTTCATATTTTCATTTCATTTATTGCTATTACTTTTTTATTATTTAGCCTGTTAATAAGATTTTTTCTACACTATTGACTGAGGCTTAATATTAATAAGAATTTTTTCACAGTCAATAAGATATTTTTAAGCGCTACCAACAGATCCGTCTTCGGGGTCTAGACCTTTTAGCCGAATAGTTAGAGCGTTGACTTGTGAACTGATGCTCCGGTTGGACCATGGGTTTGATCCCGGCCCGGGACCACGGGTTTCTATCTGTTCCTACTCGCCTCTTGTTCTGTTGTTTCACTATTGACAGGCTAAACCTAACTAGGTAACCCTACTAGTAACCTTCAGATTGTCATATAAATTGGTGCAAAATAAGAGTAGAGCAAGAATAATTAACAATTTTTAAAAGAAAAAAAATGACGCAACCGGGGTTTGATCCAGCTCCGTAAGGCTTAAGATTACTATGACATGCATAACCCACTGAGCTACTGAGACATGCTTTTGTGAAGGGCATTAATTTGAATGATATACCTGCCCTGCCTGCATGTCAATATGATTTTTTTTACTATTGACAGGGGGACAGCCTGTCAATAGCCACTTTCTTTGAGAGGACAGTCGTCCTGACTACTAATAGCATGTAGATATTGTCACCAACAAAAAGTAGTGCTGTTTGTAAATGGTAGAATTACTAAATATGTTAAATTTTGCCTGTACACTGTTAAGAACAATCAGCAGCCACAATGATGAGTACATTTATATCATACCCGGGCGGCGATACAGTGCTCCTGGCCGTGTTGTATCCACCCGTACATCACGGGTGTATAAACCGGGCTTCCATAGAACATTCGAACGCGCTTCGCTTGCGCCGCTACAAAAATTCGAACATGGGTTCTCGAACCACCTTGTTGTTTTTTTCACAATGGCGGCATCCGACAGGGCTATAGTGTTTCAGGACTTTGATCATTCAGCCAGCTCCAGCTACATAGACCAGCAGAAAAACTACAAAAGTACAATACTACGAAGAAGACGGAGAGCGACGTAAGGCATTCGGCCGTCGGGCGATCCGACTCGCGGTCGGGCCGATACCTCGGGCAATACGGAATACACCGTGTTGTATGCTCTATTTATAAAGTCTTTACAATTGCAAACTAATCCAGTTTTTTGACGAGCTGATTTTTCTATCACTACAGGAAATGCTGGATGCTCTGGAGGCCCTGTCACAGTTCTTCGGAGAGAACAGCCTCCGCAGTCGTCGAAACTTACGAGGTGACATCGAACACAGGAGTTTGACCATCAATGAGGAGTTTGCAGTTGCCTTCAAAGAAGTGAAAGAGGTACTGTACGTTTTATTTTTGCATTTCTGTTGCTCCGGAAAAAGCACAGAAATGCAGAAATAAAACATAGAGATGCAAAAATTTGCCACGATTGGGAAGCTTGCCGGAAAGTCTCCAAATATACACTTTTGGAAGGCCGTACAAACATAGTTTTTCAGTCATAGTGATTAAAAACAATTTCAAGCTACTACATATGGTATGTATATTTGATATTCATATGTCTTTTACTTCCTGTTTTCCATGAGGTCTTTAAAGCCACAATATTATTAGATGATACAAAAAATAAATTTTCTGGTCATTTCTTTACAAAGTAAGTTGAATCAACTCTATCAGTCTATGATAGTGCAAATACTGTATAATTTAGTGTCATTCAGGAAGTGGAGGTGCTAAAATATTACACCATACGAGTGTGTTTAAAAGTTGGATTACACACCTGTTAGCCATGTTTGTTTACATTTTGGTATTTTTTGGTGGTGCCACAAAATAATTGTGCCTCATAGATCATGTGGGTTGTTTTAGCACCAACCATAAATGTCAGAAATGTGAGATAATTGCGCAAATATGTCAAAGATTTGAAGTAAGTAACGATCGCATGAAGACTTTTTTTCAATTCAATTAGAATATTTCAATTTTTGGTGCAAAAATATTTTTGGTGCAAAAATATAACATATAATGCCCCTTTAGATGGTTCGGAACAACAGACAATAAACTGGATAGTGAGTGAGCAAAAATAGAAATTCTGAAATGGGTATGACTACAAATATGTGACCAAGGAGATATTCTACAGATCTAGATATCTGGTTATCATTAGATATCTGAAACATATCAACATACATGTATGTTTATAAATAATATAACAAAGCCTTATAGAATAACTCAAGGTATCATTGTTTACTGTCAATGTCTAGCATACATTTCTACCTACCTTGTACATTGTATCTCTTAGCAACTGGACGGTATCCATGAGGATGTAAGAGCGATGTCAGAATGCTGCCAGGATATGACCAGCAGACTCAAGGTTGGTATACATATATACATGTATATGGCTACCTTCTTTTTGGCTATGCCTTAGGGGTGAGCCTAATAGTCTATTCTTTTTACAACTTTTGGTCCAAACAGCACAATTCTGGGAGGCAAGCAAAATGGATACCAGTGCAGGCATGCAGAAAGAAGTATTTTGAGCCCTGCATACATGTGTACATGTATGTACAATTTCTGAAATGCAATGCCTTTCTTTCTTAGGTGGCAAAGGAACAAACTCACGATCTCATCAACCAAACCACAAAACTACAGGGTGAAAGGTCAGTGAGTGATATGAAATCATATCCTATTGTCTTTACTTTGTATATTTTTGTGGTTAGCATTATATCAGATACAGTCAGCTAGAGCTCGAGGATTGTCCACAATTGTGTTTTTTTTACACAATGTTAACGTTGATAATTTGTAAACATTTAGTGTTGTTGCTGTGTACATGTAAGTCATGTTGATATTGGAACTCAAGTCATGTTGATCTTGCAGCCAATTACTGCAGATGAAGGCAGAGGTGGCCGACGCCTTCCTGTCCAAGTTCCAGCTGCAGCCAGCTGAGATGAAAGTTCTCCGTGGAGGCCACAACACAACCATGACAGAGGTAGGACAACACAGACACATGCAGGCATTATGTACATCAGCACAAGCACGTCGGCAGAGCGTACTGCACCTGCGCGAAACCCGTAATGTATTGTGCATAGCACCAAGGACTTGATAGCACTTTGGCAGAATGTGTCATATAAGGTTGTATTAGGGCATATAAGGTTGACAGCCTGTCTGTAGTTTTCAGATGTTGTATAGGAAAAGATATCGTCTGCAACAGGCAAAATTTTGATGCAACGTTGACCAAACATCCAACGAAAAACGTGAAAAATCAGGGTTTTGCGCAGGCGCAGTACGTTCTGCCGACGTGCTATCAGCACAGTGGTTTTTCTAAACCAGGGAATAAGGGCGCTGCTCCCTCATGTAACCAGCCAACACCCTCATATCAATTTTCAGATTGAACCCTCAACCCTAAGCGGCTACATACTAGTACACAAAATTTTTTCCAGTGAAAAAATATATAAAAAACATTATAATAATTCATTCTTGCATTACAAACTGTGGTACTCTTGTAAAAATTTGCATCGCTCCCTTGCCAAGCTAGTGGTCTGCTCCCTGAGATGCAAATTTTTCTAGAAAAACCCGTCAGCACGTACAATGTACTGCGCCTGCACAAAACCCGTAATGTTGTACATAGCACTTTAGCAGAACATCTTGTTTAAGTGGTATTCGCATGAATGTAAGGATGAAATTCCATCTATAGTTTTCAAATGTTGTGTCGGAAAAGATATCGTCTGCAACAGGCAAAATTTTGATGCAACGTTGACCAAACATCCAACGAAAACTGAAAAATCCAGGTTTCACGCAGGGGCAGTACACGTGTATGTTGCTGACATGCTCATGCAGGCTTAGTTATTAAGTAAACATAATTAGAAATTGAAGATTTCACATGTCTATGAAATATAAATAAGACATCTTGTAAATTTGTTGTTTTATTCATTATAATTGTGAATTTCTCGCTATTTCTGAGCACACTGTCGCTTCCTACCAGCCTACTGGGCAACTATTTTGACTTCCAATTGGCTCTCACTTCCTCCCAGTTTGTTTGGAGACCATTTTGACCTCCAATTGACCTTGTCAGTCTGCTCTCATACACCATTCCTCCCACTTTCTGTGACTCTACTGTATTCAAATATCAATGAACACACAAGCAAATAAGCAGACAAACAACAAAAACAAAAACTCTGTACATAGAGGTACATGTAACAAATATTAAACTTATATAACAACTCAGATCACTTTCTGTTATAAAACTTATACATGTAAATATAACTATGTCTTACTGTTATTCCTGATTAAATTTTTTTCACTGTTACAGTACTGTTATGTTCACTGTTTTCACTGTACATGTCACTTCTATACTGTGGACTTATCATTACCGTTATCAAATCATTTGTGTTTTACCCCTTCCCTGCACTTGCCACCATCGTGAAGATAAAGTTCCGTGAACATGTCTATTTTCTTCAGACCATGAAATTTTGCTACCGTGAACACAAAGTAAATTACAGTATATTTCAGGACTTCTTTTCTGCTTTGGGGCGAGCCAAGTCTATCCACAATGATGTGAAAGTCCTGCTGAGAACCAATCAGCAGACAGCAGGGTTGGAGATCATGGAGTCCATGGCCCTACACCTGGAGACTGCGTATGAGAGACTGTACAGGTGGACACAAGGTAAAGCCTGTCACACATTCAGAACCTTCCCCCAAACACCAGTCTTCCAAGGTTGGCTGAAGTTTGGGAACAGTCTGACCAGATTTAGGCCATGCCTACCTTTCGATACAAATTGAGTCAAATTTGACTGCCAACCATGCCCCCACCTACTATAAGCACAGCTAACTACCAGCCAACCATGGCCAAACCTCCCATCCACACTCAGATATTTAAACATTTTGAAACATTTGGCTAGCACAGGCAAACAGTAGCCAACCTGGCCAAACACCTGCCAACCTTGCTCCCGACCTACTCCTAACCATGGCTGGGGGGAGTTCGGTAGTTCGGCTATGCGTGACAGGCTTGCTCATGTGACCGTGGCACAAGTAGTTTATGATAATGATTGTGTTGCTTTGCAATTAGCCTGACTGCATCGCACTTCTAGCAGCCCTTCCACTGGTCAGGCCCCTAGAAGCTTGATGACCAACACCTCTAAGTCAGGGGAACTGGGAACATCTTAATCCTGTTGATTATGCCAGTCTGAAATGGAGCCTTCTCAATTTGAATATCAGATTTAATCGGTCTAGTCCATCCCACTGCCATATTTTTCCCCTTCCCAGCGGAGTGCAGACTGCTGACCGGTGACTCCCTGGAGGTGTCCCCCCTGCTGTGTCAGGCCATGTCAGCCCTGCAGGACAGACCTGTGCTCTTTAGGTAAGCTCACCTTTTATGTCATAGCTGGGCCGTGATAACATTCAATACGGGTGTTCTGACCCATGTGATAACTACTAGTAGCCATATCACACAGGGTTCAAACAGGTATCACACAGGGATGTCTTCTCAGATAGGACGTGAATTCATGAAGCCTTATAAAGAGAAAACCCTTATGTATAATCAAATATTATAAGAAAGAAAATCCTAACACTGAGCTTTTAACAATAACCCATGGCACAAGGCATAGTAACAACACCGACAGAAATTGCAGCAAAGATCACATTATGGACACATCACTTTCAATGCGGAAGAATACCCGGCAGTAAGGCTCAGGTCCAAAATCAATTTTCACGCAAGAAAACACCCCACAGACAAACACATGCAAAACAATACCTCTGTACCTGGAGGTAGCAAACAACGCTTCGTACAATCATGGGCAGCACCTACATTGGGTATACACATGCGCTGGGACACCTGGGACTGTCAACGCTTGCCAGCAGACGTGAACACTTATGTCTCAAGTTTGCTCGATCCTTGATGGACTCCGAGTTTAGAGACTGGCTGCCACTACACAGGGCCCAGATTACTGGTAACGCGGAACAGCCACAAACTGAACTAGCCCAAAGTCAAAACAAACAGATACCTGAACTCTAGTATACCGTACCTGATCCGCCTTCTTTAACCAGCACGGACTTAAATCAGCATTGTAAATAGTATTACCTATTTGTCGTTTGTAACAGTGTCTCACATAATTAATTTTAACTGGTTTGTATATATTTCATAATATCCATCTATACTAAGAAACTGCGCCTATCGTTAAAAATGACAAATGAATATCCTTTATCATTGTAAAATGTTTTTATCTAATTGTTATTATAAATTGTAAATTTGGTTTTAATTCAGTGTTACACACTGCAAACACCAATAAAGTCATCTTGTATCTTGTTGTATCTAAACTCTGATACTGTTACACTGTATCTGTTACCTTTTGTAAGCTGGATACCTGGATATGTCTGTCTCTATTTACAGGTACTCTTTGGATGAATATGGGACTGCCAGGAGGACTGCTGTAGTGCGGGGGTTCATAGACGCTTTAACAAGAGGAGGTAAGTCTCATCACTTACATGTTGTTACAATCTACATTTTTTGCCCCAAATCTACAAAACCTACATTTGATGACGTTGCTGTAGTTCTTGAAAATTAATTTTAACTCAGTTAAATAGTGCAATTGGCCTTAGAATATACTAATAGTAAATAAGCCTCACTCACTCACCAAGCCTAAAAACATAATCAAGAATTTTCAAAGGCATTATTTTCAAAGAGGTATCAAGAACTTCCCCATGCAGACCCATCAATGCCAATCCAACATGGCCAGAAGAGTCCGTCCGAATTTTTAAACAAGCGGAATGTCTTGAAAAAATTGGTAAATACTTAAAGTTACTGTGTGTTTCCTATTCATGATTGACGGAAAATGTACTCCGAGAGTCACACAAGGTCCTTGTCCCATGTACACCATATTAGACTCGGTTGTGGTGGGTTGTGGTCGGCTGTGGTGTTCAATGTGTCAGTCTGTGAAGCAGTTTACATATCAAGTTATATGCGATACAAACAAACAAACAAACATTGCTTAACTATGCTTTGTTATGTGTTACAGGTGCTACTGGTACACCACGCCCCATTGAGATGCATTCCCATGATCCTTTGAGGTAAAATGTAATGTTAGAGACAATCAAATTCGTGACTATCTAGTTTTACATTAATTAGTTTACATATTTCTAACATTGCTGCATTTTTTAATTCATGGTGTTGTGACACTGACCAGGAAAATGTCATGTAAGGGAATACATGTACTTGAAGGTTACGTAGACCAATAATACATGTACAATGTTTTATTTGCAAAAGATCAAACATCAGCTTGTAACCTTATAATGTAACAACTACATTGTATGTACATGTAGTTGTGACTGTCACAGTAAACATTCTTTCTGGCAGCCACATGCACATGTAACGTTTTGTGTCTGACAACTATTTCAGATATGTAGGTGATATGCTGGCGTGGTTACACCAGGCTACTGCCTCAGAGAAGGAGTATCTACAAGCAGTGCTGAAGATGGTGCCAGATGACTGTATGTACATGTAGTATACACTAGACAGTAACCAGGGCTCGAAATACGTTTTTCAGCATACATGCACTGGTGCAGGTAACATTAAAAATTACCTGCACCAGACAAATGTTACCTGCTCCACTCAGAAATTTGGAAGTATGGATCATTTTAAAAACTGTTTAGAAACCAAATTTCTTTTACACTTCATACTATTAGGTGGTAAGAGTGAATGCAGCTCATAAAAAAATAAACCTACACTAAGTCTTGTATATAACCCAGTGCATGGACCACTGCACCTTAGGTGCAGGTAGACATCAAAATACCTACATGTACACAGCTCCAGTTTTACATGCACTAAGGTGCATATGCACCTAGTATTTCGAGCCCTGGTAACCAATACTTAACCATAGACTGATAGAGTCTTCCAATGTGTACCCTAGAAAAGTCTTCAGAATCAGAACAACTATCAGTCTTACGAATATGATTCCTTGCTCAAAATCGCTCAATATCAAGACTATTTCTGATATCATTGTACAAAACACACATTGCAGATTGAAGTAGAATTCTGAAAAAAGTCTGCTGAGTATATAATAACTGATAAATTATCTACATATAATCAGAAAATAACATGCTAATCGATCCTGACTTGATCTGCTGTTTTGATGTTTACCTTCGGAGAAGGAAAATATCATATTGTTTTAAATTTGCTCTGTTTCCTATTCGTCCTCTATTCCATTCCAAACAAATAAGGTCAATGACCTTGCTGTCACCATGGTAACTGGTGCTGTGACAGACACCTTGTGGTGTTGGGTTACATTATGTAGTAAAAGCAGGAGGGAGCTCAAGTGGCTGATCACCATACAATCATGTACATATGAATGTGTTTGAGTATTACTAAGAATAAACAGAGCAGTAGTTTGTTAGGCTAGACCATGTGGAGGTAAACATTATGCATTTGCTTTGCAAATGTTACCTTTCTAGTAGTTCCTGCTCATAGACAGTCTGCCACAGGTAGAGCACTGAGGAACGGTCACAACATCACCGTTCCCTATGCAAGAACCAAACGACTGCAGCAGTCATTCCTGTACTGCGCCATTAGACTTTACAACGACTCACTTTCCGGGCCTTGAATCCACATCATAACCTGTATGACTCGACCTGATGCAACATTGTGTATATTTTATTTTAATAATTTTGTATGTGTCTTTGTATATACTTTGATATAGATGTTAATGTATTGTTTCCTGGTGTTTTAATGTGACAACTGTACCCAATTCAGGGGGTGGCAGTTGTGCTCCCCCCTGCCAATGTACACTTGGAGGAATGTAAATAAAGATATATACTATTTGAGTTAACATGTCCTTTCCAAATGTAGGTGTGGAGGAGCCAATGACTGAGGTACTAGGGCACATCACGGAGGGAGTCTGTCGGCCCTTTAAGGTAGGCGTGTCCACGTCACTGGTGTGGGATGCTGAGTTACATTCCTACAGGTGTTCGAATGAACATTTCAAAGTGCCTTATCTGTTATCAAGGCCTTCTGAAGAATGTTTTGAACACCTGAATATACATTGTACATGTACATTGCACCTCACATACACATGTACATGTATCACTGAAACTGCTGTTATTAGTGTACTCACTTCTTACAAAATTAATGTATGCCGAGGTGACATTTCCAAACCGGGGCCCGGCAGGGATGTTTCGATTAATGAAAAATCAACAATTTAATAATGGGAACTATTTGCGTATATTCTTGATATAAATTGTTGATTTTTCATTTTTCATTTATCTTATACAGTCTACTATTTTAAACTTTTTTCTGCTTTGTTGTTTATTATATCATACTTTTCATTCCATAAGACTGCCCGGCTGGGCACCGGTTTGGAAATGTGACCTCAGCATTAGGGTACCTGACAGAATTCTGAGAGTTGATGTTATAATTACAGTAGATTGTTATAATAGTTTTATGATGGTAACTCTTTCATGAAAAGTAACCACATTTGCAGTATTGATCAAATTATAGCCTCCTTTGCAGACTTCTTGGAGCGGAGGCATTTATTTTGAGGGGGAGAGCACTTACATGATTCTCAAATGTGCCAGAGGGAGTTACAATATGTATGGGAGTTTCGCCTCTCCATCATAACCCCCTTTTAGAGAACCTTAAAGCCCGTGACAAAAAACACGTATCCGCGCCCGAAAAAATTAATGCCGCCGCTCCAAGAAGTCTGCAAAGGAGGCTAATCAAATTGAATGTTTTAAATGTAACAAACTCTTCAATACCAGTTTCCATGCATGTTGGTTCCACCAGAGCTATCAACCAAGGATTGAGGTGTTCAAAAACTCATTTTTTCCTAGAAGTAGAACTATCGTAGAGTGGAACTCGCTGCCACCAAGTACAGTAGGGGCATTGTCACTAGATAGTTTTAAACAATGTCTAGAGTTAGACGTTCAAAGGTTAGGTGTAACAGGTCATTCTGTGTAATGTAGCCAGCTGCCGGCCCGCCGCGTGCCGGCTATACAGAGACAGATACAGATGTTGGTGTGTCTCCCATGTCCAGGTCCGAGTGGAACACGTCCTAGTTGCAGAGCCTGGCCCAGTAATACTCTACAAACTGGCCAATCTACTCAACTTCTATCACCACACAATAGGGTATGGTACATGTATTCTCCCTTCTCACCATAGAGCATGATACTGTCTTAAAGCTGCATTATGTAACGTTAGGACGATACAAAAGTCAATTTTCAAGTCATTTCTGTACAAAGTAAGTTGAATCAACCTTATACTCCATTGCAAATAAGTGCCATTCAGGAAGTGGAGGTGCCAAAGTATTACATCATACGAGTGTGTTTAAAAGCTGGAAACACAGCTGTTAGCCATGTTGGTTTAGATTCTGGTATTTTGTGGTGGTGCCATAAAAGGCATGCACCTCGTGTGGGCTGTTTTAGCGCCAACCATCAATGTCAGAAATGTGAGATAATTGCACGACAAATATGTTGAAAAGTGGAAGTAAGTAAATTACAATCACGCAAAGATTTTTTCAACTAAAATTATATCATTCTCAATTTTTGGTGCAAAAAGGTTACCCATAATGCCCCTTTAAAATGTTCTAACCTTGACCTTTGTTTGTTCAGTTCTATCTTACAGGGGTCGTCCAGTCTTCTGGCCACAACGGAAGACATGCATCAACTCAGCAAGAAACTCTTCATGAACAGTCTGAACTGCCATGCTAGTAAACTTATGGAGAAGGTAACTGGTCAACTTTACTGTGATCTGCACAGTAATACTCAGTCTCCACCAGACTCCTTTGCAGGTTGAATAAATAGTCAAGATCAGCCTAGAAAGGGTTATGTAATTGGCCAGGGGAGTTAGCCCGCCATAGTAGGACCAATTTGCCTGCACGGATATGAAACTTTGAAACTTTATTCGAATTACCATTAGCAGTAGGCATTCACACATATACATGTAATACATGTATATATACAATACTTCACATTCACTGCACATATCAACAACATACACATGTACAACATATTACAGTTACAAAATTACAATTATTTAAAAACAACAATCCTATTGCACAAGTACTACTGATGGAAATGTTCATAGAGACCATTCTTAAATGACCTCAAAGACTGTGTGGACTGCACAACAAGTGGAAGGTCGTTCCACACTCTTACAGCTCTGTACGTGAAACCCTTCTTCAAAGCGTTGGTCCTGGGTTTATCTAATGCAAAAGACGGCCTAGAAGCAAAGCGGGTTCTGTGACTGTGCTGACTGTTAACCAAACGTAGCTTCCCACTAATACATACTGGTTCATTTGCGAGAACTATTCTTCTAAATGAGGTCATAGTGTTCACCAACAGTCTAGTGTACACGGGTTTCCACTGTGGCTTCAACTGAAACAGACGGGTAGCCTTGTTCTGCTGGCTGGCTAACTCCCCTGACCAAGTATACATCACTTTTTAGGCCTACTTTGACTAGTATTTATTCAGCCTGCAAAGGAGTCTGGTGGAGACTAAGGAATACTACTCAACTCACTAAAGATGTACGTGTACATTTGTGACCTTAGGCCACACCAATTTAATTTATTGTTTCTCAGATTTTTTTAGAAAATATATGAAGGGACGGGGAAAAAAAACAGGCCAAGTCACCCTATGATAGCCCCAAATGCTACAATAGGAGCCATTAAGTCAACATACCAGGGTGGTTTGTAACTCAAACAATGAGTTTTAAAGTTTAAGTCAAACTGCTGCATCGATAGATGGAAAAACTGTAACAACTAGGAAGACAAGGACTTTTTTCAACTGTTCAATATGAGCATTTTGGAGTTGATTCAGAACCGGAATTTTTTTTTGTTTTTGGAAATGAGAAAAAAATGAAGAGGGCTAATCCGAGAACAATTGATTGAATTGGTGTGGCCTTAGAATGTCTATTGAAAAGATGGCTACATTTTAGTTACATTTGATAGTTTTGCTGACTTTGAAGATGTATTGTCATTCATGGTGTTTGGATATGAATATTATTATCACATACATTGTACATGTAATACAACATAAGTTATACACTTATGTCATGTACTGTACTGTACAAAATAGGTGGAGCTCCCCCCAGCAGATCTGGGCCCAACTGCAGCACTGAACCAGACCATGGCACTGTTACGGGAGATTTTGTCGTCCTATGACTCTTCTGTGGTCCCTCTTGATGCTCGCAGGACTGACTTTACAGAGGTTTGATCTGTTTTATAACTATTCCTAGTAGTTTTATATTTGCCAGTAACAGGCTAGATACCATTATTGCACAATTTTAAACTGTAATTTCCAACACAAAAAATTGGATTTACCCAAATTTTTGACTGTACAACTCCAGTCTTTGTCAAGGAATGAGAAATCCACCGTTTCAGTGACGTCACGTTGTGCAGATGACACGTGACTCCGTGAGTAGTGGATCGTTAGTTGCAGAAAGTCTGTGACGCCCTCCGTCTCTGTTGAGGGATGGTTGTATAACCCTGATGTAGATGGACTGATGTACAAAACTGTAGATGTGCAAAAAAGTCTTGCTCAGAGTATTCTTACTTTGTCCAATGAGATCGAATGTACATGTCTTTCTGCAACTTACGATCCACTGCTCACTGGAGTTGTACAGTCGAAAATTTGGGTAAGTGCAATTTCCTGTGTTGGAAATTACAGTTTAAACTTGTGCAATAATGACTTCTACAAACACAGATGAACTTTCAAGATAAGGCTAGATACCTTTGATGCTAGACTCAGGAAAGGAAATAAAGTTATGAGACTGACTCGTAACTTTATTTCCTTGGTTCTTTGACCTTATGATTTTAGCAAGAGGACAAACATGTAATTTTTACCTGCCAACTCTTTCAAATTGGTATTCTTTTAATAAAAAGTAAGACCTTTCACCTATAGCTCTCTCTCTCTCTATCCAGTTTAGCATCTTTTTTCCCCCCCGAAACTTGGGGTTAGACGTGCTTGCATCAAGTGCAAGTCTTTTTTGAAGCAAGAATAGATTTTTATGGCTGAATGCCCTTCCTAATGCCAACCCAAACCCTAGTAGGGCCCAGGATCCCTCTAACTGAGGGGGGAAATATGTGTTAAGTGCCTTTCCCAAGGGCACAACGTCTGGGTGCATGTCCGGACATGTCTGGGCTCCTTGCTTGACAGTCGGATGCTCTACCACTACACCACACCAAGGAGCTTCTACACCTTGACCACACAGACGCCACCATGTAGGTAAACCCAAGGAGGTTTCAAGAAAAGGAGCAAGCACAGAATTTAACACACTGCTGTGCCCTTTTGTTTTGCCACGCTGTGTTCCATTGTGTACACGTCTGTGCGTCCCGGCTTTGATTCCTCGGTAGTGTTGTAATGGGTATGCCTATTTACCGGAATACACCGGAAACCACAGTTAAACACCGGAAAACACCGGAAAACACATATAGGAGGCTAAAATCTACCGGAATACACCCTGATATGATGAGATAACATATCGAATTGCTGTATTTTGACATGAAGTAACGTGTATATCGCCGCGGGAACAAGAAATCGTAATGAATTGGCGATCGGCGATCGCGAAGGCGACCCGACCAGTCGCCATGTTTGTTTACATTGCCGACTACGAAATGTTTGTTTAACGCGATCGCCGTACAGAAGTGAAATTTACCGAAATGAAGAGGTCTTTGATGCAGGTACCGCAAGTTGCTACATTCTGGCATGAAATAAGACGTATATGACTTTGTTATATGACGTTGGGAACAAGAAATCACTATGAATCGGCGGAGTCGACCCGGCCAGACGCCATGTTTGTTTACTTAGCAGCCGACTATAACGCTAGTGAACCTTTATCCGTCACTTTTTCTCAGTGACAATCATGTGACGCCAATTTCTAAAAATGATGAACCGTTTTTCTTGTCCTATTATATGCTGACACCGTAGAGTACCTTAATCCTTTTTGCTGAATATGTTTCGCTGTTTCTCCGATCCCGCTGATAAGAAAATCGCGTACTAACCAAACACGGCCGATTCGCGTTTATGCAGGGTTGTTCTAGGGAGATGAACCTTTATCCGTCACGAATATACACACCACAACTTTCTCTGTATTGTTTGCCTTTAGACAACATCTGTTATTTTCCGAGGTGGGCAATGAGTGCCCGAAATTCAATCCCCGTCCTACGATACAAAGAAAATACGGCAAAACGATTGTACAGTGTTGACAACGCCCGATTTAATCGGCGATAGTCAGCGGAGCTCGTACAGTTCGTATAAATGTCATTATAACACGCGTGTTATGTCCATCGCGATCTTGTCTTCAACTCCCGTGCGGCTAATGTGTGCATACCTACAGAGATAATTTATGTTGCATCCTTGGTTGCATCGATGAATCTTTTGTTTTGCACCGTTTTGGGAAGTGACGGGTAAAGGTTACCGTGACGGATAAAGGTTCACTAGCATTAATGACGTTATGTTTGTTTAGCGCGATCACAGCAGACAAGTGAAGTTTACCGAAAAGAAGAATTATTTGATGCTTTAACATCGCAAAATATCGTATACATATGACGCTGGGAAAAAGAAATCACCGGTGATTGGAAATGAATTTAACGTAATCCCTACATGTTGGTACTAGTACATGTATAAATATATACTTTATAATAATACAAGGTACGCACGACTAAAATGTCATTGTAAAAGTTGTAGGGCCTAGATTAGCGAGCCCTGTACTTTTGCTGTGTCAATAAGATACACGTACTTCTATATATAACTTATTTATAGAAACTTGTAAGAAACTTGTAATAAAGGTATTAGTACTAGTAAGCATTAATCTACAAAGGAGCCTCCTACTTGACAAATTAAACTACAAAAGGATTAGTACCATAAAAACAACAACAAGCTGTCGGCTGCTAGTATGCTCGCAGTTCACCGGGCGAGGTGTGACAGAACCAGGAAATTGACAATAAATACATACCCAGTAGTAACTATTGCTTTGTTCAATCACGTATTGTAACAGTTTTGTAGAGTTTGTTGAATACCCACAATGATAAGTGAACATTTGTAAGAAGCATGTACATTATGCAGAATGTGGGACTATTCATTATCCACTGCCTTCAAAGAAGAAGTCGAACCCCATAATAACTAGCGTAGTAGTAGAGGTTTTCCCAGACAGTTGTTGTCTGTCTTACATTATTGTATTGTATACTTGATTGTAAAAGCAATTAGCCTTCGGGCATGATTTTGCAATAAACTTTCTGTAATGCAATTATAGTTGATTTGATGTTATTTTGCTGAGGGAAAAATAAAGATGACATATTTTATGCAGGTCACATCTCGTTTCAATTTGTCTTCACCGGATATAATGAAGCAAGCTTCACAATACTCACTTTTGGAAATATATTTTATTAGCCTAATCAAATTATATGACAGGTTATCCTCCAATTTACATTGAAACTGATAGATATTTGCTTTTGAAAAAGCCGACCTTTTCTTCTGGAATGAGCGGCAAAATATAACTGCATCATCAGTTCAGGACGTCTCTCTCCTGTGGAGAAATCCCTCCCTTGACCGACTCCATTCCTGTCTCTATCTGGCAGTTCTTCACTTCTTGGCCATGTAGGACCCAGGTGTTGGGCGAGGTTGTCCGAGTCCATCTCGTACATGGCCGCCCTCTGGGCCTCCTCCACTCCCTCGGTGTCCACTCAGTATAACCAATAAAATATAGCCATAATTATTGGCAGCAGACAAACCAAGCTACAATATTGGTCATCTCATTAACATGCATGTAGCTGCTTTATCCAAAGTAATTATAAGCATGCTTTCTTTATCATTTTGGGCATACAAAAAACGAAGTCACTGTTCAACACAAATCAAGTTCCTTTATAGACAATTTTGTTAACGTTATATAAATATAGGTTAATACGTTAACATGAACGTAACTATGAGTATGACCTGGACGGTATTAAAAGAAACACATATAAAAATACACATTTTTCCCGGGAAATATGCAAATCTTACATCACGTGTGCCTGCTACGCGTCTCTGATTGGTTGAGTTTCTCTGCCGTTAAAAACAAGCGTGGGGACGCCCGCTCAAATAGATTTCTTTGTTTGAAAATAACGCTAATTTCCACCACTACATAACGAAATTCTTGTGAATAAATGTATAACTCAAAAAAGTCTTTTGGGGAAATAAATATTCTTATCCGGATTTTTGGTGTATTTGGTGTTCTTTATTCATGATCGAATGGTGCCGAAGTCAGCGTACCCTTACGCTCATGAGCGATTCGCGATCGCCTAAATATCGCTGATGTTCAGATCCTGGCGATTATGTTTTAGATCGACTACGATAAAATTTCAGGGCTGTCCTCGGCAAAATCAGATGAAATTTCAGTGTCAAGCTTTGCAGGAAATTATCAAATGCCGCCGCTCGCTGACGCACGCACTCGCTCTGTGCGGGTCATTGACCTTCGATTTGCGTTGCTTCCGGAAAATGCCTGGCAGTTTTATCGTCGGATTTTTGCGACATATTCAGCAAAAAGGACTAAGGTACTCTACGGTGTCAACATATAATAGGACAAGAAAAACGGTTCATCATTTTTAGAAATTGGCGTCACATGATTGTCACTGAGAAAAAGTGACGGATAAAGGTTCACTAGCGTTATAGCCGGCTGCTAAGTAAACAAACATGGCGTCTGGCCGGGTCGACTCCGCCGATTCATAGTGATTTCTTGTTCCCAACGTCATATAACAAAGTCATATACGTCTTATTTCATGCCAGAATGTAGCAACTTGCGGTACCTGCATCAAAGACCTCTTCATTTCGGTAAATTTCACTTCTGTACGGCGATCGCGTTAAACAAACATTTCGTAGTCGGCAATGTAAACAAACATGGCGACTGGTCGGGTCGCCTTCGCGATCGCCGATCGCCAATTCATTACGATTTCTTGTTCCCGCGGCGATATACACGTTACTTCATGTCAAAATACAGCAATTCGATATGTTATCTCATCATATCAGGGTGTATTCCGGTAGATTTTAGCCTCCTATATGTGTTTTCCGGTGTTTTCCGGTGTTTAACTGTGGTTTCCGGTGTATTCCGGTAAATAGGCAGACCGGTGTTGTAAATGGGATTACAACACCGGTCTGCCTATTTACCGATATAAATGGGATTATATCATACCCGGGTGGCGATACAGTGCTCCCGACCGTGTTGTATTTTACTGTACGACCGGGCGTATAAACTAGGCTTCCATAGAACGATTCGATCGCGTTTCGCCCCAACCGTGTGCGCCACTTTCAAAAATTCAAATACAGGATTCAGACGTTGGAATTGATATTGTTTTTTTGTTTAGGGACACCAAATTTTTGCTCATTTCGCATTGAAAGACGTGTTTTCTACGGTGGGTAATACTATGATATAAATAGAACACAACACGGTGTATTCCGCATCGCCCTCGGTGTCGGCCCTCCCACGAGTCGGTACCTCGGGCAATACGGAATACACCGTGTTGTATTCTATATTGTATTGTTTCAGGTCCTGTCCTGTGTAGTGGACCCACTGCTCCAGATGTGTGCCATGTCAGCCAGCCAACTCAACCCAGCCGACATGGGCACGTACATGGTCAACTGTCTCTACATGATGAAGACTACACTCTCCCTCTTCGAGTTCACGGACCAACGTCTGGAAATGTTGTCTGCGCAGGTGGGTACTTTGAAGCACGTCGGCAGAACGTATGGCTCCTGTGTCAATCCCAAATTTCACCTGTGTCAATCCCAAAATTCACGGTATTCGATGGATGTTTGGTCAACATTGTATCAGAACTTTGCCTATTGCAGATGATATCTTTTCCAACACAACATTTGAAAACTATACATTGTAGATTGTCATCCTTAAATAGACGTTCTGCCAAAGTGCTATATGCACAGTACAATGTCATGTACATTACAGGTTTCGTGCAGGTGCAGTATGTTCTGTACTTTGATAGTAGCATGTTTTAAAGTATGCAAACAAAAACTGCTTACCTGCATGTACAAAAACACATGTAGGACTTACATGTATGTCATCTGAACGCATTCAAACATGCTACAGGTATAATGTATATCTGTAGATACAAGTTCGATAAAAGTACCATTAAGTCTTCTACACCTATAATTAATACATAGTGATAGAAAGCCCAGTATACAATGTAGTTTCAAAGTTATTATTGTATGTATGTATTAATTATTATGCAGTATTTAACTGCCTTTACACTTAGTCTACAGGCTTGTCGGATAAATGTATTGATTTGTGTATTTTATTCCATCTGTTTGCCAGGTTGATGCCCACTTGGACACCCTTGTGAATGAGCAGGCCTCCTTCACCCTGAGTCATGTTGGACTGGCACACATGTACAGTGTTGTACAGCAACACCAACCTCGGGAGGTACATGTTGGGCAGCACAACAACATAACATGCTCATCAGTTTTGAATATGTTGTAAAGTAGCGTGCATAGTCCAGTGGTTAGTGAGGCCTAGGAAAAAAATGTTGTGTTTCCTGTTTCCCGATCATCCCTAGAAAAAACTGCCGACCCTAGCCTTTTTTTGGGGTTGACCCCTGCAAGGAACAATAAACTTTTCAAGCTGGTCGACCTTTTCTAGCTCCATGATCTGACACCTGAGTGATGAAATGTCGTACAATCGGTTTTCCAAAATTGACATTGAAAATAGTGTCCTCATGAAATTTTTATCTTTAGCTTTGGTTTCAGCAAGATTTCAAACGTTAACAGCTGCTGTGGTATATGTTGTGGTAATTTTTCCTGAATTGTGCAAAATGCAGGGCCCCTTGTCAGCTGTGCACGGACTGGATAGGAACTCCATCAAGACGGCCATGGTCAGTACATCAACAAGGCTTAGCATTTCCTTTAAGGAAAGTTAAGATTTGTGGCAATGTTCAACATTATGCATTGTGCAAGATTTTCATTCATGTCACCATTTGATTGGGCTACAGTCATGCACAATTCTTTCTTCCTTCATTCCTACAACCCAGTTTCTTCTGTCTGCGCCCAAACCTGTTTTCCCTGCTTTTTGATGACTTGGACCAATAGCCTTACCCGGGCTCAAAATACTTTTTCCTGCAAGTGACATTTCAAGGTTACCTGCCCTAGACAAATTTTACCAAAGAAAGTGATTTTTGGGTGAAAAAAATTGCTTTCAATGATGCTTTTTACCCAAAATATTGTATTCACTGAAAATATCAACTAGATGTGTAGGTCCATTGTTCGGTGGTAAGGCAGCCCTTTCCACTAGAAAGATTGAAATGTCTGGAAAATGAGTGAGATTGGTCCAGAATCGTTAAAAAAAACAACTCTGAACTGTGACAGTGAAGCGCCTCCTAGTGGCTTGCTATTATACTACAGCACAACTTCCATTTTCTACATTTTATGTCTTTAATAGACACGCTATGATCATAATTTTTTTTTTGTGTGACAGAGCTGATCGTTTTGTCTCGGGAAAAGGTGAACAGTGAATAATGCCCATGTTGTGGTCTGTCTACAGAAACAGTTCGACGCCTTCCTGGCCTCACCTGATGATCTGGTTCTGCCGCAGTGCAAGTTCTTGTTAAGTGCAACACTAAGGTGAGAACTGTAAACTTGTCATACACAGCTGAATATGGCCTCCCAAACACTGCCAAACTCCCCCAACCATGGTTACATGTACATGTAGGTCAGGAGCAAGGTCGAAATCTAAACATTCCCTATTTTTGTCACAGCCTACCAACACATGTACACGGTCACCAAATATATATAAGCTATTCACATTTCTGGAATCAAGTACAACAGATTTCAAGAGACTTGATGTTAGAGACAGATTTGAATATATCTTTACATGCAATAACTCCCACAATATAAAAATAGGCAAATACATGTATATAAAAGACTGCTTTGTTCTTAGAAAAAATACTGCAACTCATGATTAGCCTCACTCGATTGTTACACTATATAAAAGATAATCTTGTGCTAGCCCTTGTTGTTTGAGTAATTAGGATTTTAGTTTTATTTTATATTACATGTAGGTCGTATTCTATACTTTTCTGTACTTCGTCCAATATAGTTGTTGCCATACATTGTACCATGTACAATTGTCGTACAATAAATTTCTATGTATAAAACCAAGCCATCCAACCGTTCTTCAGTTATCTTGATGTCAGACAAACACACACACATAGACACACAAACACTGCCTAAAATATAACCTTCATGACGAAGTTAACAACACACTTCTGTTTTGTTCATGACAGGGACGTTGTTGATAAGAGAAGTATGGACGTGATACACCAGGTGTATGAACAACTGTACACTGCAGTGACAGACCCAGCCAACAAGTATGACGATCCAAACGAAATCATGCAGAGGACACCACAGCAAATAAAACAGCTCTTGTCCTAGTTTTAATGCCTGTTAGTAATATGCTATCTTAAAGGCACGAAAAGCGATTTCAGGGCAGTAAAACTGGATTTTCAAAGTCAATTTCCTAGTCATTCTTTTAATGTAGTAAGTTGAATCCCATAGCTTACTATTATACAATCATGTACATTTTTGTATGTGAGGCAAAAATGCAATGTCGCTGATGCAAAACGGTTGTTTCGTATTGTAGGCTGCTTCTAGCTATTTATTGGTGGTACCAAAAAAAGGGGCTCCTTATGTAGCTTGTTTTGGGGCTGTTTCAAACGCAAGTATGAAATGATGACGAAAATGTGCTAAGAAATGGCAGTAAATGTCAATATCAGACAGATTTCCACATCCAGAATATTTTTTTGTTGTTGTTTTGCTGCCCTGAAATTGCATTGGATGGCTTTATGTTACATGTACATGCATGTTTTGAGCCATATATGGTCGCTTGTGTCCAAGTACATGTAAGTCTGTACATATCTGCTACAGGTAGATACACGGATTCCGTATAGCCGGTATAAGGCCACACCAAGTAATTTTTATGGATGACGTCCTCTGGAAACCCTAAATCTACTGCGAGAGCGCGAAAAAAAAACAAGAAGGGCCGAAAAAACAAGATGCCTAGATTTGAAATATACTAAGGGACGACAAATGTTAGGACACAAATTGAATGAGAGAATACAGTGTAACAACCAACAAGTATTTCATTTGTCATCAAAACAACAATAAATCAGTGGAACAGCAGTTGTCGTCCTGTCCTGTTTCTTCCTTTTCATCACATCTTCCCTTATCCACTAATTATGACTCTTTGGTCACAGTTACAGCAAGCGGAATTTCTTGTTTTTTTTTCTGGGAACAGGCCAAAATCAATGCGCGCGCGGACGTCATCCATAAATATTACTTGGTGTGGCCCAACCGCCCTTTGGCGTAACACACCAGCTAACATGTACATTGTAGATATCTGGCAAATATCCAATGTGAGTTATGGGATTACAAAATTATTTATTCTTGCACAAGATCTTAGCCAAAGAATAAGTATCTTAAGTTTAAAAGATATGAATTTTTTTTTTTGCTTCATACACGTTACTAAGTTATGGTGTAGGTCTGAGAAATGCATTATCTATTTCTATGATGTACTCATGTACATGTATGACGTTACTGAATTTATTGCACATAATAGGCTGATGAGGATACGTGTACATGTACATACAATACTGTGGTGATTGGTTTAAAGACTGTGATTCAATCATTGAATTTACTATGAACACTTTTTGCTCACATTGTTACTAGTAGTTGGTTTATTTGAAATGAGGGTGTATTGGATCCATGGTGCAGCTTGTAAACTGTTCTACTTCATGGAAAACTTGCTGTTATAGTGATGCACTTCACAATTCGGTAATAGTAAACCTTTAAATTTGTGTAAGCCTTCTTTCTCTGGTCACCCTGTGTAGTTTAGGACTGGTGTTAATCCATTTTTGCATGGGGGGGGATCAAATTGGACGGATGATTTTGGAATAGTCCAATTCTGGGTGAAAGTTTTTGGAGTGTTTCATTTTAGCACTGGGGTTATTTTGGAACCATCTGTTTTTGCACAGGGAGATATGGACTCAGGAGGGAATTTTTTTTTTCCACATCGTCTGGAGTAATCGTTAGGCTTTTGGCTCAGAACCCAGAGATCCCAAGTTTAAATCCCCTAACATACCCTGATGTTGTGCCCTTGGGAAAGGCATTTTTACACAATTTTCCTCACTTGACTCAGGTGAAAATGAGTACCTAGCTTTAGTCAGGGACGTCCCTCATATAGGATGTTGAATGGAGGTCCTGTGTTTGAGGGAGCCACACCCCACGTACGTTAAAGAACCCACCACACCTTTCGAAAAAGAGTAGGGGTATGCCCTGGTGAACGATGGTCCAAATACTACTGTCTGGAGTTAGCCTTCACTTCAAATCAGCTGGCGAATCAGTCTCATATCAGCCCCATGGTGATCTACATGGTAATTCACCCGGACGGAGGCCTGGCCCACCCTGTCTTGTATCATGCTAACGAAAGGGTAGGCACCACTAATTTCTGTCTCGTACAGTCGTTTTCTTTTGAAACGGCTGATGCCATATCTCCATAACGGCAAACTATAAGTGAATGAGAACGCTCCGTTAACACCGTGATGTTTCGTGGCGGAGGTTAGGGTTTTAGTATTAGGCTTTTTGGCCTGGGTTCAAATCCAAGCTTGTGCTCTGTCTTTTTTCACTAATATTTTTCACGATGCTGTTGTGCCTTTGCAACTGAAATGTTTTTTTTTTTAATCAAATGTTTTTGTCCCTAAAAAAAGTTATGATTCGCTAGGATATGGCATCAACCATTTAGCAATATGGTATTGACCGTTTCAAATGGCAACAACCATTTACAAGACGGAAACATGCCTAGGCATCATAACAGGTACCGGTGGTAACCCCAACCCGGATTCATAAATTATTGGTTACCATTATGGTCAACCAATAATTTATGAATCATGCTTTCCTTGTAAATCTCCATTTCTCGGATCTGATCATCCCTGAAAACCATTATCCTTATTTATCCATGCAGAGGAAGTTATGTTTTCAATTCTGTGTGTCATTCAACAAATTATCAATATTATGCCATCAAGTAACAGCAATTTTCATGTATATCTGTGGGCTATTGAAAATAAGGCCACACCAACTTACATCAATTACTGGTTCTCAGATTCCCCTGCTTCATTTTTTTTATTTGCAAAAAAAAAAAGGATTCAGGTTCTGAATCAACTGCAAACTGCTCATATTTTGGCCCCAACAGTTGAGGAGTTGAGTTGTCTTCCTAGTTGTTACTGTAAATTCCAGTTTTGTTCCATCTAACAATGCAGTGCTTTGATTAAAAGGTCAAAATTCATTGAGTTACAAACCACCCTGGTATGCTCCTATCGTAGCTGTTTTTTTTGCCCTGTCACTTCATATTTTTTCTAAAAAATCCGAGAACCAACAAATGAAATTGGTTCTGGCCTAACCAACACACAATGGTAATAACACTAACACTCAGCAAGACTACCCACAATTTTGCATTAGGCCCAGGGGTCGAAATACCCCTCTGTGTGCAACTTGGTGCAAGTAAATTTGGTGTCGTGCAACTACTTTTTTGCCGGTATGCACCGCGGTGCAAGTTTGCTTTATCCGCTGTTACTACTAGTACCTGTAGAAATACCCAATAAAGAACTGGAAAGGGAACAAAACCAGGATCCATGAAGTTTTTATTAAAGTTACTACATGTACTTTTGGTTGTGTTCGTTTTATTTTTGGGGGGTGCAACTATTTTTCTTCTGGTGCAAGTATTTTTTTTTTTCATCTGCACCAGTGCAAGTTGGCTCCAAAATCTGTTTCGACCCCTGAGGCCACACCAAGTTTATTTGTTGCTTCTCGGATTTTTTTCAGAAAAAATATGAAGCAACAGGGCGAAAAAAAAATAAAAACAAGCCTGGGCATCCTATTATAGCCCCAAATACTAGAATAGGTGCCATGAAGTCGACACAAAAGACTGGGTTAAAATTTAAACAATGAATTTTGAACTTTTAATCAAACCACTGCATTGGTAGATGTAACAACTGTAACAACTAGGAAGAAAAGGTCTTTCTTCAACTGTTGGAGGCAAAATATGAGCATTTTTGATTCAGAACCAGAATTATTATTATTTTTTTTGCAAATCAGAAAAAAATGAAGAGGCGAATCCGAGAAGCAACAAATTAAATTGGTGTGGCCTTAGCTTCAGACTCACAAACACCTAAATATATTCAAAGCCAGTGAGACACCAGATCATTGCTTACATGTGAGATTTTATTGAACTTCAGATGTTGAGGCAGTAAGGCCCTTTATTGAAATGTTCTCTTGGAATTAGCCGACAGAATGTCAGGACATTTTGCCGGCCTGTAGGTCCAGATGTCACATAGAGAAGGGCTGCCACTCATTCCTGAAACAGGAAAGTGCACTGTAAGTTTAATACAATCGGTGTCTTACATATGTGTATGCACACAAATCAGCACGCAAATCTGGCACAAGACCTACATGTATTTCACACATACCGGTAGCCAAATATGGCCTACCGAACACTGCCGAACTCCCCCCAACCATGGTTAGGAGTAGGTCAGGAGCAAGGTCGGCTGTGGTTGGCTGGTGTTCAGTGAGGTGGGCTGCTCCAGCCAAATATTTCAAAATGTTAAAACATTTGGGTGTGGACGGGAGGTTCGGCAATGTTTGGGGACTGGATGGTTGGGAGTAGATCAGCAGTAGTCGGGCATTTGGGGGTCAAATTTGACTCAAATTTGATTTGATTTGTATAGAAAGGTAGGTGTGACCTAAATCTGGTCAGACTGCTCCCGAACTTCAGCCAACCTTGGTCAGGGGAAGGTTCTGAATGTGTGACAGAGACTTTACATATGTGTGTATGTACACAAATCAGCACGCAAATCTGGCACATGATGAAGTCCTATCTAGAAACAAGTAGTACATCAGCATAACGTACTGCGCCTGCACAAAACCCGGATTTTTCATGGTTTCCGTTGGATGTTTGGTCAACGTTGCATCAGAATTTTGCCCGTTGCAGACAATGTCTTTTCCGACACAACATTTGAAAACTAATGACAAGATGTCATCCTTATATACGCGAATCACCCTTAGATGACACGTTTTGTCAAAGTGCTATGGACATATAGAATACAACACGGTGTATTCCGTATTGCCCGAGGTATCGGCCCGACCGCGAGTCGGATTGCCCGAAGGCCAGAGGGCGATTTGAGTCGCGGGAGGGCTGAGACCGAGGGCGATGCAGAATACACCGTGTTGTATTCTATTTATATCATACCCACCCTAGAAAACACGTCTTTCAATGCAAAATGAGCAAAAATTTGCTGTCCCTAAACAAAAAAACTGCAACATCAATTCCAACGTCCGAATCCTGTATTCGAATTTTCGAAAGCGGCACACACAGTTGGGGCGAAACGCGTTCGAATCGTTCTATGGAAGCCCGGTTTGTAAGCCCGGCCGCCCGGGTATGATATAAAATACATTACGGGTTTCGCGCAGGCACAGTACGTTCTGCCGACGTGCTGAAACAACTCAGTTTCTTACCTCGGGAACCTCGTACTCTCCCTCGTTGATCTTGTCGATGACATCATGAGGAGGCATCCCGTCGACCGTGCAGCCGACCGACTGCGCCGTGCCGAGGATTTCCTTCACCGTCCCCTCCAGTTTGCGGGCGATGGAGCGCGGCCGCATCTGACGGGCAATCTCCACAATGTCGTCAAAGCCGACATTACCATTGTGCAGGACTGTGGAGGGGATAAAAATAACACAGCGATCAGAGATGGCAGACTTCGCCCCATTATACTACTTTGCGACACAATCCAGTCCCACAGACAGAAATAGCAGCACTGTAAATGTATCACAATTAGGGGTGGGTACCGGTTTGGCTGAACCTGGTCTGACCCAGAATAACATCCAACAACAGAGTAAAACAATTTTACCATAGGCCGCATGGCGGTAAAAAAACCCTGAAAGTTGTGATCCAATTTTTTTTCTTTTTGGACTCGTAACGAAGTAAAAATTTTAGACATTTTCTATTTATACATCAGAATGTTTCAAACTGTTAAAAACATTCGGGTGTGGACGGAGGTTCGGCCATGGTTGGCTAGTGTACGTTAGCAATGTAAGTCAGCAGTGTTCGGAGGTCAAATTTGACTCAAATTTAACTCAAATTCAATTCAATTCAATCAGTATAGAAAGGTAGTCTGTATCTGTTCAGACTGCTGCCGAATTTGAACTAACCTTGGTTGGTTGGTGGTTGGGGGAAGGTTCTGAATGTGTGACGGGCTTTAGGTTTAGTTTCACTGTTATAATATCCATACACAGTGTACGAAATACTTTTTTGAGCCAGGTTGCCCAGTGGCAACCTAGGATGAAAGCTAGGTTGCCCATCAAAATTCCAGGTCGCCCCAAATTTCAACTCTACAATATAATTAACTTCGTTAGAATGCAATGTGCATTTATACATTTCTGACAGAGTTGTTTCCCCTTAGCTGAAGTGATGAGCTCTTCCATGGGAACTTCTCCATAAACAGTTCCCAATGGAAGAAAGGGGCATCCTTACCACAAAATTTAGGTAGTGCACTGAGCTACCTGGATGTAGAAATAGGTTGCACCAAGACCAAGCAAAATATGGTTGCACAGCGCAACTGGGCAACCTAGTATTTCCCACGCTGGTTACCCAAAGGTACCCTAGCCTCCTTCGCAGCCTACCCCTCGCGTATGTGTGAATTACCCTTGCGCGAACATGTGAATTGCCCCTGCACGAACATGTGAATTGCCCTTGCGCGAACATGTTAATAGTCTCTATGAAAGGCTGGCTTAATCCCCGTCCCTTTGAGTCGCCGAGTGATAGCAGACTTGTTGAGGGGCGAAACCTTCTCTCCCCGGCAAACTCCCTTGGCTGCAAACCGTCCCTCCGCGACATAACTGCCGTCGGTCGCCGAAAAAAATAACGCCGCTCACAAGTCTGCGAAGGAGGCTAAAGGTACCCACTGTTTTTCTGCTTCTTCCTGTCCCTTGGGGGTTCCTTGAGAGCCTTGATGATGAGGGAGGAGGCTGAAGGGACCACGGACACCTTAGCCTGTCTGTTCTGGATAGTCAGCTGGACTGTGATCCTCAGGCCCTTCCAGTCCTGGGTAGCCTTGGCAATGTCATCTCCCACCTTCTTGGGAGACTAAACGAAAAAAAGAAACAATACCGTCCTTATTTCTGTTAACATTCCTTTAAATTACATGTACAAAAAGAACAACGAGGAAGGGTAAACAAAGCACTTTTTTTTTTAATTCAAGCAAGAACATTATTTACCAATTATTTACCATCGTGTCCAAAATGCACCCTTACTTTCCCACTATTCCTCAACAAAACAATTTTCCTACTAAAATCAAAGAACCCACATATTATAGACGAAGTGGGTAAATTCGTCTCCCACTGCCTGAAAAGAAGTCAAAGCCAACCAAATTAGCACCTATGTTGTAGAGTGTAGTGTCATGTAGTCTCTCATACAATTGTATCTTCTTTTTTTTTTCATGTTGTTTGTTGTTACTTGTTTGTACTTGCAATTAGCCCTCGGGCATGTGTTTGCAATAAACTTCTATATATATATCATGTAGAAGTCTTTGTTTTAAGCAAAATTTTATGGGGAAAAGAGAAGAAACAGCATAAATTTGAATTTATCTGGTTCAAAATGTGTTGAAGATCGATGCAGAGGGGATGCAGTGTTCGAAATACCCGTCTGCAATCGGCAATTTGCAGATAGATTTTCAAAATTGCAGAAGAAAAAATCATACAATCTGCAATTTTGCAGAAGGAAAAATAGGGTCCGGATTCAATAGTTTTCAATTTAGCAAAGTAGCGGCGCTGTGAATAGACTGAAAACCCGCGTCGCACGAACCTGGCGGTGTTTTGCAGCTGATGTATATGGTCCCATATAAGGAAATTTGGGGTCAAAGTTGAGCAATTCCGACCATGCGACGATAACCAAATAAGGGCACTCGCCATTTTCCGATGTTAGATTTCGTCACCCGGGAGGACACGACAACTGCCTCGGCAATTTTCGCCGAGCATTTCCCAGCAGGCAACGCGGCAAAACATGGCCCCCAGAGTCAGTCAGGCCGATGAAACACCAAGAAAACAAAGACGATTTTGTCGTTCTTTGAGAAAACCGACGGCAATCGGGACTGAAACAGCAACCCATCGCGCACCCGCGAGATCGGAAAACTCAGGATGGTTGCTGTCGCGGTTGGATTCTCGAGGAGGCGGCTGAGGAGGCCAACACAGATCAGATATGGCAGATCAAGAAATTCTGTAGAAACTCTCGCCGAAGATCGCGGCCAGGAAAATAAATGTGCAAATTTTTATTTAGAATGTAAATATTGTCAACTTATTGTGTCCAATTTAGCAAGGAAAGATCGTGTGTTTTTCATAATTTTCTTGTAATTCTATTACTGATTCTATTAACTTCTTCAAGTTGTTGTTTTTTTTCGTCAAATTATTTACGATACTATTCCAGGAATATTTACCTTCCTTGACAAGTTACGAGTCCATCAAAACAAGAGACCACGTCTAGCGATATATTAGACGTAAAACAAGGACAACAACAACAACAAAACATAATAATTGTGCTCATTTAATTGCTTTCTATAAATGTTTAAGTTAATTGTTTGTTTTCTTACCATTTTTTCACATGTCAATTTTAGGTACAAAAATTATGTAGTGACATCACAACTTCAGTTATGTAGTTCTAGTGCAATCCTGTTACTGCATGTGTCATTGTTTCCATATTTGTATATTTCTTCTGTGATGCTGCTGATATAACAAAATTGCTATATGTTAATTATTTTGCCATGTATTTTGCAATGAAAAATTTATATGCTTCCCATAGAGAGCCATATATTAGTTTGCTGAAAAATGGGATCATATCCTTTCAGTGGTGTCATGACATGATAGCAGGAAATGATAAATTTTCTGTAGAGAAGGATCTATATAAAGTCTAATATTAAAGAAGAGTGATATTTTGAAGAATTTCAGTAATGCTACAGATTTACAAAGCTATACATGATGTAACAAGAAAGCTTTTAAAAGAAGCTGGCCATAGGCCGCCGAAATGGGAATAGCTGGTTGGGTGTGCACTATTAATGACTTGCTCACCTTGCTCGAATTGCAGCAATGCTAAAAAGAGTGAATTGAAAGACCTGAAAAACAGACAGTGTTGCTTCCCTTTGCTTCCCACGGATGGATCGCGTTCCTAAATGACGTGGACGTCAGAATTGTCCAATTGCCCCGAAATTGCCGAAACGTAATTTGAATTGTCCCGAGCTGAAATTTAGCGTCATTTTGACATCGGGACATTGTTAATTTCGAGGCCTGGCTTTGCATTGCGTAACGCGTGCGATTAGACATTGCGCAACTTCTTCGGACCCAGCCTGCATTCACATGTTAATTTGGAGGCATGGCTTCGCATTGCGTAACGTGCGGTTAGACATTGCACAACTTCCGGTGCGCAACTTCCGGATTCCTGCGAACCATGCTACCAAACGGATTCCGGTCTCATGCGGCCTATGGTAAAAATAGGTATTATTAGTTTGAGAAGGTTGTAATATGGGGGCTTGTGTATTTGCAGAAAGTATTTCCAAATTGCAGGATGAAATTTTGACTCTTCTGCAATATTGCAGATCACTGAAAAAAAGTATTTCGACCACTGGGATGCATTCTTTGAGTTTTATCAGTTTACGTTTAAGCCCGGCAGATTTGTCTGCCACCAGCCACAGTTCCACGCCGCTTTGTTGTTCATGATGACAATTCCCCGAAACCGTTACAGACCACCTTTGGAGATGGTTCAGAATAAAACAATCAAAACCATTTTGGAGCATTCAAGTTCACAAATAATCCGATTTGTATTATTATGTATGATTTGTATTATTATGTATATCTACGACTACAAATGTTTAATTTGATTGCTGTAATTCTAAAATTGCGAATTTCTAAATGATGTCAATGTAACTAAATGTTTCTCTTAGGTTTTCAATCCTCATTAAATTTTTTATATTGTATTTGTAAATTAGCGATACTTTCAGATTTTTCCGTCAGTCTGTCAATGCTAATAAAGCTTTCTTATCTATTTATCCCACCGAAAGGAACCAAACCGTTTGGATTTTTGCATCATGAACAGAGCCTTAGAAACCATGACAACACTCACCAGTCCCAGTGGTCCAATCTTGGGAGCGAGGGAAGCCGTGGCACCCACCTCTCCTCCTGTTGCACGGAGGTACACTAACGGGAAGGATGCACACACTGTAAGTCTGCACATGTTCGCAGCACACAAGTAGTACTAGTATCACTATCACAACAGAAAAAACACCTTTCTCCTCAAAACGCAAAATTAAGTCCCTGTGACAATGAATAAAATCACGGTAAATCAATGCTTCATTATACCAAATACATTATGAAGCTGTATTTTTTCTAGTTTTAGTTTCACAATTTACCGAAATACTTTTCATAGATGTGTAAAAACATGTAAGGGAGTAGATGTTTGTACGCACACATCTATATCAAAACTTCATGTGATGTTACAACGAATAAAGGCACCCAAAGTGACTTCAGCACAATTGGACTGGACAATTGTGCTTGTCATTTTTTTATGTAGTCAAGTTGAATAACCCTATCCCGTTGCACATCTGTGAGTTTGATATATAAGTACGATGTCGCTGATGGAAAACAGTTCCTTGTTTCATATCGTAGGCTGGTTCCAGCCAGTTATTGGTGGTACCAAAAAATAAAGGGACTCCTCACGTAGCTTGTTTCTGGGCTATTTTAAACGCTTCGAGTATGACGAAAATGTGCTAAAAAATGGTAGTATATGTCAATATCAGACAGATGTCCTCAACCAGAATAGTTTTTGTTTTGTTTTGCTGTCCTGAAATTGCATAATTGGGATAATTAGTTGTGTTAACATTGTAAAGTATAACGTAACATGCATTAATATGTTTACAACATTCCTACGACTGTTATCGGGTAATCCCCCGCACAATCCCCCCAAAAAAGGAACGCCTTGCCTGGCCCGGTAGTTATGGCTCCCACCGTTGAGTCTTTCCGGGCCAGGCTGGAGGCCTGCCCGCCTTAGACCAAGGCCTTCCCCCCTAAAGTGCCCCAACAGGGGATATATGGGGGTGTAGCCGAGACTCATATAACATCTTAGAGCCCCGGCAAAGATGAAGATGAACTTGCACCATGGACCTCCATGCTTACACGTTAGTGGTTGGTGTGTGAGGGGGGCATCATACTAAAGCCAACTCTAAGTCTATAAACACATGCCAATCTCAGAATGCTACCTCTGTCTTCACTTCTAAAACTTGTAAAGGACACCAGTGTACTACAAAAAGTATCAGCAAAATACAGGTCAACGTTTAAAGAATATATGTGCCGAAGAGGTGAGGTTGCAAACTGGAAAAAAGTATGGCGTAACATTGTATGAGCTTTCAGTTGCATGACAACAACATCGCGAAATCATAAGTTTCTGACCGCTTACCGATGTGAATCGCGGTAGGATCGAACTTGGGAGGCATTTTTCTTCAGTTTGGTTCCAAAAAATATTGTAAGTAACGTCTGTGAAGGTGTGGATGGGTCTGGATTGGACCCGACCAAAATGTTGCACCTTCACGACCAAACGGGAAAAGGGGGAAAAGATCGATTACCCACAATGCATTGGAATGGTGGGCATGGCGTCTCGCGTTTCCGGTGATTTCCAAGCAGATGTTTGGATAGAAAAATTGTAACGTTTTGACTGGCTGCTGCATTTCCGGGCGCCGGAGTTTAGCTCTTTAGCTGCGTAAGCAAGAGCGAAACCTATTCTATTTTAACCCTTAGCCAATGGGTGTTGCCATAATGATTTGTAACGCCACTACAAAACAAGAGATCGCGAAAAAAAATTATCACGTGGATTTTTTTTCTCCATTTTTCAGAAACACGAAGTACCAACTTTTTTCAGCATACTTTTTCACTTTTTTGGCGACGTCTCAGGGAGGAGCCAAATGGTACAGTATTGTGTGTGATTCGCAAGAATTCTAGGAATTGTACAGGCATTTTGTCCATAGGTATGGAATGTCCACAGGCATGTCTCCCATGTGACCCACATCTATACCCACATTCCTAGAAACCCTTGGGACCCTGCCTCTCCCGGATGCCCTACTTTCTGTCTGTGACCCCGGGGCTTGTTCACTATACACTCAGGGGGGGGGAGTGCACTGTATCTGTATAGGTACCAAGTCTTCCTCAAAATCATGAAATGATGGCAGGGCCGCAGTGCCATGCAAACAATAACCCTAACAGCAACCACCGTCGCCATGGCAATGTATGTTTTCATTGCCAGTCTTGTTGTTGTTGTTTGTTTTCGCACCACAATTACCGATCGCACCAAGGCCAAGGGCCCTAGGGTCAATGAATGACCTTTCTCTTTTGACGCATACACGGCAAGGGGCGTTAATTGTCCAGTATGCCATAGATTTGATTTGATTTGATTTGATTTGATTTATTAAACTGTATAAACAGATATACAGCCAGGACTGCCCAACTAGCCCTATTACAAAGGGCTAGCCCTCATAACTGGACAAATAACAATGTCAGTTACAATTCAGATTAACATAGGTAACAGATAAGTCATTCTAGGTACGGAGGCGGCCTGTGTTATTAGCCTAATGTTTACAAGCTAACTAAAGGTTGATGTATACATGTAAATAGGCCGTTACCGATGGAAAATTCGTTTCTTTCAAGCATCTTCGTTTAAAAAGTGTCTTAAAATGATATTTTTCGGGTCCAAAATTAACATTTTACTACAGTTTCTAATTGAAGAGGCAACGATACCCAAAACTCTATCGGAAAACGGCCGGAAAAATCTTTTCACTGGCATACTTTTTTCAGATTTTCCGGCACACCGCTTTTTTGGCGGCCGGAATTGTAGCCCTTCGGTCTGAAGGTACATGTTTGGCCAACCTAGCCTCTACCAGGCTTCGGGAAGCGGTTGGAAAGAGTAGAAATTGGCCAAATAGACAGATAATATGCCAGGGGAGTTGGTCTGCTATGAGCTAGAGAACAGTTTGCCTATGGCTATGGCCAACCTACGAAATCGTAAAAGAGCAACCCACTCCTCGGCGTCGCGGATGACTAGCTCCAATAATTGCGTATAATAATCTTCAGTACACAGGCGCTCCTTATATGGTATTGTTGATAACGTGACTCGTGAGTACGTCACATCCACCGGCCAGCGTGCATTGTGCAGAATAGGACACTAAGTCTTGGTCTAACGTAATTGGTAGCATCTATTCAAGACAGGACCAGAACAACCTGTAAAACAGCTGTGTCACCACGACGACCTCATATCATTCTAACGCTGACTACCTGTCTGTCCGGGAGTTAAATCTTCTCTGTTCTGGTGAGTACTGTATATATATTTATATGTAAATAATATTTGTATTGCTTTACGTATCGAAGAATTTATTACACAGGGACATCCTATCCCTTGGGTATAACAGGGCTAGGGACATGTATTCCTATTCCTTTGGTGTAACAGGGACATCCTATTCTGTTTTTTCTTTTTTTTAATTCAAACATTTCGAGACACGACATGGTGACGGCACACTCAAGTTTGTTTTTTTTTCAACTTATTTTATGCCGCCACCAACACAGGACAAATACAAGACAATACTCATTTACACCTGAGTCAAGTGAGGAAAGTCGTGTAAAGTGCCTTTCCCAAGGGCACAAGGTCGGTGGCATGTCAGGACTCGAACCCGGGACCTCTTGGTTCCGAGTCGAGTACACTGTCGTTGCGCCACACGACCCCACAGACATCCTATTCCTTGGGTATAACAGGGACATCCTATTCCTAGGGTATAACAGGGACATCCTATTCCTCCTTGGGTATAACAGGGACATCCTATTCCTCCTTGGGTATAACAGGGACATCCTATTCCTCCTTGGGTATAACAGGGACATCCAGTATTCCTTGGGTCACATGTCCGCCATTTTGTTTTAATAATTGTTGTCTGTCTAGTCAGAAATGGGCAATGTGCCAACATGGGACCAGGGCGGCAACTCCCGGTTTTGTCGGTTGCCTGACAAAATTAGCAGTACAAAGAGTGTTGTGGACACTGCATATGAAAAAGTAGTAGCAGGCTTGTGGGCACGGCTGGAAATAGTAGAAATTGGCCAAATAGAGAGAGATAACACGCCGAGGGAGTTAGTCAGCCAGTTTACAGTTTGCCGGCCCCACAAACTGCAGAGCTGTTTGGTCTCCAAAGAATAATCAATTATTCAGTTCTTTTGTTTGCAAACGTGATGACGTCAGGGCTTGATGCTAGACTCAGGCCCTGTTCAAACCAAGGACGTTCAACGTCCTTGTTCAAACCGAGTCGCTCAAAGCGCTTTCGATGTGGTTTGCACGGATTCAGGATTCACGTGGCTCCATCTGAACACTCCAAATCGCATTGAAAGCGCCTCGATACCAAACCACATCTGGAGGTACTGTAGTTTCGAACCGCCTTGACTGGATCGCGATTTGCGTCTGAACGCAATGTGGTTTCACCGGTTTATTGTGCATATTGACCCGGTCATGGATTACGGGGCGATATTTCTGTATTTATATGTAATGCCAAAATCTACGTGGCAGCAAGTTAAAGAGCAGTAATGCCCGAATAATGTGCCCATTCTAGGACGAGCTTAACTGCCTCTGGCAGGACCACGTCGGCATTCGGTCTAGTTACGCTGGGTGGGGGGTACCAGCAAACAGGTCGTCGACCTCTGACATTGATAACACGCTACCTTGCGTGTTTTCATCAAACAACAATGAATGTAGTTAAGGCGAATCGTGCTCGGGCACGGTTTAGGAGGAACGTGTGGCACGTGGACCAGATGTGAGGAATGTGGTTTACCCAAGGACATTATTACAAGGACATATAATGTCCTTGGTTTTTGAACGGGGCCTCAATCAGTTAATCATCATCATAAAAGAGGCTGGCAACTTTCTTAAGGCAGCTTTCTTTCTCAAATGTTTCAATCTGTTTTTATTGCGTCAGTGGAACATAAAATATTCCTAGTTTTTCTTGCAATGTGTGAAAAATTGGTTTATCTGAAATGTTTCTATGATTTTTTGCTTCGAGTAAGTTTCTTAAATTGATTCTTTTGTAATTGCTGAAAGGACAAACGAGAAATGAAATGAGATTCGTTTTCTGTAGTTTTTAAGGTGCAACATTTACCAATCATCTTATATAAAGGACACTTATACTATCATGAAAGTTCATCTGTGTTGGTAGTTACATATTTAAAGTTAAAACTTTTGTTCCAACACGGGGGGCTGTTCTCACCTAGAGCTTTCGACCAGTCACTCTGGTCTTCTTCAATAGACTGACCCAGTGAGACTTGTCACGTGCTTCTCTGAATTGTGACGTCAACACTGCGCCAAAGGTATCCTGCGTCGAAGTCTCACTGGGTCAGTCTATTGAAGAAGACCAGAGTGACTAGTCAAAAGCTATAGCTGAGAACAATCCTTTGCGTTGGAACAAAAGTTTTAATTTTGAATATAAAGGACACTTGTTGTCATGATGACAGCAAGTCATGATCATTCCATCCATGTCTTAAAAAATTGCTTGTCAATTCTTCAGTTGAAGTGAGTCAGAAGCCTTTGGATAAAGATAAGTCGGTGAAGCAGAGAGTATAGCAGGATGTGGAACAACGGCAACTCGTCATCGTGGTCGTCAAGCAAACCGATCTTCCTCGTAGTGGGAGTGTTCCTGGGATATTGCCTGTCCTTGTTGCAAAACTTCGGCACCACCATCAATGTCCGGCGTCCTACTCCCGACCACTATGCGCCTCCTCGCTCTTCTTTAGAGGATTTTCTTCGGTAAGTAAAAACTCTACAGTACTGTGTTGTGAAAATATAGAATTTCATCATTTTGTTGACGCCCTACCAGTTAGTCTTTGCACGTTGTTGTAACACTGAAAGGATATGTGTGTTAGTTTCCAATAGATTATTCATCAATGAAGGCATAATCAGTAGACTTTTTTTCAGAACTCGACATGTGCTTTGTAGAATAATCAGCACCCCCCCACACACACACACGCAGACTCTGTTCATTCCCTATGTATATTTTACTTCACTTCAGTGTGAATATTTTAGTCATAAATGCTGGGAGGATGAATTAATTAAGGGTTAATGACCTGCCCCGAGGTGTATATTGTGTGATAAGGCCTTGCAGTTGCTATAACCACCGAATAAAACGTATCATGTGCAATATTGTATGTCCTTATGGTCGTTTTACGTATTCCATTTGGGGTCACCGGAGGTCATTCGAACATAACACGTGTTCCATTTGGGGTCACCGGCGGTCATGAGATGTGTACTAGTATTTCACTTCAGTATGATGATATTTTCGGCATAAATGCCTGCGGAATACTAGTAAGCAATGCGGCCAATTGTTGAAAATATACAGAACAACACATATCAAGCTTAAGACGAATTTTCCTATCCGTAAATTAGATTTGTAACCTAACTTTCGTCAGGTACATTATATTCAGCCATAGGTGCAGTGCATTCTGGGATTGCTTAGAGGGCACTTGGGGAGTTTGTCTAAGTACGGTGCTTTCATGGTCTATTTATCACCACGGTGTTTTTTTTTAATGCACGCACTACTATATCGTATACAGGTGGGGTACTATATCGTATACATGAAGTAGTGTGCATTTTTACTTCCTGAAAAATTACACTGATTTCCCGACTTTCGTGCTCATTTAAATATCAAACCTGGACTGCGTGACTTCCTAACATCCGTTTTATAATGTAACGCTTACAAGTATTGCCAACTTTAAAACCTTTCAGTTACTTCTGAAATCGTGAAACGATCTTTAACACATTCTGCTGCTGGTGATATCTATCAGAGCTTTCCCTGTATTACAGACATTTGTTTGGTTTTCACCGACGTGAAGCAGCAGAAAAATGAGTACTCAAAGATGATGGAACTAAAGAATTTGAATTTGATTGTCAAACAGGCGACACTTTAAATCCGGAACAACACTTTAAATCCGGAACAACACTTTAAATTGCGCTCCGATGCAGAATTCTGCAGAACTGACCTAGTCCACCGGGACCTACCAATGTTACCTAGTAGACATAATTGTTATCATGTAGTATGTAATAATCTAGAATATTAAGTTTCCTTCTAACACTTATTATTATGTCTTAATAATCAAAGTTGTCCGGATTTAAAGTGTTGTTCCGGATTTAAAGTGTCGCCTGTTTTGAACAGAAACGAAAAATTGACTTGTTGTTCGGTCTAGGCCTTCGCCGACGCCACAGAAGACAGACGGTCCACGGAAGATACTTCTGGACTGCGGAGCTAATGTTGCATCTACTGTACAGGTAAGGGAAAAGTTCCTTCATGATGAAGACTGCTTCAGAAAGTTCACGGTTTGGCCACTGGTAAAACCATCTTTGTTGAATTTTGCTGTGATGTAGTAGACGTTTTGAAGAGAAACAAAGTATTCACTCATAGAATGTAGTAAGTGAGGAAAATTATTTCAAATACATGTAATGAAATTCCGTTAACGTTTCCGAGCACATGCATGTTGTGCTATGATGCAGACGCAAATGATTGAACCCAACATTACTTTTTTATATGGAAAGAGAGAAAGGTTACAGGAGAATAATTCTGAAAGCCCTTGAAAAATAAAACAGAAGCAACATGACTGTCATAGAATTATGTTTAAGTACCACTAGCCTGACTAAACCACGCTCCTGGCGGCCGCCGCCCCTACATGTAGGTTGCCTCCGGCCGAGAGCTTGTAAACACAGGCTAAAGTACCACTACCCCCCTTTAGGGATTGGATTTAGTAACTTTGGGTACGATGTCATGTCTCATACATGATTATATAGCGCGTTGACGTTCGTCATAGGCCGTTGTGGTACGATTTTGAGTAAGAGTTTAATCTTTTATATTCAATGAAATATTCAAAACTAGTACAGTCAAACCTGTCCGTAGTGGACACTCAAGGGACTGAGCAAAATGGCCTTTGAGAAAGGGTGTCCTCCCTAGACAGGGTTGGTCATCCGAAGGATTGGCAGGTGTATATCATGTATCCAGTAATAGGCTTATGCAAGTACAAATGTATGTGTAGCACATTTATACTAAATGTCAAGTTAGAATCCCAGAATTATATATATAATAGGCTTTCTATCTGTTTCTGCCAGACAAAAAAGATCTTGTTGTAACAGTTCAATTTTTGAGCGTTAGCAAATCTGCATAGAGCCTATTGTTATTCATTCATTATCACCCCTGCACCCTCCATTGTCATGAACAAAAGTCCTTTTATTCCTTTTTGGCACCCTTGATTGGCTGCTGATGTTTTAGCGCTATATATTATTATATAATATGGGTAAAACTCACTGACAAATCGCTTGTGCAACAATTAGGTGTCTGCTGTATCACAAAATATTGTTTCTGGGCTCGCCCAGCTGGGTGCTGCTGTCAATCAATATTGTCCTCTGAGACAGGTCTGAGTGCCCCTGGGGACTGAAAAAAGTGTCCTCTGGTTGGGGAAGACAGGTGTCCTCCTGGGACAGGGTCTTAACTATGTAAAAATGGACGGGACTGTTCCAATGTGTCCATTGACTGCAGGTGTCCTTTTTAGACAGGTGTCCTCTCGGGCAAGTTTGACTGTATCTATACTTACATTCTACTTGTCCACACAGTTATTCCGGGAGACCTACCCCGATGGAGAAGATTACATCATCCACTCGTTTGAGCTGGATGTGAGGCTGGCGCCCTACTTCGCGTCCTACTCCAACCACGTCCTCCACTGTCCAGTTGCCGTGGCGGGGAAAGATGGTCAGCCATGACACTTTTCTTCCGGTTTAGTCTGGAATGGTTGTATTAACCTTCATCCTACTGCCTAACCCTGTAACCAAGACATATTTGGTACCAACAGGACACTTCAGTAAGAAGAAGGTTATATAATAGCCAAAGCTTGTACATTTGATCCTAATGCTCTCAACAGGTGGCCTTGTGGTTAGGGTTGTTGACTCAGAATCTGAAGGTTCTGGGTTCGAATCCCTGGCAGGCGCCACTGTTGTGCTCTTGGGAAAGGCACTTTACACCTATTTCCTCACTTGACTCAGGTGAAAATGAGTACCTAGCTTAGGTTAGGGACGTCCTCTAGGATGGAGGTCCCGTGTTTGAGGAGAGTCACACCTCGAGCACGTAAAAAATCCCGCCGCACTTATCGAAAAGAGTAGGCAGGTCCTTCCCAGTGTGAGTGGATCAAACCTTACAGTCCAGTCTTACGCAGCTTATCGCCCATTCTTCGTTAACGTGTGCAATTGCTGTCGCATGATAGTAGCGGGCTACCAAGTTTTTAAAAGAAGCAATAACTGCGTATCTTGTGCTTTCCTGTTATCAGTACATGATAGTAATATACTAAATTATGTTTTACCGCAACTGTCAGCTGCCTTCGGGTCGTCCAGGCAAAGATTTTGCTAAGAAACACGCTAAAATCACCTGTCGCAACCACTAGTGACGCACAAAACGTCGGGTTCAAACAATGAAAACGTGTGAGTTGACTTAATTTTCAGTCATAATCTACACCTATCCACCAAACTGTCTTGCCACAGGTGGATGAACTTGTCCAGCTGGCGTCCATACTAAATCTGATGCCGTTTTAGTTTTGTCGCAAGATTTTGTCTAACCTACGTTATGGAAAGATAGACGGGTATAATTCGCCCACGAAAAGACATTTCACAATAATTTTCACACTGTCTTATCCGCTAGACTGTGTTTTTTGCGAAACAAATCCATGGCAGGGAGAACAAAACACGAGAATCGGAAAAATGACAACAACAAACAGCGTCAGGCCGTTTGTCAATTTTCAATTCTAACCTACGTTATCATGGTTATTCGGAACTTATTCCATTGAGATTAGAGACAGATACTTACACTTCCATTCATCAGAAAGACGGTCATCAGATATACATTTGCATGTAAATTTTATAGTGTAAGGGCTGACGGCTTGGATTGTATTGATCATCGTAAGCATAATTCTAACCTACGTTATCGTCTAACCTACGTTATCGTCTAACCTACGTTAATTTTTTTTCTTCACTGTCATCGAATTTACAGGAAAAGGATTCGATTAACAGCATTTTATCAACTGTAACAATACTGTAGTTGGCCTTGTCTTGTACAGAAGGTTTACTCTCCCTGCTTTAATCTCCAAGCAGATGTATCACGTGAGCTTCTTTTGGCTATTTGGTGATGTCTTTGGTGGTTTGTTACGGAGATTACCATATCTACAGACAAAAAACTTAATATCTCGAAAAGTATAGGTGGTAGCACCGTACAAAATTAGCAAAAGATAGTCGACAATACTGGTAACAAGTTCAGCACATTTGTTAGGTATTTGGAAGAACTTTATTTTTCACCATTTTCTACCCCCAATTGCACACGTTAACGGAGAATGGGCGTTATACTTATATGTACAAAACTGGTGTGTTACGCCTAAAGGTGGTTTACCCGTCATGTGAAACAAACAAGCAAACAAACAAACAAACAGACAAACAAACCCCTATTTCAAAACGAGAACTCATTTATCCCATTTCTGTGTAATGAATAAGCCTAGGTACATAGTAGGATGTGACATATAATAGTCACAATTTGAACTGCGCATGCGTGAACATTACATAAATTCCTATGAAATTCCTATCATTCCTGCAAATTGATCACATATTATACTATACTATTAGGCTCGCCAAAACAGCTAAATGTCCGTATTTTCTTCTCAGGAAACATCACGGCCTACGCTGAGTCCGCCTGGAAACCTGACAAAGGGAAAGTCGCTGGCAAAGACATGCAGTGGGGAGGGGGGGCGATCTATGCCTCGGAAGCAGAGAAACAAGATGAAATTCACGGCCGACGATTCGGTGTGCTAAACGTCATACCAATGGTGGATCTGTCCAGGTGGATACAAGAAAACACCGGTATGTTTGAAATTATATCTATCTAAATTCTAAAAGTATGTCAATCAAATTCAGACATCCTATGTAGGGCTAAGTAGTGGGAAACCTTTCCTGGGTTGATCTAAGGTAAAATCATTTAGAAAAACTTGTAGGATTTGTTACTAATATCTATGATTTAACTGATGATGACCTAGTTTATTTACTGATTAGAGGTTCTTTTTATCTTTCGGACTCCAATAACTGTAAACTTTTAAAATGTGTTCAGCTGTTTTTAAAGGAAACCAAAAGATTCCAGTAAACATTTTTTTCTGTTATTCTACCAGTTTAATTAATTAATTAATTAATATTTCATTTTCCTACATGTCATATTATTTAGTTATCACGCTGTTCACCATAGTTTACTTTATTATGCTTATTCTTTACATGTCTGTTTTTGTGTCATTTCACTTTTGTATTATCTTTGTTTCGATGGCAACACTAAAATATGCAATGTAGCTTGACTTTGTTGCCATCATGTTCTGTTATTGAATGTTATAATGAATTAAAAAAAAGTAAAATCAATAAGGATATTGTCGATAATGACATATGTTTCTTTACAATTAACATGGTCATCATTGGAATAAGGTTATCATTTTATAATTAATCATACAAAATTGCTTTCGTTCGTCCATTTACTGTGACGAAGACGGTATCACGAATTGTTCCCCCTAGGAGCCCCGGAAAGCCGTTATAACCATTGCATTTGATTGGCATTTTAGATACTAGTAATTTTAAATCCATATCTAACAAAAAATCTGATTTTCGGGAAGAATCTGTATCTGTATAGCCGGTATAACCGCCCTTTGGCGTAACACACCAGCTTCACATGCACGCGGCGTGGCGGCAGCTGGCTACATTACATCGAACGACATGTTACACCTAACCTTTGAACGTCTAACTCTAAACAATGTTTAAAACTATCTAGTGACGATACCCCTACTGTACTTGGTGGCAGCGAGAATTCAGACTCCCACGAAAAATTGGAGGGTCCCTCGTACAATTTCGATGATTTCTTGAATTCCTGGCTGGCTCCAGATCAGAGCCATTTCCTGTGTCTGACCTTTTGACCTCCTGTCATTAATAATTTTGCCCGTCAATCTTCCCCACACCAACGTGCTGCCAATCTACACGGTCTGGACAAGCAGACACACAAACCCATAGCTCAGCCGCCCAAAACAATACTAAGAACAGCACTAATACTTGCCTAAACGAAAATGAGTGGCTTTTGTACAGACACACAATGTTGACTATTACGGGGTTTAAAACATCCACCTTGCATACATGTGGATCCATACTAAATTCTGTCGCTCTTCTTTTGCCCAGCGTTGGACGACTACGTCATCTTCAAACTTGACGTCGAGGGAGCTGAGTACGAAATCCTGGAGAAGATGATCAAAGAAGGGACTTTCAAGTGGATAGACAAGTGCGTGCATCGCTCTTCTACACGTATATCACTGTCACTTTTGGATGCTTTACTTTTGAAGAATATGATTGTTGATATTAGTGTGTCCTAGAAACTAGAAAGACTTTCAGACTTGCTTCATCTCAGCCGGAGAGGACCATTGGTACTAGTGTTAACGTTACCATAGGGTGCAAATTTATCAAGCGTGCAACATCAACACGACAGCGGAGTCATTTTCTTGTCGTAATAATGCACTGGTACATTGAGTGATATTTGTAGCTATCAAAACGTAACAAGGGACGTTAAAACAACACATAACCCAACATCTGCTTGAAGAAAATCCTATTAGCGCACAGCCACAAAGGCCAATGAGATTAATGACCTGTTTGACAAATCCTTCAAGATAAGGGTGTTTTCTGAAATATTCCATGACCTATAAATAGAGCTATGATGTAAAAAAAACAACGTGCATCATCTCGCACATACCAACAGACGACGTGCCAAACTACATACCAATGCAGGAAAGGGATAGTGAGTTACAGCTGCGAACGTACGGACACGTTTGATTTCAATACTCCATCGGAGGTCACTGACCTCCATCATAGAGAAATAACGCTGGAAACATACATCCAGGTCTTAATATGTACTCGAACGTTGCAGGTTCTATGGCGAGTTCCACGGTTGGACCCCTGTGCCGGGCTGGTCAGCCCAACGAAAACAAGAACTTAGGAATACCATGAAGACTCATGGCATCAACATGCTTGATTGGGCAGGAGAGCACAAAAGATATCAAGACATGGAAATCATTCATAAGATTGACGTAAGTATGCACATGTCCACAGTTTGGGTTTAAACCAATAAGTCATCTAATTATAAGATACATGTAGAAAAGTTAAGAAGGATAGGAAGGATTATGGTGTTTGTTTTTTTACCCTAATCTCCTATCAGAGCTTTTTGTGGCTGCAGTACAGTATCAAATTGACCAGGCAGTATCCAATTGCAATTCGCCAATGGTAACTCTGGTGGCAAATTTAGTCGTCCCCTGCCCCCGAATGAATCTGCTTGGGGATTAGTTTTACCCAAGATTGGAGGAGGGAGTAGCTACAGATCACAAAATGTCTCAAAATGTCACGGGGGGGGGGGGTTAAAGATCACCCACTGTCATTATACATCACAACTGGGGGATTATTTCACACAAACTCCATATTGAAAAAGGTATAAATAGAGCATACAACACGGTGTATTCCGTATTGCCCGAGGTGTCGGCCCGACTGCGAGTCGGATCGCCCGACGGCCGAAGGCGGCGATCCGACTCGCGGGAGGGCCGAGACCGAGGGTGATGCGGAATACACCGTGTTGTATGCTATTTATATCATACCCACCCTACGTCTTTCAAGGCGAAATGAGCGAAAATTTGGTGTCCCTAAACAAAAAAACTGCTACAACATCCATTCCAACGTCCGAATCCTGTATTCGAATTTTCGAAAGCGGCGCACACGGTTGGGGCGAAACGCGTTCGAATCGTTCTATGGAAGCCCGGTTTATACACCCGTGTTGTACGGGTGGATACAACACGGCCGGGAGCACTGTATCGCCGCCCGGGTATAATATAAAAACTAGTATACATTAGCCATTGTAGATGTAGTAAAATATCACACTCTTGCATCGCGGTAACTGTACCTAGAACTGCTTTTATCACCATGACCTGTTCTTAGCTTGTAAAGTGATAAATTCCATTAAAGTTCATTCATTCATTCATTCATTCATTCATTCATTCATTCATTCATTCATTCATTCATTCATTCATTCATTCATTCTTTGTTTCTAGGTCCCAGAGGACACCCCCGGAGCTGCTGGAGTGGTCTACTCCAACTGTTTGCGGTCTCCAGACGGCCCTGCCCGGCTGGCCCTGACAGTCCAGGTCGGGATGAACAGGAAGGCAGCCCACAAGCTGGTGGAGACGATCCGGGCGCACCCCAGCAACATGCCGGTAACACTCTTCGTCTACGGGGACTTCGTGCAGGACTTCCCGGACCTCATCGCCAAGTGGGCAGACAGATACACGATAGGAGTACGAGAGGTATGTTCATTGTTTTATTGTGAGTACGACAAGAAGTTTGGCGTTAGTCTCTACCAATCTTCAGAAGTACCTGGGAAGAGAAAAAAATTGTCCAAATAGACAGATGACAAATAGACAACATGCCAGGGGATTTTTGGTCCACTAAGAGTACAGTTTGCCGCTCCCGAAGCATGACAGGGGCTAACACTAATGATATCATAATTTTTAAGGGGCGACTGACAAAAAAAGAAAGAGTTTGATCTCACCAAGATAATTACCGTCAGTAGAGCATCATTACAAAATACACGCAAGAACAAGGAGATTCTAACCTCCTTGCGAAGAGTGAGGTCCAATGTGTTTTTTCATCATCGGCACCCCCACAGAATGGGCCCTTTCCAGCGGATCACTGGATCCTACAGAACCCGAATGTGATGCGGATGAGTTTGGTGTCGGCCGTACAGCGGGTGAAGGAAGTGGGGCTGCGACCAGCCTACTACTATCCGGACGGCCTGTCGCAACGAGTTCAAGATACAGCGAAGAACAGAGGACTGAGGATCATCCAGCCAACAACCAAGTTTCCTCCCAACCTTGGTAAGTTGGAGCTAACTACCCTAACTGTTGGCTTTGTAATACTTCCAGATAGCATAGAAAGAATGTATTTGATGTAAGATTTTGCCAAATTGAAAATAAAACGTTAACCAAACTAGAAATTGGAGATTTCAAAGCTTGAAGATGTATTTTGAGTTTTTGTGAATTTCTTGTCTGACTTATTCATTCTGAATTTCTCTGTGTGCGAAACTTCACGTCTGTGAGTTTTTTCCACTGGCGACCTGCCAAAACCTACTGCCGACTTGCTGCTGGCTTCTGGGACCCCATTTCCTGCGTCTGACCTTTTGTGGTTTGTAGAGAGGTATAGCCCCACCCACGTGCTGTCATTCAAATACTTACGCATACAAGCAACCATATATACACACAAACACACGCAGAACTATACATCCGCCGGTACCCGGAAGCAAGACTCTGAACATTTAAATTTGGTTGTCGGAGTTTGGTAAAACTTTAGACGACTCTTTACCTTTTAAGTTTGTCTTATATTTGATTGCATCTAAAATCTAAGTCCAGGATTCTGTGCCTTTCTCAGGAACACTCTTGAAGGAAGACAACTATTACAGGTACAGAGACGTGGAGAGGACGCCCAAGGCGCTCCGTATCCTGTATGAACGCATCTCGAAAGGAGGAATCCTCAGTCTGGACACTGATCATCCCGACAGCTACATGATCTCCGCTTTCCTCATGGACTATCTGTATGAGAACTCCGGCTTTCAACTTGTCAGTTTGAACGACTGTTTAAAGTGATTTGTTAAAAGAAATCTTCAATCGCACACTTTCCGTAAAGCATGATAGTCAAGTAATGCTTCGTGTTTATTCCATGGACTACAGTTAAGGAACAGTTTACTTCGAAAGAAATTGTACTACTTTTAGAAAATCAATGTATTCTCAGACGTTTAACGTAATAATTGTTTATTATGAAATGTTTATTATGTGTCATGAAAATGTGACTTTTTCATTGGTGAATAAAGACCATGGCGAGGGACCATAGGCAGTTTTAGAACACAGCACTTATCTGGACTTGGCCACCTTATACTCCCCTGCCACTCATGACAAGGGGAGTATGTAGTATATAGTGGAATTAGGATTCATTCAAAGCTAACCGACGTCTAGCACACTGCAAGTCGTCTCTCAGTAAGACATCTGGAGCCGTATAGCTTTTTTTGAGTGTACAGAGGCTAAATGGCACAAATTCGTTAAGTTCTCACTTTCAGTTTGCAGTTCATATTGCCCTGGTCAGTCACATGCAGTTCGTAGTGCTCTGACCCGGTCAGTCACATGCAGTTCGTAGTGCTCTGACCCGGTCAGTCACATGCAGTTTGTAGTGCTCTGACCCGGTCAGTCACATGCGGTTCGTAGTGCTCTATCTGACCCGGTCAGTCACATGCGGTTCGTAGTGCTCTGACCTGGTCAGTCACATGCAGTTTGTAGTGCTCTGACCCGGTCAGTCACATGCAGCTCGTAGTGCTCTGACCCGGTCAGTCACATGCGGTTCGTAGTGCTCTGACCTGGTCAGTCACATACAGTTCGTAGTGCTCTGACCCGGTCAGTCACATGCAGCTCGTAGTGCTCTGACCCGGTCAGTCACATGCGGTTCGTAGTGCTCTGACCTGGTCAGTCACATACAGTTCGTAGTGCTCTGACCCGGTCAGTCACATGCAGTTCGTAGAGCTCTGACCCGGTCAGTCACATGCAGCTCGTAGTGCTCTGACCCGGTCAGTCACATGCGGTTCGTAGTGCGCTCTGACCTGGTCAGTCACATACAGTTCGTAGTGCTCTGACCCGGTCATTTACATGTAGTTCTTGAAAAAGCCACACAGGGCGAAACCGGTCGTGTGACAGACTGAATAAAAGTTCTAAACGGGAACTATTGCGGCTCCAGATGTCTTACTGCGGGACTGTTGTATGCGAGATTTCGGTTAGCTTGAGGAATGAATCCACTCTACTTTATACTGATGACAAGAGAATTTGCTACTGTCCTGACTGACATGCTTTGGTCCCAATTGCGCCGGTGCCCGTCGGGGATGTAGCCTCGGCCGGGCTCTGGAGTCTGAGGGGCACCGGCTGTCGTTGTCACAATTAAAAGTTTCCTTCAGTTGCATTTTATTAAAACTTTGACACCCTCATTGGTTGGTCTACGGCAGGTACCCGGCAATTCTAGTTGTTAATATTTCGATACGTGACACATGTATTCTAAAAACACTCTTGGGACATTTTGACATCTCCATTTCATCATTAAACTTGACACGTCTCATCAAAGATGTGAACTGTATCGGCCCGGTTGGTGTTATATGTCAATGTTTTTCAGTACCAAGGATATCATCAATAGTGTAAACAGATACACATGATAAGTGTTCTGTAAATGTCTTTCTGTACCAAGGATAGCAAATGCATAATGCATAATGTTAACCTTCACATGGAGATGGTCTAGCTCAACAAACTACTATGCTGTTTATTCTTACTCAATTACTTTCGTATATATGGTGACCAGCCTCTTACTTCATAATGTAATCCAACACCACATAATGTTTGCTACATCACCAGTTATCATAGTGACAGCCGACTGGTCTAGGTCATTGACCTTATTTGTTTGGAGAAGAAGAAAAGGAAGAAACAGAGCAAAAACAACACGTTTTCCTTCTGCGAAGGTAAACATAATAACCTTACGTCAAATGAAAAAAAAAAACGAAAAAAAATTAAAATATATTGGTATGTTCTAATGCTTTAAACTAAAAGCATTTTGTGGAAGCATCTAATATAGTATGCTGATTGAAAGAATACTACTATATTCTATATGCAATAAGGGGATTTTCGATGTCATCATATTCCTATAATAAGCATTTTTTATAATTAAAGTATGATAAGAAACCTGCTTCAATTGTTGATAATTTGATTTCCAATTTGTGAATACAAGAAAATTTAAATGAACATGAAAGTAAATATTCATAACAAGATACCAACATTCAAGATATTCTAAACCTAACCTACGCCTACCCTTTCAACGGTCATCATGGACAGACCAATAACATTATTGCCTAACCTTAATTAAAGTGCTATTAGTGCTACTAATGAAAATTCTCTTCCTTGAGACGTCTCTGTTAGGTATATCAAATATAGCAATAAAATGCATCGTTACAAAAGTTTAGGTCTGCATTGGTCGTGCACGTGGAAAAGAGTAGTAATGTCACTATAAAGACAGTTGCGAAATTGACGAATACATGTTTAGTATTTAAAGCTCATTTGCCTCATAATAGGAAATATGTTTAAGTAAGCTTGCTACAAATAAAGTTCTTGCTGACCCCATACATGTAGAGAGCAGATTTAATCATTTGTCATTTTGAAGAATAGTGAAAAAAGGTATGATTGAACATGCATATTGCAGTTTTAGCATGAAAGTTCATCTGAGTTGGTAAATTACATAACGTAAATAAACTGTTGTCCAACTGAAAAGAATTGACTCGCCGATATTTTCAACCAAATCTCTCGGTCTTCATCAGGTATCTGGCCCAGTTGATGTAGACATGTGATTTTTTCCGCACGTGTGACGTTGGCACTCAGTCTGGTTCAAAGTTTGTGGCACACCAACCTTCCTTCAACCGGGACGGGGGCAACACGTCGGCAGAACGTACTGCGCCTGCGCTAAACCCGTAAGGTATTGTGCATAGCACTTTGTCAGAACGCCTCATATGAGGTCGAATTCGCGTATATAAGAGTGACATCCCGTCTGTAGTTTTCAAATGTTGTGTAGAAAAAGATATGGTCTGCAACAGGCAAAATTCTGATGCAACGTTGACCAAAAATCCAGCGAAAATCCAGGTTTTGCGCAGGCGCAGTACGTTCTGCCGACGTGATGACGGGGGCAGTACCGACTTCCAACGAACTTTGGCCCAGCGATGACGTCATAATTGCGGAAAAAAAACCTGCCTGTCTACATCACTTGGGTCAGATAGCCGATAAAGATAGAGAGATTCGATCGAGTTTTTTTTCATATCTCTCATTATATAGCATTTTTCTACGACATTGAATAATTAACTGTAGATGTGGTGTCCTCACTGACATGCCTTGGTTGTCAGACGGAGAACCCCAGTGTTGTGGAGATGCTGCAGTTGTTTGAACTCATCAGGTATACTATGAACACCGGTGGGGAAGGCGTTGTCGTAGTAGTGTTCAGTCAGACGTCTATTGTTCCTGTCCGAGTGGAAGGGCCAGTAGCCATACAAGTGAACCTCCTCGCACATCTGTGCGGCAGCGCTGACCAGAACCATTCCTAGATAAGACAGGATCAAGTTAAAAAACGCCTGATTTGTCGATAAAGCCACACTGATTTAATTTTATGGATGACATCCACGCGTGAATTGATTTTCGCTTGGTCTCACTTCCTCCGAGGCTCTATCCTGGGTGCCATCCTCCGTATACCATGCTGCAACAATAGGGAGCCGGCGGTAACTACGGAGGAAGGCACCCAGGCTACCAAGGCTCCACTGAACTCCAAAACTCAGTACAGTGCCGACTCGCAAATGCTTCAAAACGCCAGCATGTGCCGGCTTGCTGCAAAAGTCGTTAGGTACTACCGCAAATTCGCAATACCAGCTTTGTATTCCTGTGGTTTAGCAGCATTTTTTTTTTTTGCTGGATTTTTTTTTGTATTCTCCCTCTCGCATTAGTTTTAGGGTCTCCAAAGGATACTATCCATAAAATTAACTCAATGTAGCCTTAGAGAAGTGCACATTTCTTGGGCTTCTTTTAAATGCACGTACCGTACGTTTAATGATTCAGAAGTAGATAAAATGTACTGTAATGGAATAAAACAGACAATTTAAGAGGTGGAGGTGACATCAAATAAAACAAATGATATAGTAACATATAATTATTATGTAAAATACTTTTTCCAATCCGGTACTATAGGCGCCAGCACCTGGAAAATGAAAGCCTTTGAGGCAGCCCATGGCATGCTGAAGAGGGAAACCTCTACCTACTGACAGGATGGGGACGGCAATGACTGGCAGGAGATTCTGAACAACCGCTGTGGTTGGAATAGCTGAAGAAAGCTAAGTTGACACCCGACATAAGCCAAGTAAGTCAAGTAAGTAACAATGCTATTTACCCGTGGACGCTCTGTTAGCCATCAACCCTTGATCTTTCCAGAATGAATGCACCGATCTCACGAAGTCTGGGTGAGCGATGACTAATTTCTGCCTGGCTTTCATTTTTCGAAGAACATCATGTGTTTCAAACACCAAATTATACGACTTGGAAAAAAATGCGCTTTGCCAGAGGTAGCTGTCTCCATATACAGAGAGATGGCGAATAAAGGCTTTTGAAAGAAAAAAAAGAGACAAAATTACTCCGTTGACAGTAGATTTCTAGTAATAATAAAACATCGGAATCAACAGATATTGTGTAATTCTAGAGGGCAGTAGACATAGTATTAAGCTGATGTTGGTTATATTACCTTAATATATAGATTTTTTGAAATTGATGTCTGGCTCGTACTTTTTATGCTGAGAAACTATTTAAGATTTGACAAGTCTTAATATTTGTATGAAATATGTTTAGGAATCACAATATATATGTATATATATATATATATATATATATATATATATATATATATATATATATATATATATAACATAGGTTTGGATAGAGAACAAACAAACTAGAATACTTAAAATTTTATGTATGCGGAAAATGAAATATACATTAAGTATTGTGACATGTAGTGTTTCTCTACTAGATTTCAGACTCTTTTTAAACTTATATTTTGTATATCTTTTTTGGGGGGGGATTTAAAAAAAAAGTTCAGACCTAAAACATACCTGTAGTATATCATGGAAGGGTTCATAGTAACCAGACTCGTTTTGGTTCCAATATCCTTGAAGTACACTTTGTTCATTGGAGCCATGTTGCACCTGCATGTTATTAGAGTGAAATAGAGTTACACGATCTCATAACGAAAATGTTCTCAGTTTTGCTTTGCTATAACTGCTTGTTTAAGAGATGGGTAATGTAGAGAATCGTGATCTTCTGAAAGCTGTTTGCATAAAGGGATTGTAAAAAAGGCAATGAGGAAAGACCTCAGTATACATTCCAGCGTCTAACCTGAAAACGAACTCAGAGGCGTCTATCTCTTCTCCACAGCCGCTTCCAGTCAGGATTCCACCATTCCCTACTAGACTGCACGTTTTGAAGCGCGTGGAATTAAACGGATTTTTCTAGGAAGAAAATTCCAATTAAAAGTATGTCACGGTAGAGACTCCGATCTGGTACAATCGGCAATTCTACCGGTAGAGATCCCGATCGGAGTCTTTGTCGACAGAGACTCCGATCAGGATGCTGTTAATGTGTTGTTGTTCAATAAACCAGTCTAGTATCTGTATCTGTATCTGTATCTGTATCTGTATAGCCGGTATAACCGGCCTTCGGCGTATCACACTAGCTTCGCAGGCACGCGGCGCGGCGGCAGGTGGCTACATTACACCGAACGACCTGTTACAACTAACCTTTGAACGTCTAACTCTACACATTGTTTAAAACTATCTAGTGACGATGCCCCTACTTTACTTGGTGGCAGCGAGTTCCGCTCTACGATAGTTCTAGGAAAAAATGAGTTTTTGAACACCTCAATCCTTGGTTGATAGCTCTGGTACTTGAATGCATGACTATTTCTTGTTCTTTTCTGGGCTGGTATTAGGTACTTGGTACTACTACTGCTTCTACTACTGCTACTACAGATACGTGGACCCCCAAGTCTTTCTCAAAACAGCTGTTTAAGAAAATTGAGGAAAACTCACTTTTGGAAATCGGTTGAAGATGCTAGTTGACACTTGGAATTTTGTCGAATATGCTTCAATGGTACTGTTGAGAGGGGTGTTCTCTTGCGTGATCCAGAAATTGCCGTTTTCGAATCGATGGTAGTTTGCGATTTTTTTTCTGTAAAGTAAATTGAAATTAATGGAAATGCTACTTAGCTGGATTTTAATGAAATTGATGTGAAGATACTATTCATCTAGTAAAATGTATGCACCATGTCTTTGTATAATGTACGTGTGTGTGTACGTGTGTGTGTGTGTGTGTGTGTGTGCGTGCGTGCGTGCGTGTGTGTGTGTGTGTGTGTGTGTGTGTGTGTGTGTGTGTGTGTGTGTGTGACTAAAGGGGCTGTATTGCAGTTGTAATTCTATTTACTTTAGTCATCATATTCTAACCAAATTACCCGAAATTTAGATAGGAGCATATGCGCATGTGTGGTTTTCCCATTTTAGGATATATCATCTTTAGTTAATAATATTTTAGTTTTTTGAGGGGAGAGAATTTTTTTCTCTTTAGTTGTTGTCTTCCTGAAATGGAAAATATATGACAGACCTAAATTTTTGGTATTGAGGTGCCTTAGGCATATGTGTTGCGCTCAAACAAAGGCTTCAAAATTACATGTATTTGTATTCGACTATTTGCAGAAAAAATTTAGGGTTTCTTCATCCCCCATATGAAACCTGAAATGATTTTTGATGTCGTCATAATCACCTGACAGCAAACATTCAATAAATAGCGTCCAAGAAATGTGACCCAGTCGCATTCCAAAACGTGTTATTCTTTGGAATGGTCAACATTTTGAAATATAACAGGCATTCCAGTTCGTTGTATTCCAAATCATGGCACAGCTGGACTACGCTTGGAATGTTCTATGGCCCTGTTCAAACCAAGTCGCTCAAAGCGCTTTTGATGTGGTTTGCACGGATTGAGGATCCATGTGGCTCCATCTGAACGCTCCAAATCGCATTGAAAGCGCCTCGATCCCAAACCACATCTGGAGGTAGTTTCGAACCGCCCTAACTGGATCGCGATTTGCGTCTGAACGCAATGTGGTTTCACCGGTTTATTGTGCATATTGACCCGGTCATGGATTACGGGGTGATATTTCTGTATTTATATGCAGTGCCAAAATCTACGTGGCAGCAAGTTAAAGAGCAGCAATGCCCGAATAATGTGTCCATTCTAGGACGAGCTTCACAGATACACTGGGAGGGGGGGCACCAGCTAACAGGTCGTTGACCTCTGACATTGATAACACCCTACCTTGCGTGTTTTCATCAAACAACAATGAATGTAGTGTAGGCGAATCGTGCACGGGCACGCATGGCACGTGGACCAGATGTGAGGAATGTGGTTTACCCGAATCGAGCTCAAAGCGACTTGGTTTGAACGGGGCCTGAACATGCTGACAAACATCTAGAGTCCTGTGTACAGTGGGTCATCAGGACTCCATCTTGTGCCTGTCAAGAACTGAGCCTTTTGTCTGTCTGTATGTGGCTGTATGTACTTAGATTAGGGTTTAGGTTCAAACCAAAACATGAGATTACAAAACTCCAGTTTTGGGAAGGATCACATTTTGGAACACAACATTTATAGCCCTTCGTGTTATTCCAAAACATGGGCCACGTTTTGGTATGCAGGTGTATTCCAAGTCATACGTTTGGGACCGCATTGTAAATACAGTTCCCTAAACATTGCGTGTGTTCTGGTAGATATGTAAATACGTTTGGGAACGCATCTATAGCAGCGACACCTATGCTGCAGTGCAATGTGAACCAGTCAAAATTGCCCTGAGGAAGGTGACAGACGGTCACCGAAACGTCGGCTGAATAAAACACTTAGTTGTGTAGAAAGAGTCTCCTTATTCTATTCCAAGTCATGTTTTGAAATGGAACACATGTTGAAATGCAACTGGCCCTTACCGAAATAATTCCGCAGCTGTTTTGTTATAGACCCATCCAGATGCTTCTGCTGGTATGGACCTAACGGCTGCCTGGTCGGCCAGGAACTTTCTCTTGGCAGCTGACTTGTTCGGTATGGATCTGTCATACCGATTTTTCCTTACAATAAAAACATACACCCAAATGCATCAGACACATTTTATATCTACCGTTACACACGTTTTTAATTACCTATCTAGACCGGGGGGGGGGGGCTAAAAGTGCCCGCGCCAACTTTGACGTCGGATAACGTCTGAACGGCTTGCGCTAGAACCACCAAACTTGGTGACTTTTCCTAAAATATAGTTGGCAACAATTTCGTATCAGAATGATAAGTTCATGACTTTTTGTGTTGCCATGGCAACGGGTTTCTGACAGGCATTTTTTGTGAAATTCAGTAATTTTCGTTTCAACAATAGATTTTTCAGGGTTTTATGTCAACTTACACATGCTTTCTAATATAAATAACATTTAATGTAATTGTATGTAATTTTTATTAATAAAAGTGCATAAATTATGCTAATTTGATGACGTCATTGGTCAAAATCCAAGATGGCGGACCACATCATTACATTAGGTATATACGGGTAATTTTCCTTAACATTTCATCACTACTTTGATTTCTTTTTACAAAAAATGTTTATCTGAACGTCTTTAGTCTATTTCCAATGTATTTTTAGACTTTATCTTGAAAAAAAAAACTATTTTTCAAAATTCAAGATTCATGATCCAAGATGGCAGATAGCTAAAATATGCATGACGTCATTTTCTGACGTCACTGGCGTTGCTATGGGCAACATAAGTCTCAGTTCACTCTAATATCCTATCATAAACACTTTTTGTTCAAGTTATGTTGTGCACCATTGCGTTTTAAGAGAACCTATCTAGACGGTTTTGGCCAATAAAATCACATTAATGACGTCATAATGACGTCATGTTACGTCATAACGTCATGAAATTTGTTTTTATGATTTATTTTTAGGAGCACACGATCCTCTGAAAATTTGGTGATCATACGATATACCGTTCTTGAGTTCTGAGGGGGGGGGGCGAATGAGCAACCCCCCCCCCCCCCCGGCCCCACGAATGCCAAAAAAGCCCGGTCTAGATAGGGTTAAATAAAAAGGGAGTATCCTACCGTCATTCATCTTGTATAAGTACAACAAAGAAGGTTCAAAACCGTATTTGTCTCGCATTACCCTAGCTTTCGATTACTCCAAACACATGAGCTGAGGTAGTAAAGCTGTAGATAGATCCTTTAAGCCCCTGTCAAACATTCACGACCTTCCCTCGAATCTGTTCCCGAACGCCAGCCGACCAGGTTCGGCTGGCGTTCTGGAGCACTCTGACCAGATTTAGGCCACGCCTACCTTTCTATATGAATCGAAACGAATTTGGGTTCAACTGGGGTCAAATTTGATCCCTGAACACGCCCTGAACACTGCTGACTTACTCCAGGATGGCTGGCTGGTGTTTTGCTGACTTACGGTCGAAAACCAGCCAGGTATGATCGGACCTCCCGAACGACTCACGAATATGTTTTAAACATTCGAACCGTAGCCAACCCAGCCAAACGCCAGCCAACCCAGCCGAACGCCAGCCGACTCACTCCTAACCATGGTTGGCGAGCGTTCGGCTAGCGTTCGGGAGGCCATATTCGTGAATGTGTGACAGGGGCTTTAGATAGACGTCCTGTTACGATTATTGGTACTGCACCTTTGTTTCTTAGGTTTACGTTTTCCCTTCCTCTTTTTCAGTTTTGTGGCGGACGTTTGGGCCTTACGTACCGGCGTAGAAGTAGTATTGGTGTGCACCACTTTTCCTTCATTGCTTACTTCCTTGGGTAGAGAGCTAGAAAAGAGATTTTCACTTTCTCTCATGAATATATATTTTTACTCATGACCTATATGGAAATTGTGAGAATAGTTCCTATTACAATTTGTGAAACGAGTTCTACATTGTGGAGAGTGACATTTGTTAAACTGTACACGTTGGTCTCATTTTTAGGACAGCCGGTGTCTTCCTTGCTTCAGGGGAGGGACCGGTCATTCGTCATGCGCAGAAATGGCCCTGTGTACACCCACGATTCAAATATGTACTTATTTTTTAAATAATTTTTTTTCCTGGGCAAATTTTGCTCAGAAAGGCCCAGTTTTCTTCTAGGAAGGACAGAAGAATGTATATTTTAAAAAACTGCCAAAAATGTGTGACCTCTGGCATGGTTTGACCTGTTATTGACCTCTAGATACAAGCTCCCTGAATGGACTGACCCACTAGGACAGGGGGTGAAATCCTGGTATCATTTCAATTTTTTGGCTGTAGCTCTTGAAAACGCCGGAGTTGAACTTCTACTTTTTGTATCCAAAGAAACCTGACAAATCCAGCTTTGCAGTGGGAGTAAAGACTTGAGGTTTGAAATAAAGGTAAATGTGTTTTAAAGTGCTTGTTTATAGCAGTTTTCACTATACATTGCAATGGACAATGAATATACTGGTCCCTCCCCTTCAGAAGCGGGTTGGGGCTCATTCCGGCGGGCTACGCCCTGTAGGGCACAGCCCACCATTTCGAGCTCCCATTGAAAAGTATAGTAATCATCTAAGAAATGAGCTGTCAAAAATCACCTCCTTGAGTGTTCAACTATTGAAAACTCACATTGACAGGATAGCTTTGCCTCCAAATTGTCCATTTAGCCCAAAATTCTTTTTTTTGAATCGGCTCAAACTCCTTGTACGATGGCCGCAATGACCTCTGACCCCCCTGAACACCACTAAACACAACAACATACCATCACTTCTAAAGCTCTACCCAGCATCAAAAACAAGCCTGAGGGCCAGTTTTTGCAAGGAAATAAAACGAAAAAAAACCCCACTAGCTGCAAAATACCGGCAATTGCAAATAGCAAGATATGCCCATAAAAAGGCTGTTTACAGTTGGTTTGGATGCTCTCACCAATGGCGTGCGTTGATATGTTTCCTGAGCTGGCACCTCCATGATGAGAACTTAAAATGATTACATCATGTTTAGGCTCCTAGCTGCCTGTTATGGTACTACAGCAGAGCTTCTGGTTTTGATATCTCGTGTTATGGGCATGCTAGAGTCGAAATTTTTATTCGTTTTATTATTCTATTCAGTTTAAATGTACTCTCTACCATGTCGACAACGTTTCTGAAATTGTAATAGGATTATTCTCAAAATCCTCCTTTGGTAGAGAGCTAGAAAACGGAACCTCACTTTCTTATATAAATATATTTACATGCAAATGATTTAGACCTAATTTGCATAATCAATGCGAAAATGCTATCATTTCACATTGGTAACTGGCGGAAATTTTATACTAGCAAAATTTGGACGTTTACCGAAGGTGAACATTCAAGTTAGATTTTGCGAATCAGGACCTCATTTGCAAATTTGAAAAGAAAATGCTAAAAACATCCTTATTTGTTTAAAAACAAACTGTCATTTGGCAGCCCGGCATGTTACTTGGGGTGAGAATATAATCATCTGATGCAAAGATGCAAATGAGGCCCTGAGAAATGAGAAGGAGAAGTAAAGAATCAAGAGGTGAAAATAAAGGTCAAGAATCCAATAAAGACATTGTTTGGGCCAAGTGCTAGAATTGCATCCTTTTCACATGGGGGGAAGCTAGTCTCTACCAGACTATATATAAACTACGCTGGCTATAATAGGGAGATATTTGCCAGGGGAGTTTGGCCGTCTTGTGGTTTGACTGGCCGCGAAACTAACCCTCCCGCGGACTGACTCTACTGGCCAGCTATTCCCTTCTTTTGCCGAATCCCACGATCCGTACCCCCATAGGAAGGCCTGGTGGAGGCTAGGGGGAAGCAGTTTTTCTCAAGAACAATAACGAGGGCTGAAAAATAGTAAACTTTAGCCAGACGGTTAGAGAGAGAAGGAGGAAGCACGAAATCACTTCCTTTTGTACTATGTTTAGACCTACGGTTTAGACAACTAGGGAGAATAATTGGCCATGGCCAGGGGAATTTAAGCACCACAATTTTGATTTATGCGAGAGGCAAATGTTCCCTTACCGTGGCTTACCCCCCCCCCCCCCGCCAATTATTGATCTTCTTTTAGCCGATTTCTACTACCTGTAGCCCCATTTTAAGGGGCCGTCACATTGTTCGAAAATCGATCGGTCGACGAGTCGGCGAGCTCTAGACGACATTTACGGCAGTAGTACGCCCGATGTCTCGTCGAGCATCGCGCAAATTGTAGGGATCGCCGGCGATTTTTAGGAGTCGGGCGAAGCTCGCTGACACGTGAAACGTGTTCTTAACATCTGAGCAACTAGTCGCCCGATTTTTGATGTCATACGCATATGTAATCCCAAGCGATCGCCCGAGCCTCGCTCCATGTGACGGGGACGATTTTTAAGCCAAAAATACGCGCGATCCTCGTGCGATCTAAAATCGGGCGACCTTTCGGCGATCAACAACTACGGCCGAAGCTCGTGGACAATGTGACGCAGGCATAAGGAAGGCCTGGTGGCGGCTATCAAACGTTAGTTTGCGTACCTTGTAGTTTTCACGGAGCGTAGTGTAGGGGTCTTCCGGAGCACTGGGTAACCACTGTAGACAAACAGCAACACTGAAAGCGTCGCTAACACAGACAGCAGGAACAGGGCACCAAATTGTCGATTCATTTTGTTTCAACACAGGCTGTTCAACACAATAGAACGGAGAAACATATAAACATTTTGATGCAGATATGTTTGACGAAAACATCATAAAGTTATGAGCAAAAAATTTATATAGTGAGAGGTCACCACAAAAACCGCGAGCAAATAGCTACCGCAGATATATCCAGCGATTAAAAGATATTTACATTCAAACTTTTCTAGCCGAAATCCACATTGATTGTAGAGGTAAATCTTCTAGGAGCAACCAACGAACAGAGGAATTGTTTAACTCTCATTCGACTGAAGCATTGTTTGCTACGAATATGGATGAATGGGGTACAAACAAACAAACAATACAGATATAAAGCTTTTTCGGTGACTCTTTTAGTGATTTATTTATATTGTTTCATCACTCTACGAGTGACATTTTTACATGGTAAAGTGCACATAGTTAAGGATCATTATCATAATTTATGCAAAGGAACAGTGGTATTCTGCACCAAAAATTATTATGTAGCCTTATCCCTCCCACGTTGGTTTCTATCTTTACTACAGTAATTTGGTTTCTGTAATAATACTGTTTGAAGATGTGGAAGACAGTGTCCATAGATGAGCTTGTACAAAACAGTGTGCAATCTTCTTTGGAACTTCTTCTTCTTGAGTAACCCTCGAACAACCCCTAAATGGGGTATTACTGAGGGGGAAATGAAGTGATGGAAGGGTTGAGTGCCCTGAGTTTGGTATGGGGAATAAGGGAGTGGTATGAAGGGATGAGGTTTGGTATTCACCAGTTTCACACTTCCCAGAATGCACCGTCAGCGCACTTCCGGTTCTAGTGGAAAGCGGAATAACGCAAACGTGCCTGCGATTTTACGACAGTTCTCTCAGCGCGGGAAAGGCTGCATGAAGTAGGGGAACATGGATTGAATCAAACTATAAAGTTCAGCTCTCTCTTTGTTGTATCGTTTACATTCTAATACAAAATGTTTCTCATCTTCAATTCTTTCTAGATCACAGTATCTACATATTCATTCTTCCAGGGGAGTACGGTTATGTCTTCCGGTTTCGATGTGTAGTTTGTGGCAGCTGATTCGTAGTTTTGTGGCGGCAGTTCTGTGCCGTAGGTTATCAATACTAAGGTACCGTTCTTCTGTATAGGTGGACTTGAACAGTCTGTAGGACCTCAGCTTGTTTTTGGCGGCTCCGCCTTTGTTATCATTGTAATTTTCTTTCTTTTTATCGTGTGCCGTCGGACAGGGGCTTTACTGAGTCAGGGCAGCCATCAATTTATTTGTTATGCAAAGTAAACTACAGACAATTTACCTGAGCTTGGGCTTAACTTACCCGCCATTTTGTCACCTTGCTAAAAATATACCAACTGTGAGTCTGTACACGAACAAATCAATTCCAATACTATTTAGGTTTAGGGAGACATGAAATGTAGAATAGAATTGTAATGGTTTCAGAGTCAATCGGTAAGCAGTATACAAGTACATGAACTATATCTTCATGGCCTCCCCACTGTCTGCTAGAGTTCATTACAAAAAAAAACGAGTTAGGAAAAAAGTGGCAACAAACTAAGTAAAACTAAATCAAAATAATCATACCCAAGAGATCAAATTTGATCCAAACTTGGCTCCAATACGGATTTTACGGTTCTTCTGTGTTTTGGGAACGTTGCCTGCCGGTTGGTTCGGGGTTGGTCATTACACGTTTTCTTATTTCGCCTTGGTTGAGAAGAAATTAGAAGGGGTTCGTCTAAGGGCCTAGAGTGAGTCATGTGTAGGTTGGGAACAGGTCGAGAGTAAGTCAGCAGTGATTGCGGCGTGGTTGGAAGTCAAATTTGACTCCCAACCGCGCCCCGACCAGGTTGACCTCCTCCCAACCACCATGGCCCAACCTCCCGTCCACACCCGAATGTTTTAAACATTTTTAAGCATTCCACTGGCGCAGCCGAACAGTAGGCAATCTTGCCGAGCGCCAGCCAACCACAGCCGACTTAGTCGCAACCCACTCCCAACCGTGGATGGGAAAGGGGGTCTGGGATGTGGGAGCCTTCGTCAGTGTTCGGCAGTGTTCGGCAGGCCATATTCGGCTATGTGTGATATGGGCTTGAAACATGAGTATTTTATCTTGGATTGTAAACTGTATTGTAAGGAAATAATCGTACTTTTAAACTGTGCCAAAGTGATTTAAAGAACTGCTACAAACCACAACAAATAGAGAGTTAGGTATTGGTAAGTCTCTAAACATTCATGCCATTACACACCAGCCCCCCTCCCACTTATCATCTGATTAGAGTAGCGAGTAGAGTAACAGTTTTTGAAGCTTTGAATCCAGTCAATATAAAATGAAAAATAAATAAAAAAAACACCCACCTAAACTGTTGCCTTTTCCCTCCTAGTTGTTCAAGGTGGCAAGGTGGTCTTTCTTCCCTCTTGGCAAGGTGCCAAAGAAGTGACTCAGAATCTGAAGGCTCTGGGTTCGAATCCCTGGCAGGCCCCACTGTTGTTGTGGGGGAAAGGCACTTGGCATCTATTTCCTCACTCAACTCGGGTGAAAATGAGTACCTAAGGCGTCCTCTCGGATGGGACGAAAAGCCAGAGGTCGTGTGTTTAAGGAGAGCCACGTCTTGAGCACGTTAAAGATCCCACCGCACTCAGTACCGAAAAGAGTAGGAGTCCTTCGAATTCCCTGTGTGGGTGGTTCAAACCTTAAAGCCCGGTCTTACCGTACCAAAGAGCTTTAACAGTATTCAGACCGGACAAATTGCTGAAAAATTTAATGTTCAAGCCAAAATTACTAACTTTTCCAAAACTGACTGTCAGAAAGCCGTTGAAATTGTTGACAGATATATTCTAGGAAAAGTCACCAACTTTGGTGGTTCTAGCGCAAGCCGTTCAGACGCTATCTGAGATGAAAGTTGGCGAGGGCCTCAAAAGCCCCCCCCCCCGTCTGAATAGGGTTCAAGCTCCTTGGTCGACCGGTCTTACGTACCTTGTGCGAACACAAAAGCCATTTGTAAAGCTGTCGCACAAATGAATTCAAAGGTAAACACATGAACTACTGAATTACATTGTCAGGGTGCAGCAAAGTGTGTTAGAAATCGTTACTTCTTTGTTCGCTTGTTACGTATTAACGGGGGGGGGGGGGGGGGTCTGTTGCATTCCACACGTTGTATTCCAAATCATGGCGCAGCTGGACCACGAGTGCTCAATGTTTCCTGGAAGGACCGTTTGACAAACTCTGTGCTCTACGGTGACCTTCCTAGAATCTCCGAAAAGATCAGGAAACGGAGGGTGAAGCTTCTACTCGAAGTGGAAGTTTATCCGCTCGGGATCATGTCCGAGGAAAAACTGTAAAGAGCACGAAAGTATGGACCACGCGATGTGGTCCTGTAGAGAAGTACTGCTTACATGGACATGGGTGGAGGGTTTCCTCAGGAGATGGGTAAAGTCAGATTTCCGCATCAATAAACACATGGTCACTCATGGTATCTTGCCAACCTCTTGGCCAAAATGTCAAAAAGATGTCATCATCTATGTCGTTGCCGCCACGAAGAAACGTATTTGGTCATCGAGATGTGAGGCTGTCTTTGACAAAACGTTTGTGACCCACGTTGAGATAGTGCCGTACATCAAAGAGTGCCTTCGCTCAAGGCTGAAGCTAGACTTCATCCGCCTTGGCGAGACAGCTTTCCTGTCTCAGTGGTGTACTTCTGTACATTGGGCGAAGGTCGTGGGTCGGGGGAAAACTACGCTTGCGTTTTTAATCCCCGGTTCTCCTCTTGTCGTGTCAGTCTTTTGTCGTGTACTGTCTGTCTGTTATGTCTTTATTCTATTTTGATGTGTCAAGTTGGCAGGAGTGGGTTGGTGGGAGCACATGGACAATAACCTGTCGTGGGTAGCTTGGCACATCCTTTTTCTGTCTATTTCCTTCTGTCTAAGTCTATACTGTTGGAAAAGTTTTTAAAAAAGTTTTTAAAAAATGTAAGAAAATAGAAAATAGTTAAGAAACCGCCTGTCTCTATTGTCTAGTTTTCCCTCTTTTTTTGATTTTGTTATACCCCAATTAAAAAGGGAGTGAAGCTAGCTGGACACAGCATCCGACATCCTGAGCTGCTAGCCAGCCAGCTTATCCTGTGGGAGCCAACAGAGGGAAGGAAGAGAAGGGGTAGAAGAATCACAACCTCCATCGACAACCTGAAGCGGGGATGCAGGGCTTAGAAAAATCTCTACAGCAGAACTCCGCTCCCTGATGGAGGACAGGGATGAGTGGAGAAGTTTGACATCCCAGATGTCCCCGTTCAGGGGGGGGGGGGGCGGCACGATTTGGAATGTTCCAATCACGAATGATTGACAAGACCGGTGATTAATTATTTATACCGAAGTTTCCATATTTGGTCCGTTGTTTTCGCGAGACTTAAAAAGTTTGAGACTGACTTAGACTTTGGAGTTGTCAGTCGGGATTAACAGAGATTAACAGTGCCAGTGGGCTACCTTCTTCGTCTTGATGTGAACGTTTGACTCCGATGGCTGCTCGTATACAGATACTGTGTTGAATCGCGTCGTGTTTACTTGTCTGAACATGTCGTCGAGCTTATTAGAGTGCCGACGGTGTTAGCACGTTTGAGCTGTATGGAGAAAATAACGTCCATGAACAGTCAGTACGATAATGTCCTTGGTATGATCATGATGTTCCATTCATGATCAATCATGTGTGTTTCCTAATTAACCTGGCCTGAGTTTATCGCCACCAGTGCGCGACCTTCCCCCGAATCTGTTCCCGAACGCAAGCCGAACAGGTTCGGCTGGCGTTCGGGAGCACTCTGACCAGATTTAGTCCACGCCTACCTTGCTATACGAATCGAAACGAATTTGGGTTAAATTGGAGTTAAATTTGATCCCTGAACACACCCCGAACACGGCTGACTTACTCCCGGATGGCTGGCTGGTGTTTTGCTGACTTACGGTGGAAAACCAGTCAGATATGATCGAACCTCCCGAGCGACTCACGAATGTTTTAAACATTTTGAAACATTCGGCTGGCATAGCCGAACCGTAGCCAACCCAGCCGAACGCCATCCAACCCAGCCGAACGCCAGCCGACTCACTCCTAACCATGGTTGGCGCGCGTTCGGCTAGCGTTCGGGAGGCCAAATTCGTGAGTGTGTGATCGCATGACAGGGGCTTAAGAGCCAGTACGGTCTTGTTGGACCCGCTCTAGCCGCGAGGTAGTCTCATTTATAAACCCAAATGCAGACGTACTTCTTATAAATTTTAAGAAATATTGTTTAAATACGTGTATGTGTTCTAGCTTCCATGCTGAAAAGTTGGGTCCTGTTTTAATGTTTATCAAGTAGCCTGTCGGCGATATCTGTACAAAAGGCTCACTATTCAATATGCAACAACTCCTACGCGCCTTTTGAAACGCTTTCTTTGATATGTGTACCTCCCAGCTTCCATTGGCTTTTCTCTCGCCCGAAAGAATTGTTTACGACGCTCGCGAAACGAAGTTTCTTTCGCACCACGTCATGCCGCACTTCTCCTTTGATATACTCTCAGACTAATCAACGTAATTTTCATTCATTTTTGGGCATGTTAAGCTCCCATATACTGCCGTTTCTTGCCGACCAGTTCAGTAGAAATGCAGGATCAGGCGAGGCCTGCCCACACACCATTCACGGGGCAGGGCGACGGGCGGACCGCCCGGCCTCTTCCCCCAGAGCCTCGCCCCCCTCAGCGCAGCGCAAGCATTCGTGGCAGCAGTGACTACGGCACTTCTAACAGGTGGCGAGGAGAGCACAGAACGTCTTCGGGCACGCGTGGAGACACCGAGCCGGCAAATTTGCCGAATCTCTCCCCGCCTTCACAGGAAAGTAAGATGGGGACAAGGTTGCCTCGAGACGGAAGGGGCTCCGACGACTTGAGGCACCATGTCAACTTACAGGACGCCACTGAAACGTCTACAGGTAGGTTACACCTCAGTTTTAAAGTGTCTCAAAAAATTGCGTGTCATCAGAAGGTATGGTTTCTTCTTTATATCATACCCGGGCGGCGATAACGTTCGATGCGGTGTTCCCGACCGGTCGGTACTTTACGGGGCACGACCGGGCTTCCATAGAACGATTCGAACGCGTTTCGCCCCAACCGTGTGCGCCGCTTTCGAAAATTCGAATACAGGATTTGGACGTTGGAACTGATGTTGTTGCATTTTTGTTTGTTTAGGGACACCAAATTTTCGCTCATTTCGCATTGAAAGACGTGTTTTCTAGGGTGGGTATGATATAAATGAAATACAACACGGTGTATTCCGCATCACCCTCGGTCTCGGCCCGACTGCGATCCGACTCGCGATACCTCGGGCGATACGGAATACATCGTGTTGTGTTCTATATTTATTTGTCACCGTATGGCTCTGAAATTTTTGCAATAGCAGTGCCTGCGTTTTACCAGTGGATTCATTTTTAAAAAAATGGTAAGTAACTAGTACGTCAAGACATATATGTCTGCAAAAATGTTTCCCTTTCTCTTTGGCCTCCTATATTTGAGGAGGGTATATCTATTTATGTTTCTTTTCGCCCTCTTTGGGATATCATAAATTGACCAGCATATCATTACAAACATTTTTCTAATTGCTTTTCACAATTTCCGATGCAACTATTACGTAAATGTGTAGGGTATATTGTATTGAAGTATTCTCATAGTACATGCTAGACTAAGAATTCTTACTGATCATTTAGACCTGAACCATTTAATTGGTATGCGCGTTGCCATTCCAACAGGCCATTGTCTTTGCGTGTACTATATTAGAGACTGGCAAAATAAAGTCAAACGAAAAGTGAATACTTCTTCACTCTTTCTAATATATATCCCAAATGTAAACGTCCACACCATGGCATGTGCACCAACAATAACACTCTTAAATTGGCCACCTTTTCCGTCATATATTGTAACGACACTATCAATTTACTCTTGGTAAGATGAAAAAGGAAAAATTTGACTACGGTGTGTTTGGCGCCTATTTTCTGTGTTTTATTCATTCGTCTAGTAGCACGCCTTTTTTCTTAGAAAATAGAAATCGTGAACACGACTAGACTAGAAAGACGTACCATAAAATAAAGTGCACAGCACACAAAAGTCATACATAAAAGGAAAACAAAAGTCATCTCGATCCAGTTTTAGCTCACTGAAGAGCTAATCTCACACTGGTCGTAACAGATAAGACTGACGCTATGTACAGTATTTACAGGTTCATTGAAGCGAGGAAATTCCCCTAGCACTTTTCGACAAGCGCAATGAATAGTGGACCACTGCTTAATGTCCCGTCCTAAGGACTGCGACCCTTTACAGTAGCGTCGCTTGGAGATCAATAGCTAAAAATGAAAATGTGAAAATGTATGTATATCAATTCATAAAATCAGACAGCACGTCGGGTAAGCGGGGGAAAAGTGATCGCCGGGGCGTCTGTGACGTCATCCGGGCGAATGGAAGCTGCATGGCTGCCACCATGGCTGTAGTGGTGGTCCTGGTCAGCGCTGGGTTCACACTGACGGCGTTCATGCACTTTCAACAGGAACAGGTAATACTATCACGACTTTTGCTTAGAAAAAAACATAAAGAACACACCCTTATTGTGAGTTCTTTTGTGTTTTACGAAATATCACAACTGACCCTTATTGTTAATTATGTTGTGTGTTAGGAAATATAATATTGTTGGTTCTTTGATGTTTAGGAAATATTACAACTGACCCTTATTGTTGGTTCTTTGGTGTTTAGGAAATATCACAACTGACCCATATTGTTGGTACTTTGGTGTTTAGGAAATATTACAACTAACCCTTATTGTTGGTACTTTGGTGTTTAGGAAATATTACAACTAACCATTATTGTTCGTTCTTTGGTGTTTAGGAAATATCACAACTGACCCTTATTGTTGGTTGTTTGGTGTTTCTGGAAATATCACAACTGACCCTTATTGTTGGTTCTTTGATGTTTAGGAAATATTACAACTGACCCTTATTGTTGGTTCTTTTGTGTTTAGGAAATATCACAACTTACCCTTATTGTTGGTTCTTTTGTGTTTAGGAAATATCACAACTTACCTTTATTGTTGGTTCTTTGGTTTTTAGGAAATATCACAACTGACCCTTATTGTTGGTTCTTTTGTGTTTAGGAAATATCACAACTGACCCTTATTGTTGGTTCTTTGGTGTTTTAGGAAATATTACAACTGACCCTAATTGTTGGTTCTTTTGTGTTTAGGTTATATCACAACTGACCCTTATTGTTGGTTCTTTTGTGTTTAGGAAATATCACAACTGACCCTTATTGTTGGTTCTTTGGTGTTTAGGAAATATCACAACTGACCCTTATTGTTGGTTCTTTGGTGTTTAGGAAATATCACAACTGACCCTTATTGTTGGTTCTTTGGTGTTTAGGAAATATCACAACTGACCCTTATTGTTGGTTCTTTGGTGTTTAGGAAATATCACTACTGACCCTTATTGTTGGTTCTTTGGTGTTTAGGAAATATCACTACTGACCCTTATTGTTGGTTCTTTGGTTTTTAGGAAATATCACAACTGACCCTTATTGTTGGTTCTTTTGTGTTTAGGAAATATCACAACTGACCCTTATTGTTGGTTCTTTGATGTTTAGGAAATATCACTACTGACCCTTATTGTTGGTTCTTTGGTGTTTAGGAAATATCACTACTGACCCTTATTGTTGGTTCTTTGGTGTTTAGGAAATATCACAACTGACCCTTATTGTTCGTTCTTTGGTGTTTAGGAAATATCACTACTGACCCTTATTGTTGGTTCTTTGGTGTTTTAGGAAATATCACTACTGACCCTTATTGTTGGTTCTTGGCGTTTAGGAAATATCACTACTGACCCTTGCCGTGTACGCTGAACGAAACCGAACGACCGCCTTGGAACAACGTCTTTTCGAGATGAGTAACATGTTATCAGGTATTTTGCCTTTAACTTCTTTTATTCTAAAAAAAATGCATATTTCCAATGCATGGCTTTTCTAAAGTTTATAATTGTTTCTCTAGATAGACGTATTTAGTTAACAGCAGTCTAAGTCTTCTTTGCAGCTACTTTTCTTTTATCAACAGTTAAACATTCTGGTCTACCTGTTTCTCGCATTGTTATGTTTTCGGTGGCGTGTTTTTTTTTAACTGAACACCATCGCATATTAAGCGATAAATGGAATGCTATGGTATTAGCGTTTGTGGTTAGGACTTTCCTTGTCAAAGGCATTTTTAAAAATGAAATATGTTTCCTGTTGTGGACATGCTTTGCTCAATTCAGGACTTTAACTGTTATAAAACTTTTTGGTCAGTATACGTGAAAAAAGTTTGTACCCTTTTCCTCCAAAAGCGGGTAGATTTTGTCACTAAAACTAAAGCACAATATATAAATAAACAAATAAATAAAAAATGAATTGCTGGATTTTCATAATATTTGGTTTGCAGGTATTTTTTAGTAGAGGTTGACAACTTCCCTACGGCAAGTACACCTATTCATTGTATGTTTTAGACTTCCCTTTCAATACAGGATTCACGGATGAAATGCGTGGAGATGGCCGTTATGGGCCGCTCGGTCCACCTGCACAAGTCGAACTCACTCTGCTACCTGGACAAGGCAACCTCTCTGGATCACCTGGACAAGGCAACCTCTCTGGACCACCTGGACAAGGCAACTTCTCTGGACCACCTGGACAAGGCATCCTCTCTGGACCACCTGGACAAGGCAACCTCTCTGGACCACCTGGACAAGGCAACCTCTCTGGACCACCTGGACAAGGCAACCTCTCTGGACCACCTGGACAAGGCAACCTCTTTGGGCCACCTGGGCAGGGCGAACCGCCTGGACCACCTGGACAAGGCAACCTCTTTGGGCCACCTGGACAAGGCAACCTCTTTGGGCCACCTGGACAAGGCAACCTCTCTGGGCCATCTGGGCAGGGCAAACCGCCTGGACCACCTGGACAAGACAACCTCTCTGGACCACCTGGACAAGGCAATATCTCTGGGCCACCTGGGCAGGGCAACCTCTCTGGACCACCAGGACAAGGCAAACCGTCTGGACCCCCTACGGAAGTCAAACGCTCTGTGCCAACCGGGCTACCGAAGGGGCCAGTTGGATTCCCAGCGGAGCCCGGGCAAGTTGGGCCTACTGAACTAGTCCATTCTGCAGGAAAAGAAGGCCCAGTTGGACTAACTGGTCCACCTGACCCTCCAACAAGCCCACCCGTCCCTGCTGGCCCACCTGGTATACATGGCCCAACTGGCCCACCAAGTCCACCCGTTCTATCTGGCCCACCTGGCCAACCCAACCCTCCTGGCCCTACCGGTCCGCCAAGTCCGTCTAGTCAATCTAGCCCACCTGGTCTACCTGGTCCTGATGGCCCACCAAGTCCACTCGGGGCGCCTGGTCTAACTTGCCACCCAGGCACCCCTGGCCCACCAAGTCCACCTGGCCCACCCGGCCCCCCTGGCCCACCAAGTCCATCCGGCCCGCCTGGTCCACCTGGTCCGCCTGGTCTACCTGGTCCACCAAGCCCACCGGGCCCACGAGGTCCACTTGGCCCACCTGGCCCGCGAGGTCTTATTGGCCCATCGAGTCCACCCGGTCCACGAGGTCCACCTGGCCCACCAGGTCCTATTGGCCCACCAAGCCCACCTGGCCCACCAAGTCCGCCCGGCCCACAAGGTCCACCAGGCCCACCAGGTCCTATTGGCCCACCAAGTCCACCCAGCCCACCAAGTCGACCCGGCCCACAAGGCCCACCTGGCCCACCAGGTTCTATTGGCCCACCAAGCCCACCCGGCCCACCCGGCCCACCTGGCCCTCCAGGTCCTATTGGCGCACCAAGTCCACCTGGCCCACCAAGTCCACCCGGCCCACAAGGCCCACCTGGCACACCAGGTCCTATAGGCCCACCAGGTCCTATTGGCCCACCAAGTCCACCCGGCCCACCCGGCCCACCTGGCCCACCAGGTCCTATTGGCGCACCAAGTCCACCTGGCCCACCAAGTCCACCCGGCCCACCAAGTCCACCCGGCCCACAAGGCCCTCCTGGCCCACGAAGCCCACCCGGGCCACCCGGCCCTTCTGGACCACCAGGTCCTATTGGCCCACCAGGTTTACCTGGTTCTCTGAGCTGTCCGTCGAAGAATCCATCGAAGGAGCAGCTTGCAGAAATGTGCCAATCAGATCAACAACAAGGTAAAAAAAAACGCCCTTCTAAACATGTGAAACTGAAGCAATAGTTATGAGAAGAAAAGCAGCAGTTGAACTCTATATAATTATACATATAGATAAATAGCCATTGTTATGAAGTATATATGCGAAATCTTTGACAGGGACTAACTTAAAACTGACTATTGAGCTCTAGTTCTTTACACTGGAACAACGGCATCATAGTACTTATCATATGCATCCAGGTGCCATATTTCAGGTGACAATTTGTTTTATTTGCATACTACACAGCGCAAAATGAATGTGCCAGGAAACCATGTCAATATGGACGCTGTGTGAACCAAGATGGCGGATACAAGTGCACCTGCTCACTCGGATGGACCGGAGAAAACTGCCAGCGAGGTGAAATATTTTCAAGATGAACAAGCTTCTGCTAATTCCTATAGATAAGGCCTTCTTGTATTTGTTTTGGCCCAAATTACATGCACAGACATTCGTACTTATAACCGACAATGACACATCCTTATTGTTACCTACTGCGCAGATATCAACGAATGTGTCAGGAAACCCTGTCACCATGGAACCTGTGTGAACAAAAATGGCGGATACAAATGTACCTGCTCACCTGGATGGACTGGACAGAACTGCCAGCAAGGTGAGTTATTTTCAAAATGAACAAGCTTCTGTTTTGTCTCTTAGATTAGGCCCTTTTTGTCTTCATTTGGGTTCATTCTACATGCCTAGACATCGGTCATAGCAACCCAAGATACCATTGCCTATTGTTATCTACTGCGCAGATACCAACGAGTGTGTCTTGCAACCATGTCAACATGGAATCTGTATGAACCAAGATATTTTCAAAATGAACAAGCTTCTGTTAATTGTTATAGATTAGGCCTTCTTGTATTTATTTCGGCCAAATCTACATGCATAGACATTCGTACTTATAACCGAAAATGACACATCCGTATTGTTATCTACTGCGCAGATATCAACGAATGTGCCAGGCATCCCTGTCAACATGGACGCTGTGCGAACAAACATGGCGGATACAAATGTATCTGCTCACCTGGATGGACTGGACAGAACTGTCAGCAAGGCGAGTTATTTTGAAAATGAACAAGCCTCTGATTTATCTTCTAGGTTAGTCCCTTTTGTCTTCATTCTACAAACCTAGACAAATAACCCATCCTTATTGTTAACATGTTATCTACTTTGCAGATATCAACGAATGTGCCAGGAAACCATGTCAACATGGACGCTGTGCGAACCAAATTCGCGGATACAAATGCTTCTGCTCACCTGGATGGACTGGGAAGAACTGCCAGCAAGGTAAGTTATTTAAGACGTCACTGATTACACAGTTTGATTGACTGATAGATCTGAAAGGAGGTACAAGGTCGTCTAGTTTTGCGTTTCTGCCTTTGAATTAGGACCCCCTTTCTTCAGTTGGTTTGAAACTGGGCTGGACTTAACATTTCTATCAAACATCTACAAGCTTAACAAGCAAGATGATCAGGACAGCAACAGCAGCATGACAACAGCAATAGTGGTTATGATAATGATGATGCTAATTCTCATAATCATAACAATGTAATACGCCTTGACTTCTTTGATCTCCTTGTAGAGCTATATGAAGCCCCTGTCACACATAGCCATATATGGCCTTCCGAACACTTCCCAACTCCCCCCAACCATGGTTCGGAGTACTCGAGTATGTTGGGAGCAAGGTCTGCTGTGGTTGGCTGGTGTTCGGCAAGGTTGGCTACTGTTGGCCTGTGCCAGACGAATGTTTACAAATGTTTTAAAAACATTCGGGTGTGGACGGAAGATTGGGTCATGGTTCAGGACTGGTTGGGTGGTAGTTGAAAGTAGGTAGGCAGTGGTCGGCAGTCAAATTTTACTCAAATTTTAGTCAAATTTGATTTCATTCGCATAGAAAGGTAGGCGTGGTCTAGATCTGGTCAGACTGCTCCTGAACGTCAGCCAACATGGGTTGTTTGTTTGTCTGTTTGGTTGGTTGGTTGGTTGGTGGACGGGGGATTGTTCTGAATGCGGGACATGGGCTTTAGACAGCCCACTTTTTATTAGATAGCTTTAAAACTAGTGATATAATCATCAGCCAAGGCGTTCCTGCGAAGCTGGTGTTACACTGAACGGCGGTTTTAGCGCCTTATCACTGGTGATATTTTATCGTTTCTTACAGCTTTACGTGCATCATGTGGTGGAGGTTGGTCCGAAAGGAACAACCACTGCTACAAGCTTATGAGAGACAAGGTCAGCTGGACTGTAGCAAACTCACGGTGCAAAGGACTCGGTGCAAATCTTGCTTCGGTTACAGACGCTGCCGAGAACAATTTCATATCAAGTCTCATCTCTAACGGTAGGTAAGAAATAACATATGTCTTTGTCGTCAATAGCGATGATATTATGTTGTTATCTTTCACAGTCTTTAAAGTGCCTTAAAGGTCAGAGTTACTAGCTCTTAGTTATTACCTCCATGGCGAAGGCACTAAAATACTGCTCAATCAATACTTCCCTTCTGATGTAATAATGACATAGAGTTACGATATATTTGAGATCTCTAACAAGACGTGTTTCGTAATCGCAGCCCCGCAAAGCAAGTTTCCACTCGTTTGGATTGGGCTCAAAAAAGACAACGGTGAACGGCGGAAGTGGACTGATGGGTCAGGTTTGTCATACACCAACTACGTGGCTCGGGGTGAACCAAGATCTGACAAGGGTTGTGTTGGCATGTACATCAAGGTTTGTTCTAGGCATATTTCTCTTCGTCTCTCCCCTTTCCTTCCTTCTTTCTTTCTTTCTTTCTTTCTTTCTTTCTTGTACTTTATTCCTCCTTCTTTGGGAGAGCATAAAATCACATACTATATAAAATGATTGGCTATATAAAATGCAGTCATACATAAATCATATACAGGTAGTGCTCAATTCGCGAACGACTTAGCACATAAACAGCGATTTACTTTGCAGTTACTCAGAAACCCTAGAGCTGCTGTAGCATGACCTTAAATACCACAAAATGGCGGCATGGCCCTTAGACAACATTTTCATTCACCTTACATGTTATCATCCTTTCAGGCATTTCATGTAACCATTATTGGAAACAACGTTTACCGAGAAGATTTGTCTTCTCTTCATACTGTGTAGCGTTCGTTCAAAGTGTATATATAAAAAGTTCGCTTGATTTACTCTAATGTTCAAGCGATCCGTTCACTACTGTATTTCTGTCCTGGCCACCAGGGGCGTGGCTCTTGTCTGTTGAGTTCGTCTCCGACAGTCCCTGCACGTGGAGAGTAGAACCCGAGGGACTTTGTCCTCTCTGGTACACCCGCTCTTTGGTTTGTGCTTCTTCCTATTACTGGTCCTCTCTCCTCAGTCTTCTCTCCAGGCATTCCCTGAGTTCTCTCTGATTCTCTCAGTTCCAACTGTATTGTGTTGCAGAATGTTCACCTATCTTTCTTTGTATTAATGACCTCCTGTCTTAAACCATCTAAATGTATTAGTTTCCTTTGCAATATCTTTGTGTTAGTTAATTCATTTTTAACTTCTATATCAGTTTCTTGATATTCATTTATATGTATAAGTTTTCTTAGTTATATCTTTCTTTTCCGTTAATTTCTTTTCAATTAACATTAATTTCCTATCATTTGTTAATTACGTTAGAAAGGAGGAGGGCCCTGTACAAGCCATGAAGGCTTCCTTCCACCTCCTGCACATTGTTTTTCTTTTATGTAATTTTCTACCTATTCTATTTATTTCTAATCATTGTGCGAGTAAATAAATAAACAGAACAAATACTAATGAATATCACCTTTCCACTGGATGGAGATCGTTGAACAGTCGTTGACTGACCGAAATTAGATTTGTATGACATTACATGATGATTGGAATGATATCCATGATTTAAAAGTATGATATGAAAGACAACAAAACACACAAAACTTACAAAGTAACGTTACACTTTTGTATCAAAATCGTTTGTACTATAATTTGTCATTCTGGTCGCTCCTTGGTCGCTCAACAGTCTCCGTCCCATTGGAGAGGCGGTATTGCAGAATGAGAAGCAACAGTTCAATGGTTGCCTGGATAAAATTTGATAACTTTCTTTTTATAGGCTGTCAAAATTTGGTTCTTACGCAAGAAAAGGGAAAAAGGCCGGTGGAGCAGTGCGGCATGCCCCCACAACTATCCCTACATCTGCAAGAAACCAAAATAGATTAAAACATGATTATGAAACAGATTCAAACTTTAAGGAGTTTTTGACTTGCAAATGTTTGACTGTACAACTGCAGTCATTGGCAAGGAATGAGTTCTCCTGCTCGTCATTTTATTCGAATTATGGACACGTGACTCAAACAGTAAATCTAAAGTGTCTGATAGATTGCGCCACTCCACATTTCTGTTCGTGGATAGTTGGTTCCACGGTTTTCACTTTGTTCAGTTGTAGTATAGAATAGCCCTTTTGATCCACTGTCACGTTTGGGTGTAATTTGCATAAAGTGACGTCACAGAAGGCAGCAGGGGGACCAGTCCTTTCTTTACAAATTCTGTAGTTCTACAGTCGAAAATTCGGGTTTGTATAAAAAAAATTCCTTCGTGTTTGAAGCGTTAGAGCTAGGAACTTGTTTCATAATTACTTCTACAACAACACAGATGAACTTTCATTCTGTTCAAAAGATGTTCTGGGACTTTATTTTGGAGAGAAAATTGGGGATTTTCACATTCTAGCATTGAATCTTATGTAAAAGGTCCCGGAAGGGACCCGGTTTGGAACTTGTTTCATAATGACTTCTACAACAGCACATATGAACTTTCATTCTGTTCAAAAGATGTTCTGGGACTTTATTTTGGAGAGAAAATTGGAGATTTCCACATTCTAGCATTGAATATTATGTAAAAGGTGCATGTTTGTAACTATTTTTCAAAGAGGGCAAATGGGTCTTTGGCCAAAACCTGAAAAAAGGATGTAACAGACAGTTTCCCTACATTGGCAAGAAGCCAAAATGATAAACATCTGATCCTAAGTTGTTTTAACATCCTGCACAAAACGCTTATCCTAAGTTGTTTTATCACCCAGTACAACACTTAGAAAACGCTGATCTTGAGTTGTAACGTATTGAGTGGTGAACCACAAAAAAGAAACATATTTACGATTTGTTGTGAAATAACACAATTATGTATTATCACTTGATTCTTTTAAAGTAAGGTATACAAAACACTTGGTAATGAAACATTTAAAACAAGAAACAAGAAAAAAAGAAATATTTACGATTTGTAGGTGTTGTGAAATAACACAATTATTCATTCGTATATAATTACTACGTGTGGTGCAGTAAGGTAGGCAATGATGATTCTATACTAGTTATACTTTTTGCACTCAAGAAAAAAAATTGTATATGTGTACTAAGACGTACTTGAGGATATGGTGCATCTACATGTATGCACTTGTTGGTGTATTTCCTTATGTTGGGATCACTTTTCCAAGCCGGGGCCCGGCTGGGCAGTTTGTGGGAACGAAAAGTATGATACAAAACAAACAAAATGTTTAAAAATTATTCATAAGCATAATTTGTGCATATACGTATATTTATTTTTCGTCCATTAAAATAGCCCAACCGGGCCCCGGTTTAGAAATGTGACCCCATCATTCCATCAGCATGCGTAGTAAAACAGTGTAGAAAACGTAGTAGTTTTACTTACGCTGAAGTCATATTTCCAAACCGGAGCCCGGTCGGGCAGTCTTATGTAACAAAAAGGATGATATAAAAGACAAGAAAACACAAAAAAAGGAAAAATGCGTATAGTCTTTATACAAATTGATGATTTATGTTAATCGAAACAGCCCGGAAGGGACCCGGTTTGGAAATGTGACCTCAGCATTACAGGTAATGAAACGTCAGGAGACTCTATACGAATCGATCGTTTCGATGGACGTAAAGTAAAAAAAACGTGTAGCAGAAAACTGTGCATCAGTAGCCTGGGTACCATCCTCAAGAGTTACCGCCGGCTCTCTCGTTTCACTTTCTCATTGGCACGGACAGCAAGCGAAAAGAGATAGCCGGTGGTGACTACGGAGGACGGCACCCAGGCTAGCTCATATGATGCTGAGGTCACATTTCCAAAACTGGGCCTGACCGGGCTGTTTCGATTAAAGTTAAAGGAGAAATCAACAAATTGAATTTATATCAAGAATATATGCAAATAGTTCCCATTATTGATTTTTAAAAACTTTTTTGTGCTTTGATGTCTTTTGTATCACACGTTTCGGTCCATACGACTGCCCGGTTTGGAAATGTTACCGCAGCATAAGAATAGTTCCTATTAAATGTTGTGAAAGTGAACGGCAGCTTGGACGCTATGTTATCATGGCAATACAACTTGTTGCACGGTACTATTTTGTCAGTGTTTTTTTAAAGTAAGAAACAGGTCTTTAAAGCTAACAACACTGGTGCACATGCATATTATTCTGAAAGAGAAAACAAAAATATGAAAAATTATATATAAACAGTGGTATATGAAAATGAAAAATGTTATATGAACAGTGATATATGAAAATTACAAGATGACAAATATTCAAGACATCACACAACAAGAGTTCCACGACCTCATACCTTCGCCAAATGATTTTAACCGTTCTGACGAAATGATGAATTTCACTCAAAAGGCAATGTCCGATCGGACGTACGTGTTGTATTTTTGGTATCAACTTGCTGCGTGACGTGGCACTCCTTTTTTTAACCGCTAGGTCTGACGAAATTTGGAACTAGTCCTCCCGGAACTAGAGTTCCACGACTCATACCTCCGCCGAATGATCATGTTAAACTTTACGACCGACGAGTTTTAAATGTTTTCATTGATTATGGAAATAAGGACCTCTTTTGCATAAATTAATCAGTTACTTCATTATATTCTCCACCCAAATAGCAGGTTTGTGTCCTATACTGACTCTTAATTTTAGAGCTCTAACAGAGCTGTATCTAAATCGAGAAAATTTACAAAGTGTCTGCTGTAGACAAATAACGTTACTAGGCGGGTATGGTAGCGAAGCGACAATATGGCACAATGTTGCTTCACTCTCAGCCAAGCGCGAGGGGGCACTCTTCGCGATAATGTTGGGTTCTTAATGTTCAGCGGTTTCCCCATAGTCTCTACCATACTCCATTGGATCTTTCCTATATTCCCGTCTACCTTGTTCAAAACATACCAATGCAAATATTTGACCGACATGCAGCCACTGCCTCAGCGGTCGAACCGCTAATTGTCATGTTATCATTGGTTGAACTGATAACTGTCCTGTTATCACTGGTTGAACTGATAATTGTCCTGTTATCATTGGTTGAACTGATAATTGTCATGTTATCATTGGTTGAACTGATAATTGTCCTGTTATCATTGGTTGAACTGATAATTGTCATGTTATCATTGGTTGAACTGATAATTGTCCTGTTATCATTGGTTGAGCTGATAATTACCTCCGGGGAAGGTGGTATCCTTCCGCGGAAGGGTAGAGTGACTGGTCGTGATTTTCATGTTCGCAGCTATATCTCGCGGTGGGGTGGGCGGATTTTTGTGGGACTCGGTATACGTTTTGCTGTTAAGCTGCAGATGTGGCACGTTCCTTTTTTTTCGTTGTATATGTGTTTTCGGGCGTGGAAATGAAACTTTTTGGAGGCCCCTGGACACCCCCTTTTGCCTGAAAATGGTCATGCGGTAATTACTTGGCTGTTGTTAAGGTATAGCCGGGTGGGTCCATTTTTATCAGGCGTCTGACAGAGGGGTGTGTGGTTCCGATAAAAAGAAATTAGGTTTTAGTCAGATCGTAGGCGCAGGACGGGGTCGGAGATTAGTTGTTCCAAATGTAGGCGATCAGATGCAACCGGGCGCAGGCGACGGCAGCGGTTAACTACTGTATTACATGTTATTTTTAACGTTTGTTTTTACTGTTCTGGTTGTCATTCTGAGATTTATTACGAGTTTCTTGTGACAGATTGAATAGAATTTCATACGTTTGTGGGTACATGTTAATAATTTGCAGACGGTTCTGTGTTGACACGGAGTTTCGGTTTATGATGATATGCTATTAATTTGGGGCCCAGTTGATGTCCTTTTTGTATCTGTGTTAATTCGAGTGCCGAAATAAAATTACTGGATAGCATCTGGACACCTCGTGTGTCTGGCGTTGTTCAACATTCATGGTTTGGTCTGTTATGATAGATCATGCTGAAATTCATGGTGTTCTACCATTTTTAAAATTGGTTGGAATGGGGGTGATTTTGCGATGATAGAATTTTTTAGCACGGTAGTTGCGATCGCATCATTATTGTTCCGTATGGGAATATCAGGTGTTATCAGGCTGGCTAACGGTAAGCTGACGGCTGACGGCACAGGCTGGCAACATCTGACGGCACATGCTGACAACGCAAGCTACCGGCGCTGTGGATTGATTACACACTAGTTTCAGGACACGGTGTTGCCAGATAGACGACGTCCTTATGATGTTGCCCACCGGCTTGTCTAAATTTTGTGTAGATGTCGGTGTTACCGGTGTTACAGGGTTTGTTATTATGTATACATAACAAATAACATATAAAAATACCATAAAAAATCCGGAGGTATAACATCTCAGATTTTCCTTGTTGTTATGTTATCATTGGTTGCAATGATAACTGTGATGAACAGTTAAGAAAGTTCATTAGCCTGGTGGGCGGTGGGCTTATGAACTCCCGTCGTGCAAAACGTCTACCGCGAAGCCTAGTTGAGTTGGGCGGCGGAGAACTTCTACAGACCCGAGGAGAGCCCACCCAAACCGCGATAAACTAGACACCAAGCTAGACTTCATTGGGTTGCTAGAAAAATAGTAGATATCGGCCTGACCTTCTCGGATAGGACGTAAAGTCAGTAGTCCCATGTTTGAAGAGAGCCACAACTCGAGTATATATATATATATATATATATCGCCCATTCTCCGTTAACGTGTGCAATTGGGGGTAGAAAATGGTGAAAAATAAAGTTCTTCCAAATACCTAACAAATGTGCTGATCTTGTTACCAGTATTGTCGACTATCTTTTGCCAATTTTGTACGGTGCTACCACCTATACTTTTCGAGATATTAAGTTTTTTGTCTGTAGATATGGTAATCTCCGTAACAAACCACCAAAGACACCACCAAATACACCACCAAATAGCCAAAAGAAGCTCACGTGCTACATCTGCTTGGAGATTAAAGCAGGGATAGTAAACCTTCTGTACTATGATTTTCTAGCAAGACAAGGCCAACTACAGTATTGTTACAGTTGATAAAATGCTCTTAATCGAACTTTGCATCGTATCCTTTTCCTGTAAATTCGATAACACAGTGAAGAAAAAAATGATAACGTAGGTTAGACGATAACGTAGGTTAGAATTATGCTTATGATGATCAATACAATCCAAGCCGTCAGCCATTACACTATAAAATTTACATGCAAATGTATATCTGATGACCCTCTTTCTGATGAATGGAAGTGTAAGTATCTGTCTCTAATCTCAATGGAATAACCATGATAACGTAGGTTAGAATTGAAAATTGACAAACGGCCTGACGCTGTTTGTTGTTGTCATTTTTCCGATACTCGTGTTTTGTTCTCCCTGCCATGGATTTGTTTCGCAAAAAGCACAGTCTAGCGGATAAGACAGTGTGAAAATTATTGTGAAATGTCTTTTCGTGGGCGAATTATACCCGTCTATCTTTCCATAACGTAGGTTAGACAAAACCTTGCGACAAAACTAAAACGGCATCAGATTTAGTATGGACGCCAGCTGGACAAGTTCATCCACCTGTGGCAAGACAGTTTGGTGGATAGGTGTAGATTATGACTGAAAATTAAGTCAACTCACACGTTTTCATTGTTTGAACCCGACGTTTTGTGCGTTACTAGTGGTTGCGACAGGTGATTTTAGCGTGTTTCTTAGCAAAATCTTCGCCTGGACGACCCGAAGGCAGCTGACAGTTGCGGTAAAACATAACTTAGTATATTACTATCATGTACTGATAACAGGAAAGCACAAGATACGCAGTTATTGCTTCTTTCAAAAACTTGGTGGCCCGCTACTATCATGCGACAGCAATTGCACACGTTAACGAAGAATGGGCGATATATATATATATATATATATATATATATATATATATATATATATATATATACGTTTAGGAACCCATCGCACTTATTATTATCGAAAAGAGCAGGGGTACATCCCAGTATTAGTGGATCAGACCTTACAGTCTGGTCTCAAGGTTTGCATATTGAAAAGGCGATAGTCGTCACCCGTTATGTCAATCCTTCTAAACCATGGTAAATTTTTACAAACAAATATTTTTTTTTACATTATAATGTACTAAAGAAAACAATGTTGAATTTACGAAATGTTTGCACGACTATATGTTGATGAATTTGGTAGGACTCAAATCATGTAATCTGTACCTTGTTATATTTTGTCTGACCTTGACCTCTTTCATCATGACCTCAATAAAAAGAGGCGAGCGGACCGATTTGTGTATTTAATGAATCAGGCTCAAACAAACAAACAACCAGACAGACAAACAAACAAACAAACAAACAGACATACAGATAATCCTAACAAAGCTGTTTACGGCACAGGTGAGCGCCGTCTCCCTGTATTACTCCTCCTCCCAGCCCACCGCCCTGCGGATCTTCGCCTCCGTACGGTGGAACAGCTGGACAGACAGTTACAGAGTCAGGCTGTTGTCTCCTACTGAATGAAGGATAGAAAGACTATTTCAAACACAATTTGCAACGAGAATTTTCAGTACAATTTATTGATATGTTTAGCAACCAAATACATTGGTAGACATCATATGGCACCAAGAAAATTCTAGTAATCAAGGGTAACAGTGTCACTCAACGAAATACTTTGATCGGCAACATGTGATACCAAGAGAATGCTAGTAAACAAGGGTACGTTCTCACGCATCCAGCTGAGTTGGTACCAGTTTGAGCGAGGGGAGACTAAGCTCCGCCCACTCTTAAATTATGGCATGTCCAGACCTCGAGCACCCAAACACCGTAAATGTCTCTGGTGTTGCACACCACTGTGACAGGCAGGCCCAACATACCTATCACCCCCTCCAAACACACAAACACACACACACACACACACACACACACACACACACACACACACACGCACACGCACACACACACACACACACACACAAGCCAATTATTGTGACCGGCTTGCTTCTGTTTATAGAAGAACTTTCATCATCATCATCACAGAAGAACTTTACTGTGCGCCAATTGTACATGGCACAAAGTATGGCAACACCTGTGCTGACCAACATCTTCCAACACTCGTTAAACACAGCAGAAATCCCTAAAGACTGGAGAGATGCAAATATATGTGCCATTTTTAAAAAAGGAGATAGAGCGGTTCCCAGCAACTACAGACCTGTCTCACTGACCTGCATATCCTGCAAACTGCTTGAACACATTATCCATAGCCAAATCATGACGCACTTAGAAAGTTACAGCATATTGACGGACTACCAGCATGGATTCAGAGCCAAGCGGTCCACAGAAACACAACTTATACTAACAGTTCATGACATAGCTGGCGCACTTTAACAGTAAAAGGCAGGTAGATTTAGCAATACTTGATTTCACAAAAACTTTTGACAAAGTTCCCCATGGCAGGCTCATCTCAAAACTGGAGTATTATGGAATCCAAGGCCCCACGCTGAATTGGTTAACGGCTTTCCTGACCAAAAGAGAGCAGACAGTAGTGGTGGAAGGAAAGACCTCGGCCCCAGTTAGAGTAGCGTCTGGGGTTCCACAGGGGACCGTCCTGGGACCATTGCTCTTCCTCTTGTATATAAACGACCTACCAGATAAACTTGATTCAAATTTGAGACTATTTGCCGATGACTGCCTGCTATATGTAGAACTGTCTACACAGAATGACTCACAACTTCTGCAAAAAGATTTAAACACCCTCGAAGAATGGCAAAGCAAATGGCTAATGCAGTTTAACCCCGAAAAATGCTATATTATGCACATAACAAACAAACGAACCCCACATGTAACTAGCTACCGGTTTTGTGGTCAGGCATTAGCAAGAACAAAAACCCACCCGTACCTTGGCGTTACACTGACAAGCAGCTTGAAGTGGGGTGCACATGTTAACAATATCACAACAAAGGCTAAACAGACATTGGGAGTGATCAAACGTAATCTGTGGGCATGCCCAACAAGAGTAAAATCACTTGCATATACATCACTTGTAAGACCCAACCTAGAATATGCCGCGACAGTATGGGATCCACATACAAAGAAAGACAAAGATAAACTGGAAAGGGTACAGAACCAAGCTGCAAGATTCTGCACGAACAACTACGAAAGGGGTGCCAGTGTCACGGACATGAAAAGAAACCTACAGTGGGCGTCACTGGATGACAGGCGAAAAATGTCCAGACTATGCATGATGTACAAAATGACTAATAAACTGGTGGATGTACCGACTACCAAGTACCTAATACCAGCCCAGAAAAGAACAAGAAATAGTCATGCCTTCAAGTACCAGAGCTATCAAGCAAGGATTGAGGTGTTCAAAAACTCATTTTTCCCTAGAACAATCGTAGAGTGGAACTCGCTGCCTCCAAGTACAGTAGGGGCATCGTCACTAGATAGTTTTAAACAATGTCTAGAGTTAGACGTTGAAAGGTTAGGTGTAACAGGTCGTTCGGTGTAATGTAGCCAGCTGCCGCCGCGCCGCGTGCCTGCGAAGCTGGTGTGTTACGCCGAAGGGCGGTTATACCGGCTATACAGATACAGATACAGAACAACTATTGAACACAAATGAGGTGTAGAATAAAATTTATTATTCTAATAACTAAAACAGCAAGGGCTAGCATAAGTCTTTGATATAGTGTTACAATCGAGTTAGGCTAATAATGAGTTTCGGCATTTTTTTCTAATAACAAGGCAGTCTTTTATATATTTACTATTTTGGTATTGTGGGAGTTGTTGCATTTAAAGATATATTCAAATTTGTCTATTCCTGTTGTCCATCGGTCATACCTCCGTTGGTTATTGCAAGGAGATTGAAGTGGTTATTGCAGGCACTGACAATGGGTGTCTCTCACCTAACGATTTGAGGTGTTGACTAAAGTTAGTGGAAATGCCTTGAATTTTGGCGTCAATGTCACAGTAACGACGATTGTCTAGAATTTAGATGGGGAAGATTGCTGGAGCAAAGAGTGCCCTTTTCCCGACTATATTATGTGTAAAGGTAGTGGATGTTGTTTCTTTGACTGTATAAATCTATTTTTCTAATGTGGCAGTAACAATAATTGTAAAGAAGGTTCAAATGAGGAATATTGCCGGAGCAAAGAGTTTTGTTTTGTTTTGTTTAGAAATTGTAACATGACAATACAAAGTGTGCACTAGGCAGCAAGTATGCTGGTAGCGTGCACACCTAACACATGATGCTCATTTACACCTGAGTCAAGTGAGGAAAGTCGTGTGAAGTGCCTTTCCCAAGCAAAGAGTGTCCCTTCCCCGACTTTATCAGATGTAGAAGGTAGTAGAGAATGTGTAAATAAATCTCTTTTTAAAGTTTGTCAGTAACCATAATATTATTATTGTCCGGAAGGTTTAGATGAGGAAGATTGCTGGAGCCCATCAATGATGGTTTGAGGTGTGAAACAAGTCTCTTACGCTATATATATAGGTAATGTGACAGTAACGGGGATCGTCCAGACGACTCAGATGATGTTTCGCAAGAGTGTCCCTATCCCGACGATTGCAGGTATGAAAGTGGCTGGAAGTTCTTGGGACCAATGTGCGTGTTCCATGTCGAGTGTCCAGACGGTTCAGTTGAAACAAAACTCAAGGGAACTAGGGTATTTCTTTCTTCTTTTCTATATTTCCCAAAGCTAAAGAAAATCATTAAGTAAAAGGTAGTAGCATTTTCTAACATGTAAAAGTACAAAAAGAATGATTGAAAATGTATATATATATATATATATATATATATATATATATAAAATACCGGTTGTAAAACAGCAAATTTATGATATAAACAATTTAGCACAGACCGCACAGCAGAGCCAGTGATGGTCTGGTGGTCGACAGGTTTATTTTTCTGCTGGCTCGTGTTCTTGTAGCTATTCTACACCGCGACTAATGTAAACAAACTAACGCTCAACAGTTTCATCGGGCATATTCACCCAAGCGTGTGCTGCCAAATGCTCCTATCAACTGGCACAGAGAATGGTAGCCTCCGTAACAGGCTCTTTGATGGCTTTTAGTATTGCTGACCTATACTGTTCTAGTAAACCATGCCTTCATTCACCGTGAGCTTTAATCGAGGCTAGGTGAATGGCATTTGCAGCTTCAGGTATCACGTAGTAACCACCGGACTTCATCAAATATTTGTTGAGGATGTTAACTTTTACTGCCGCACCTGTTCATTGTTTAAACTGCACATGCGCAAGATCAAAGATGAAGAACCCTACCTTGTAAACAATTCTTGTCTAGATCACATTGTTTGTCCATGTTTTGTTTATATCTCAGGGGCCTTTAACTTTGGCATATTACCCACAAATGTTACATGTTTTCTATTTTGAAACTTAGAAAATGCATGTACATTTTCATTTACTGTCTGGTTCGCTAGGACAGTGTCACTCATGTTTTTATTCCGGGTCAGGTCAACCTCGAGACAAACCATGATGAAAAAAAAATTACAGTTTTAATAACTGAGCGGAACAGCTGGACAGATAGTTACTGAGTCAACCTGTTGTATCTTATGGGATAAAGCTTTGAAACACTTTTTAAAACTGAACGAGAATTTTCAGTGTAATTAATTGATAGATTTAGCAACCAAATACATTGGTCGACAACATGTGGCACCGAAAGAATGTGGTAATCAAGGGTACGTTCTCACGCATCTTGCTGAGTTGGTACCAGTCTGGTCGCGGGGAGACTAAGCCCCGCCCACTCGTAAAAAAAGACATGTCAACACCTGTGCTCGAGCACCAAAACACCGCGTGCCGTAAATTGCTCTTGTGTTGCTCACCACAGTGACAGGTGGGCCCAGCATACCTATCCCCCCCCCCCACACACACAAGCCAATTATGGCGACGGGCTTGCTTCTGTTCATAGAATATCTTTATTGTACGACAATTGTACATGGTACAAAGTATGGCAACATCTATTGAACACAAAGGAGGTATAGAATAAATGAAATTGAAATTCTATTTTCAATAAAACTTATAATTCTAATTATCAAAACAACAAGGGCTAGCATAAGTCTGATATAGTGTTACAATCTTGTGAGGCTAATAATGAGTTCCATTATTTTTTCTAATAACAAAGCAGTCTTTTATATATTTACTATTTTGGTATTGTGGGAGTTATTGCATTCCTAAATATAAAGGAAAGAACTGTAATGTTAAATTACAAAAAGAATGATTGAAAATGTAGCATATAGTAAAACACGAGCTGTATATTATAAAACATTTAAAAATACTCCAAACAACAACTTAACTTATCCGACTGTTCTCCTGTATCATTCAAAAAGACCATTATAAAAATATATAAATCCTGAATATCTGGGGGGGGGGCACAACGCAGTACCTCTGGGAATCTTACCTATACCCCTCTTATCTGACATTACAATGCAGAACGCAGCTGAACGAATCTTGATTCGAGTTGAACTGACTGTACCATTTGAACAAAATTGTCAAATAGAAGTAAACTATAGAGTAAACTAATAGAAGTAAGTAACATGAAGTCTTGGTCGCCATCGACTCCGATGGACGAACAACAACAACACATATATAAGAAAGAAATATACTCGCATAGTGGCTACAGTGTAAAAGTGGTCACTAATATATATTTAGAGATAGGCGGTCGGGGATAGGTCAACAGTGATAATGGTACCTAGGTGAGGACCTGGACTTCTGTACGAAATACTGAGGCGCTGAGGTCAGGACGATGTGCAAGTAACACCCTGTGTGGGAGGGGGGCTTTTTAAAATTATATTTTACATGTAGATTTCAGTGTAAAATAGCAGTAAGACACAAAATCATCATGTTCTGTCAAAAAGCACAATTGTACAATATACGTATATTGCACATGGAACACTAAATACTAATGCTTAAAACAGAGCATTTTAAGCTGGAGCCCCTCTGCATTTTACTGATCCGAATAAGGATAACCAATTTATATTCTGTCCATAATCTAAATGTGTTTTTGTTATGTAGGTATCATGTGCAATAAAGATGGCACACGGATATGAACCTGTCTATCAGTATAGTTTACCTGGATGTCTAACTATCATCAACGTTTTCTTCAAAATATCCAGTACAAAAATGTCCGGGTCAGGTCAGCTATCCGAGTCATGAGTAAGCAGTTTTAAGATAGGCTTGTAAGGATTGGCAGAAACACCGTTACAACCTTTCAAACATATGTTAAGAAAAACCATTAACAAGATATGAAATATATACATACATGTATTTGAAGATTCTTCACCCGAATGGAAATAAAGGGTATACTATCTCATCGTATTTTCAACATGGAGATACCTTTTTAATATCAGACATGTTCAAACAGTGAAATTAATATATCATTTAGAAGCCAAATATTTAGAAGAATGCAAATATCATCTTTCATATGACATTTGTCATCATCTGGAATAACAGCAAAAAGTGGATTTTTCTGGCGTTTAGAATACAGTGAAAAAGAGGATTCATCTGAACTTTTATTTTTGATGGACACAAAAATATGAGGTTGTTTACTATACTTCGACATTCCGGTACGGGTACAGACAGTCACAGACAGGCACCAATCATTGAATAATTCAGGAAAGACACGTCAGAAAATATCCGAGAGAGGACACTAATTAAATGAATATTCGATGACTCCTCTCACTCACAAAACTTCTACCCGGGGTGTTACCTTATTTGGTAGAGGTTCCCATGGTTACCTTGGGACGTCAGAGTTCGTGCTGGGAATGAAATACCGCACGTACCATTTTACAAATACTTAGTTGCTGACAGAATTCGGACGTACATGGTACGGCAACTACAAAGAACCAATACAACACGAGTCAGTCGTCTCACGGCAGAATGGGAAACCTGTCGACCACCGGAACATCACTGGCGCTGCTGTGGGGTCTGTGCTACTGCCTGTTAGGTGCATTTGCGACATCAGGTGTGTAACCAGCTAGTTGTCTATTTTACATACAACATACCTTTACTGTGCTTTGTAGAAATATCTCTTCAAGAAACAGTAAACCATGTATACTTCACAAACAAGAGCCTTTACGATCATAGTTTGCAAGGATTGAATGACTGTTTTGTGCCATTTTAGCTGCCGTATCTCTGAACAGGGCTTCTTGTTGAACCTTTCTGGGCAGATTTCATGTTCAGTCCTGGTCAATTGAGACCATGATAGCAGAATACACTGAAAAAAGGCTGCATGAAAGTATTAAGGCCACAGCAAGTAATTTTAATGGATGACAACAACACGTTCATTGATTTGTGCCTGATTCCCATGGAAAAAAAACACGAAATTTTGTTGGCCTCCGACTGTAGTCAACATGCCAAAATGGGCAAACATGTTGTAAACGTCTATCGGTTTAGAGACTATCAGGGATCCAGCAAACATGAGGCACAACTGCTCGCATTTGTTGGCAAGTGTTAACAGTCTAATGTGTTCCATCCCATAAGAATAGTGTAGTAGCTGCCCATGATGGTACGCCAATTTTTTTTTCTACAATTGTGATGGTTAATTGAGATGTACACATCTACAAGGATAGGTAATACTGTTGAATACAGGAATGAAGATCTGTTGGTGACCTATATTATGTTTTGTCGCTTCAATTCTTGATTAACAAGGTTTATGATTCTGACATTTGAAATTGTAGGAATCTTTTTTGTTGTTGCCTGCCTTGTTTTTTTTCGCCCGATTGCATTAAACTTGGAGTCTGCGGAGGATGTGACTGTCATCCAAACAAATTACTTGTTGTGGCCTATCCAACATTTCAATCTCAAGTTGTTTACAAATTTTGCTCAACCAGAAAGTCACAATCATGTATACGTAGTGAAACTTTTTAAAAAAAGGCTTGTCTACTTGCAACTAATAGCACAGCAAAGGTTATGAAGAAAACTTAACTTTGATCCCAATTTCTGCGCTATCCGCGCTGTGAGTGCCAGATCACGCAACTCAGATCAACCTACGCGATGATCCGTCTAAACTGGTAAAGCTTAGACCCACCTGTTCCTTCTATATTAGAAGGTTCCAAATTTGGTCAAAATTTTCACAGAAAGATATATCGAAGATTGGAAGTTTAATAGTACTCCCATTTTGGGGCCTGTGCTGCTCAACTAAACTGTTTCGTCAGCGCTCTTCCTCTAATTAGTCTGCAAATGCCTGAGGGAAACAGGGCTGCGTGATGCCACTTCAACGAGAACACGCGATTTAAGGAAGCATTGGTGCTGCGCCATCGATGAATTATCTAATAGTATGAATTCTCATTCCCACATACTTTGTTGTTGTTGCTTCTCTGTCGACGTCACCAAACACTGACGAAAAAGATCATATACACAAGACGTGTGTCATGAGATACGGACAATGTCACAAACACACACACACACACACACACACACACACACACACACACACACACACACACACACACACACACATCCGAGGTATTCACCTCCAGTACCTATGCGGTACAGATCAGAAAAAAATAGCTGCCCCTGGTATAAAATATTAGTTTAATACAAGATAGCGATACATGCATAGTTTCAACAGGTTGGTAATTTGATAGTTCTTAACAGACAACCATGAATGTTTACCTACCAGAGCCACCTACCGGTTAGAAGTATTTTTATTTTAGTCACATATATTTAATGAGTATTGGGCATGAAGCACAGTTGCTTATATGACACCTTCTACTCAAAAACACAAATATAGTGTTAATTCCGCGTCACCGCGCGGGCGTTTGTGGAGGTCAGGTGAGGTCACCTGGCGTTAGACGTGTGTGATTTCGGCTCTCCAGAATCTCTCTTTCTGGCGGCCATAAATCGTTTCTACCGTCTCCTATTGCTGGTCAAGTGGTTTATAACTGTGTCGGGACTAATAGCAGTGCCCTTGGAGCCACCTTCGGTGCCGTTTTGAGACTTTTCGGCCCTTTTTCGGCCCTACACAAGGATACCACGTTGGCGATAGCTATGGCGACGGCTGCAGCGGTAGGTGACGACGATATAGCCAAACTTCAAGACACCAATCTGTGGCTCAAGATTGATTCTGCAGGTATGCCAAAGCTTACAGAATTCGAAATCGTTGAAGCTGTGTACAATACTGTACGAAACGAGTTAAACATGGAAATAAAACTTGAAGAAATCCTTGGTGCCCAATTCCTGCCGGCATGCCACAAAAGCGTACCTGGGTAGTTAACCTCGCTAAAATGGATGCCAAAGCTAAAATAATTCGCGTGGTGATTGGATCCAAGTCCTACGGTATTCTAGACTTTCAGAGAACAGGACTAAAGCAAAAAGATGTAAGGATATCGATACACGGTATACCTCGCCACGTTTCCGACGAAGAAGTGGCACAGTGGGTCGATTCCAGAGCAGAGAGATCCTCAGCTGTCAAGCGGCATCGGAAGACTAACGTTAATCCAGACTCTCCATTTCTTCACCTTTATTCAGGCCACAGATTCTTCTATGCTTCCAACATTTTCGACCCCTTCCCACGTTATACCACTTATAGTATCCCTGATCCTACCGAACCAACTACTCTGATTGATATTGAAGTGACTGTCTTCCACAACGATCAGTCAGTTAACTGCAAGTCCTGCAACGCAGATGATCACAACTACTCGGAATGCCCACAACGGGTCACCTGTCACGGGTGTGGAAAAAAGGGGCACATCAGAAAATGGTGCCGCGAAGACAACAGTAATACTCAGCAGAAGGACACGAGAAATGTTGAACAGGTTGTTGAGGAGACACTGAGGGCCGTCAGAGAGAAAACAGATTTACGGTCGACTAGGAAAGAGCGAATAACAGAGGAGAACAGTCAGAGCGATGAGGATCGAGAGTGAACATCTAATGACGTAGACAGTAGTGAAAACGCTGAAGATGAGAATGATAAACGCGATGTGAACAACAAAACCAGACTTACACATGATCTACAGGACGATCATTACAGTAAGACGCAGCAGGGACGCCGGACACGTTCTACACGGTCTACACAACAAACCGCGACTAGTACCATCGTCACTCGTGATCGTGCAGCACGGGGTCAATCTACTTCAGCCAGGAAGCGTAAAGATGTTCCGACCGGATAAAGGCAAGCCCGGCAAGTTACACAAGGACGACCAAAAGAGAGGCAAAGACAATGGTTAGTGACTCTGACTCTTGACCTCAAACATGGTGCGTTTACTTACCATTAATACCCGAGGTCTACGGAAAAGATCTGTTCGTAGAACTGTTTTTCAGTATTTGAAGGCGAAACATACTGATATTGTTTGTATGCAGGAAACGTATATTACAAAAAATGATATAGACATCTGGGAGAAAGAATGGGGAGGGAGGCTTTTTGCCCACCCCAGTACTTGCCACTCCAAAGGTCAAATTATTCTAATCTCAAAAAACTTTAACTGTCAAAAATATAGAGTTCATCGATTTGTCCGACCGCATTATTGGAGTTAAATTCATTTTTCAAGATCAAAAATTTGTTATTTTCAATGTATATGCACCTAACGAAGTCGCAAGTAAAAAGTGCTTTTACCCTCTTGCGTTTAAGCAGATGAAACAACATTGTGTGGATCAAGATTATATATTAGTTGCTGGAGACTTTGATACCGCCCTCAGCAACAATCTGGACAACATTTCAGGAAAGGAGCACGATAAATTAGAAGTAAATATTTTGAACAATATTGTGAAAGATTGTGATCTTCTTGATATTTGGCGTATTTTCCACGGCATTGAAAAAGAATACACTTGGGCTAAAAGAAACCCATTTGTAGCAAGAAGATTAGATTACCTTCTTGGAAATGATTTGCTGTTCGACAGGACAGTCGGCTGCGAAATCTGCTCCTTTCCTTGTAGCGATCACCGAGCCGTCATGATAGACGTGTCGATGACACAGTGTGAGAAAGGGCCATCGTATTGGAAATTTAACAATTCCTTTTTAAAAGACAAATTTTTTGTAGACAAAGTGAACGGGATTATTGAAAACTCAGGGAAAGGCCTGAGTAAAATCTTAACTGATAACAAACAGTTAATGTGGGATTTCTGTAAAAGCAAAATAAAAAGCGTTGCAATCGAGTATGGTAAACAAAAAGCATATGACAGACGATTAAGACATAAAATCATCGAAGAAAGTTTAGAGAGAACTGAAAAATGTTTAGCAGCAGATCCAATTAATATAACATTGCAGCAGCAGGTGCACAAACAAAAAACGGATTATGAGGTATTTTCTCTTTATGAAGCACGCGTACGAGGAGCGCAAATTCGCGCGAAAACTAATTGGATTGAGAAGGGAGAAAAAAATACAGCTTATTTTCTACGTTTGGAGAAAGGACGAGCAGAACGTAATGTAATCAATAGTCTTAGAATGCCTGCTGGTTCGGTAATTACCGATTAAGAGGAATTACTGAATCAACAGGTAAAATACTATAAAGAACTCTATAGTAAAAAGACTCCATTTAGTTTGGATGAATATGATAACTTTGTTGATGATATACAAAAGAGCAAGCTGATTCATGTTAAGGGCTCATTACCATACCTCAGTGCACAGATGCAATTCAATCAATGAGAAATTACAGCCCTGGTCTGGACGGACTGACGACTGAATTCTACCAATTCTTTTGGTCCAAGATATAATATTTAGTAATTGATTCTCTTAACGAAGGTTTTGTTAAAGGACAGCTTTATCTACACAGCGTAAAGGCGTCATTACTTTACTATTCAAAGGAAATGACGACCACGACATATGTAAGGATCAGTTAACTAATTGGAGGCCTATTTCGATTACGAATACCGACTATAAAATCGGGGCCAAGATACTGGCAAATAGATTACAAAAGGTAATTTCTCATGTTGTTAGTGAGGATCAAACTAGATATATAAAAGGACGCAGTATTTCAAATAATATTCGAGCTATTGATGACATAATTTGTTTTTCAAAGCAATCCAACACCCCTGGCGCAATTCTTTTTCTAGATTACAGTAAAGCATTCGACTCTATCTCCAAAAATTTCATCCTAAATGTCTTAGGGAAATTTAAGCTGGGATCTGACTTTATACAGTGGATCGACGTGTATACAAAAAATTCCAAAAGTTGTATAAACCATTGTGGACATCTTTCTGAGTGGATTGACCTAGAAAGAGGTGTGCGTCAGGGATGTCCCCTGTCAGCCCTCTTGTTTGTTCTGGCAGCAGAGGTTTTTGCCCTGAAGATCCGACAGTGTAATAAAATAAAAGGTATACGTTTCCCGTCTTTTGACAATATAGAAGTAGAATCACGTATTTTTCAATACGCTGATGATACAACCTTAACACTGGGAGATAAGGCTTCTATTAATGTTAGTCTCAAAATAATTGATGCTTTTACTTCTTTCTCTGGCCTTGTTTTAAATAGAGGAAAAACCGAAGCAATGTGGTTAGACTCTTTGAGGAATTGCACTGAGAAAATTGGCTGCCTTAAATGGACTTATTCAGTAAAATGTTTAGGTGTTATTTTTTCCAATTCTGAATCCGTCTCTAACATAGAGGATAATTGGAATAACAAATTTCCAAAAATGAGAAAGCTAATTTCTTCATGGGTCCCCCGAAATTTAAGTTTGTTGGGTAAAATATTAGTCATTAAAAGCTTAATCGCTTCTCAACTCTCTTATATGTTAAGCGTTCTGATCCCATCAGATACGTTTTTAAATGAGGTTAATTCATTGTTCTATAGATTTTTGTTGAAAAGGGACCGTGTAAAACGCAAAGTACTAATTCAGGATTATACATTTGGAGGATTGAAAATGCCTGATATAAGAATTATTCACAAAACGTTTTTGTTAAAATGGGTTAAGAAACTAACACATCAAAGTGACAAATCTCTTATACCTAACTGGAAAAAAATCCAGCTAAGTTATTTATATAGCTTTGGTCCTAATGTATGTATTTTGAGATGTAATCGTAACTTAGCACAAATTCAACCTTGTAGCTTTATTCAATCTCTACCTGACTTTTACCGGATATTAAAAAATAAAAACTTGGTATGAATTAAAGACAATTGAAACTACAGATGATGTAACAGATGAGAATATACCATGGCAACTCTTGTGGAATAATAATTGTATTGTTTATAAAGGTAAGATGTTATACTTTCGTAATTGGGTTAACACTTTAACAGTCAGTTTAACGGCCTTTCCCAGCCATAAACAAGAGTCATTATCGGCCAGTATCACGCCTTCTCCGGCGAGATTAGAACCCATGGCCGCTCTTGCGACATACCATCTATTCACATCGTTGAGCAAAATAACCCCAAATCATCTATGCAACAGGCTAGGCCGCCGCATTTCCTTTAAGTGTTCGCGCCAGCACTCTGGGCGACGGGAAACGTGGCAAACGGAAACGTTACAGGTGTTGCATTTGTACACAGTCTCGTGTGGCCTCGGACGTTGCGCTCCCGCCATTCTCCGGTGAGCTTTGGCGCAGAAGTGGCAGCCTCGTGTCGGCTTCCCCCGTTTAACTTGCTCGTGTTCACCGATAACTGGTCCTGTTCCAGGGTGGACGACGGGCGGGTTCCCAGTTGGTGCTCTGCGTCTGGCCGAGAAGTTCCCCACTAGTTGTCGCACTAACGCCCGGCGATATCTCAGCTGGGCAGTCCTGTGGACGGGAAGATTGGGCTGTCTGATAGTTGTGTAGGCCTTCCAGTTCAAGTAGGCATTGACGACAACCTTGTTCAGGACGTACCAGAACAGTTGCCGGTGCCCCTTTTTGGAGCTGGTCCGCCTTGTCAACCGCCTTGTAGTAGCGATTATACAAGTCCACCACCGCTGGGCATGGCACCTGTCGATGGATAACTCCTCCTCCAGTGCCTTTACATCGCCTCCTAACTCGTGCATCGGGAGCATCGACGCTTGCTGCCGTCGATGGGGCGATTAGCGTCTTGGTATCTTTCCATTTGACCGCGGTGAGCGGCCCGTCATGGTACCGGACAGAGCAACCTCTCGGTGCTCGCTGCTTGGGAAATGGGTCTCGGAAGCTCTGCATCGGCGGCCTGCCTCGCCTACATCGCTGTGGAATGGGATGCCGCACAGTCGGTAGGCCGGACGCATTCCTTCTCACCGTCCCCTCCAAGTACGTGTCCTTCGTGAAAAGATAGTCTGCCAGCTGGATTCCTGTATAGTAAGAGTCACAAAAAACAGTGCGATAGCGTCCTTAGAACGGCAATGTTAGCCTATGCACAATACGAGCGGGCTTGAGTTCAAGAGGGCTGATATGGTCGTCACCAATGCCGTGCATGACTCGTTGGTAGGGTGACATGTCCTCTGGGTCCGCCCGTGCCCCGGACACTTCGTCGGCCAGAATATAGCCATCGGGCTCCGCCAGTATCCGGAGGCAATACCCATACTTTGTAGGCTTGGAAGGGTTGTACTGGCGGAGATGGTGCCGACCTCTGAAGGCCACCAATGCCTCGTCAACGGCGAGGTGTTCACCGACGTGGCGGGCATGCCTACTATTCTCGTTGATCCGCTCCATGACTTTCCGCACTTTCATTACTCGGTCCATCCTCTCCCTTGCTTTGAAAGCTTTCAGCCGCTGGCTGCCAGGTGGACAGTATCCTTCTGGTGAGTAGTGAAGGTAGCGAAGGATCTGACGAAAGCGGTGAAAGGGAAAGGCGGTCTTCATCAACGAACAGCCAATGTCTTCTTCAACGGCCCAATAGAACGCAAGGTTCGGTAGGTGTACGTAGCCGGCCAATATCATGCAACCCAAAAACGCTTTCAGCTCGGTTGAGGAGGTGGCTTTCCAACGCGAGCGTCTTTCTGCAGGGTGAGCCCTCCTCCTCTCCCGGGCGTACTTATTCGTGCAGCGTACCACGTACCGGATACAGGCCTCGTCTAAGAGCTCCAGGAAGAAGGACAATTCCGTTCGGTTGTCCTCCGTTCGCTTCAGGCCGACGGGCCCGGGTGCTCTGAAGTTCTTGGACCTGTATGGGTAAGCATCCCCGGCACGGACGTCCGCCCACGGCCGATCAATTGTAGCGTTCGCTTGGTTCCGTCGAGAAAACTCGACGACGAGTTCGGCTCTCGTCTGCCTCATGACAGTATAGTACAAATTCATCGCTTTCGTCGCTGGCCACCGCCCCAGTTTCATCGATAACCTGCCCAGGCGGCACCGGTCCATTCATCTCCGGTGCGTCGTCTCTCTCTTGCCCTTCAATCTGCGCTTGATTCACCTCCACGCCCTCGGCGCCCTCAGGGGAAAAACATTTCAATATCATCCACCGCAACGTCTCCGTTTGCAACCGATTCCATTACGGGTAATTATCGGTATCGCTCCCAAACAAAATGCAACAACTATCGAAGCTCAACAACACACCACCCTCCCCCCACAGAGGTAGGCCAGCAACCTACGACATGGTCAGACACCTGTAGGGGGACGTTTTCTCAAAACAACCGAAACTCGACCACGGACTGGTCATCGGTGGCCAGAGGCGACCACCGGCCGCAGGTTGAACTGACCCCGCCTGGTCCTAGCCAGCGACCCCGTGCCGCCCGGCCATTCCCGCCACCGTCGGGACCGCCGGGCCCCAAGGACACCGACCACGGCCGCCTGGCCAGGCCAGGGATTCCTCTGTCGCGGTCGGACTTGGGTGGGGATAAGATGTCAACCTCCCCGCCGGCATCTCACCCACCGCCCGGTGCTAAGCCCGTAAGCCGGGAAAAGCGGGACAAAGTCACCGATCGACCCCGTGTTTTCTCCACACCGACGACTTACCGGTGCTGGAGAGGCTTCGATGGCACTCTCTCATAGCCGCCAGCACTCTGCTGTCGCACGCAACGGCCGCTTCAACTAGCTGGCCGAGTCCGATGTAGTCAAAAAACACCCACTATCTCTATATACTAGTAGATTGACCATCCTACGACATGGTCAGACACCTGTAGAGTCCACTTTTTCAAAATCCACCGAAACACGACAACGGAGTAGTCTTCGGCGGTGGGAGGCACCTGCCGCCGCCGGCTGAGCCGACCCCGCCCGGTCCCCGCCAGCGAGCCCGTGCCGCCGCCACCACGGCCATCCCCGTCACCGTCGGGACCACCGGACTCCCAGGACACTGACCTCGGCCGCCTGGCCAGGCCAGGGATTCCTCTGTCGCGGTCAGACTTGGGCGGGGATATGCGGTCAACCTCCCCGATGGTACATCACACGTCGCCCGATGCCGAGCCCGTTGGGACGGGCAAGCGGGACAAAGTCACCGAAGGACACCGTCTTTTCTCCACGCCGTGGTCTTGCCCATGACCGGCTGGTTGCAAAACCACCCTCCCGCACTCGCTAGCTGTCTTCCACCGCAACCGACAGCTTGAGAGCAAGCGGCACTACATCGGAACCTGACCACCGGCCTTCTCCAGCACGAGAGCCGGTGCCTGTACATCGGAACCTGACCACCGGCCTTCTCCACCTGGAGAGCCGGCGGCAGTACATCGGAGCCTGACCACCGACCTTCTCCACCTGGAGAGCCGGCGGCAGTACATCGGAACATGACCACCGGCCTTCTCCACCTGGAGAGCCGGCGGCAGTACATCGGAGCCTGACCACCGACCTTCTCCACCTGGAGAGCCGGCGGCAGTACATCGGAGCCTGACCACCGACCTTCTCCACCTGAAGAGCCGGCGGCAGTACATCGGAGCCTGACCACCGACCTTCTCCACCTGGAGAGCCGGCAGCAGTACATCGGAACCTGACCACCGACCTTCTCCACCTGGAGAGCCGGCGGCAGTACATCGGAACCTGACCACCGGCCTTCTCCGGTGCGAGAGCCGGTGTTAAAACATCGGAGCCTGACCACCGGCCTTCTCTAGCACGAGAGCCGGCGGCAGTACAAGAGAACCTGACCACCGGCCTTCTCCAGCACGAGAGCCGGCGGCAGTACAAGAGAACCTGACCACCGGCCTTCTCCGGAGCGAGAGCCTGTGTCAGAACATCGGAACGGGACCGTGTGCCTTCAGGACGGCAAGCAATTACGTGTCACTTGCTCCGATGTCTCTTACCTGAAGAAGGGGAGGGGGAGACACCCCGCCGCCGGGCCTGTGCGGCGGAGTGCCCGGGCGGACACGAATCTTAGCTCGCGGGGATGACTTTCGATAGATCGCAGCGAAGCGGCTGCTCTACTAGGTATGACACCCCGAGCTGCATCAAAGTCGTCTACAGAGGATTCAGCACCTCGTCCCCGGAACCGATTGCTCTGCGGATCGAGCGCGGACTTTTTTTTTTTTGACACTTTATTTCCTCTGTATTCACCAATCTAGTACAGCATGTGTGTTATACGTTACATACTTAGTGCCACTTACACCAGCTTATAACTAAATCTTCATGTTTGAAACTTTTTCTTCTGCAGATACATGTACAACAGAACTGTAGTATAACTTATCTTAATTGTTGGCGATAATTAGCCTATGTCAAAATGTACATAAAACAGAGAAGCCTACAAACATAAACAACTTGGTCTTACTATTACATGAAAACATAACACTTGTTTCCGTGGTAGTACAAGTACACCATGCTACAATTCCTATTATATATATGAAATGAAAAGTCGGAACTGTTGAGCCATAAGTGTTTCTATAGTCCATAAACATAAAGAGAACAACATAGTACACCACTAATAATGCCAAGCAAAGCTATATAACAGTTCAGTTTTTTTTTTTTGAATACTCAGTAGTGTCTGTTAAATATCACAGAGCATTTCAGTAGTGTCTGTTAAAGATCACAATGTTACAGACTTCAACTTATACATCTGTTTCTACATAGTACATTAAAAAATTGCAGAATATCGTGTTTTTCTAATAAAGTGGGGGAATCTTTAAACTTAACCCAAGATAAGAATATAGCATATTTTGCTAGGGATACGTACAACTGATTACAATCCCCCAAGAGTATAGATGCAGGGTTGATTTCTATATTTATACCAAGTTGAGACAGTTCTTCTTTGATTCTGTTCCAATAGCCGTTCAGTCTACGACAATCAATATACATATGAATAAGATTTTCATCCTCATTACATATTTCACACTGAGGACTATAAACATTTCCTGTGGTATTTGTTATCTTCCATTTATTTAACAAAAATTTGCAAGGAAGTATTCGATGTAATATCTTAAAATTAAATTCTCTCAGTTTGTTTTCTTTTATAGAGAGTGTTTGGGCTTTCCAAATTCTGCTCCAATTTAAAGTGGGGAATATATCGTTCCATTTAAGTTGGGCAGGTGGTATAATTGAATTTTGGGACACATCAACAGAATACAAAAGTCTACTGGTAAGCTTTTGAATTAGAACCTTACTGAAATTTAGCCATATCATGTGATCGTCCTTGCTAATTTTTATTTTAAAGTTCTCGTTTGACCATATCATATCATCGTGTATTTTTATAATGTCCCTCTTCCCCCCCTCCCAATTCTTGCCAAGCCAGAATCACATCCTTGTAGAAGGATGGAAGGTTTGTGGTGAGCATTCCCACGTTAAATCTATGTCTAAAGACAACAAAGTTATTCCCAAGTTTTTCGATAAAGTGCAGAGGTATTAATTGCCATCTACGTATGTTATTTTGATCTTGTGGGGTCTGCATGAGTGTTCTTACCCAGGCAGCTTGTAAACTCTTACATTTAGCATAAATATTTGGCATCTTAATACCACCCTGTGTGTAACAGGAAAACAACACTTTGCGTTTTACTTTATCAGGTTTCCCATCCCCGAGGAAGTTGAAACACAGTTGCTGTACTTTCTTTAAGACCCACTCAGGGGTTGGGATTAGGGACATTGTGTAAATAATTTTGGAAAGTGCTAATGTCTTAATTACAAAAGATTTTCCATACAGGGTTAGTTTTCGTCTTTGCCACCTGTTTAACAAATTTTCTATATTATCTACGCGTTTCTTCCAATTTAGAATCTCACATGTACCTTCCACAGCACTGAAAAACAGGCCTAGGGATTTTATTGGCTGCTTGGGCCATTTAATACCACATGGTTTGTCCTTTCTTCCCCGAGAGGACCCAATCCATAGAGCCTCGCATTTCGCTAAGTTCAGCGTGGGTCCAGCGACCCTGCTGAAATTCTTAACTACGTTTAAGGCATTGTATATAGATTGCTCATCAGAGAGAGTGAGCGTCATATCATCGGCAACCTGGCTAACTTTAATATCGTGCTCCAGATTTTTTACATTGACTTTAATTCCTCTTATGGACTCAGTCTGCCGAATTTTTTGATTTCAACCACTAAGTTGAATAGTAAAGCAGAGAGGGGACATCCTTGTCGGATGCCCCGTTCAAGTTTAAAGAAGGCTGACTTCCAGCCATAGTTTGTTAAACAGCATTCAATGTCAGTATACATGGTATTGATAATGGAAATAAAATGGGGCCCGAATTCAAATTTCTCTAAGGTTTTTAAAATAAAACTCCAGTTAACACTGTCAAAAGCCTTCTCGAAATCTAGACAGATTATTGCACCTGGTAAATTGTAGAAATTACAATAATAAATGACGTCTTGTATTACCCGGACATTTTGTCCGATAAACCGAGATTTGACATAAGCTGTTTGATCATGTGAGATAAGTGATGGTAGAATTCCTTGCATTCTTCTTGCAAGGACAGCAGCTAACAGCTTGTAATCGGTGTTCAAGAGGCTAATTGGTCTCCAATTTGTGAGATCTTTTCTATCTCCTTTCTTAAAAATTAGTTTAAGTACTGCCCTTTTTTGCGAAGTAGACATATTTCCCGTTTCAATAGCTTCATTAAGCGCATCGTAAAGAAAATCAACTAAACTATCCCAGAACGTCAGATAGAACTCGGCAGGCAAGCCATCCGTTCCTGGGGATTTATTTGCTTTCATATTTTTCAAAACTTCAAAATATTCCTCTTTTTTCAGGGGTTGCTCCAACAACAACTTTTGATTTTCAGATAGAGTGGATTCTAATGTAACAGTTTCGAGGAACGATTCAATCTCTTGGTTGGAGACCGGACTGTCATTGGCATATAACTGTTCATAGAAAGATTTTTCAAGTTGTAAAATTTTTTCTTGGTCTGTTACTTCAATGTCACCATCGGTCAGTTTAGTAATGTTATTGTTGGCAGCTTGCCATCTTTCCATGTTGAGGAAATAAGAGATTGATTTCTCTCCATGTTCGACACACGTGGCTCGTGCTCTGATTTGTGCACCCCTGGCTTTTTGTTGGTATATCTTTTCAATTTCCAGTTTAACATTTGAATATTCGTTAAGAATCGTTTCATCTAAAGTTTCATCAATTTTCAGATCCAAGTCTCTTAACCTTTTTTCTAAATAAAAGAGATCACCTTTCATTAAGGCAGCTTTTTGTTGACAATAGCAGATTGAAAATTCCTTGATACGTTTTTTAATGAGTTCCCACAACAACAGTTTGGAAATTTTGATAGCTTCGTATTCAGATGTAACTTCTCTTATGCATTTTTTGATACCGTCCACTGATCGGACAGATATGAGGTATTTAAACGCCAGACACCTGGTCCACGTTTGTGTTCATTAAGCAGTATTTTTAGAAAAATTGCCTTATGATCGGACTTTATGGACGGTCTAATGTCACACTTTTGAACATATTCTGTTAAAGATTTATGGATAAGCCAGAAATCAATTCTGGTAGAAACTGGGTCCGGATTTCTCCTTCTCCAGGTAAACTGTCTTGTCTGTGGATGGCATTCCCGCCATATGTCGACAAGAAACAAATTTTGTTTAAAGCTATTCAAGGAATTCCCATCTGTAGGTGTTTTCAGTGGACGCTTTGATCGCCTGTCCAAGTCATTGTCATTCAAATCATTAAAGTCCCCACCTGCAATCAGATTACTGATGTCGTTGTCAGTAATCCAATCGCAGAGATCGTTGAAAAAATTAATTCTTTCGGTACGATCATTTGGGGCATACACATTTAGAAGGGAACGATCCTGCAATTTAACAATCAATTTTCTACCGTCATGTCCTTTTACAACATCAACAACATGAACATCAAGTCCCTTTCTAAATAATACTGAGACTCCTCTGCTATGAGCACTACCGAATTCATGAAACTGCAATCCATTCCAGTCCTGATCAAGTTCACATTCCTTGTCGGCTGTATAATACGTCTCTTGTAGAAAGTAAATGTCTGCTTTTTGCTGAATTAACCATTCATATACGGTGTGTCGCTTACGTCTATCTCGTAAACCACGGACATTTAGGGAAAGAAGGCTAAGTGTTGAAGACATGAAAATGAATGTAACTTACGGTAGCAAGAGTCTCAAAGTTTAGAAAGTTAGTTCATTCTCCCGATCTTGCACTGTCGCTACCAATCGAGGCGTCGGAGTGACTTCCAAGTTCACATTCACGCGATGTGGTCCGCGCACGCCCAGCCGCTAGAAGTCCATCTAAGCGTCGGCCTAGGTCTTGGCTTTCGTTGGTTGTCTCTGTCGTCGGGAGGTTGTCTCGGGTACTTTTGCGAGCAGGATTCTTCGCAGAGCTTCTTGTTGCCATGGTCGTTTCAGTGGTTCTCTGGTTTCTTTTCTTATTTCTACGTGACTTCGGAGCGACGAAGTCAGTGATCTGACTCTGTTTTCCTCGGTCCTGACTCTTCTTCGCAGCCAAATCGATGTCGTCAGAATGATCAGGAGGGCTGTGGGTAAGCTGAACATAAGCTGTGGTGATCTGATTCTGATTCTGGGTTTCTTTTCCACCATCTCTGGGGTTGGTGTTTTCGGCGTTTTGCTGAACGGACATCTGGGCATTTTCCTTGTCTGCCGTGGACCACGATCCGTGTGTCATCTGTGTGGGGTGATGCTTGGGCTGGTCTCTGTAGAAGACTCTGGCCCTCCAGCGCCCTCCTAGCTCCACAAATCTAGGGATGTGCTCGTTGGGGTTTTGAGGGACAGCCATATAGGCGAACCTATCCCCCGTCTCGCAGCTAGTGAGTCTACCATCCACTCGTAACATCTCTCGCTTGAGGGGAGACAGAAGCTTGACCCCAAAGATCTTAAGACCGGACGCAATCACCGAATCATCGACGGACAGGGGCACATCTCTAATAGTTATACGAATGCCATTATGCTGCTGAAAGGGATGCGTATCGCAAAGTTCCACATACTTGTTACGTAGGCTTATCCCGGTCGCGATCAGCTTGGCGCGTTCCTCCGGGTCGCGAAGATACCGAGCGCGGACTTCCCTTACCTACATTGTTCTATCGACTAGAGGCTGTTCACCTTGGAGACCTGCTGCGGTTATGGGTACGGACCGACGCGAAAATTGCACGCCTCTCCCTCGGATTTTCAAGGGCCGACCTGAGCGACAAGAGCCGCGGTGCTTTACAAGGCAGCTGTCCCTATCTCCGGGCGAACCGACTCCAGGGCACGCGCCCCTTACAAAGAAAAGAGAACTCTTCCCGGGGCCCAGGTCGACGTCTCCGAGTTCGCTTGCGTTGCCGCACCGGGCGACCCGGCGCGAGGCCGGGCGCCCATCTCCGCGTTCGCGTTCGGGAATGTTAACCCGATTCCCTTTCGATAGACCCGGGCGGCCCGCGCCGCGCGGAATCCCGGCCGCGCGCCGAAGCCGCACACCACCCACCGCGAGACCCTCGATAGAGTCCCACCGCAAGGCGGAGCGACGCACAGCGACCGTGAAACCGGTCCCGGCCGCGGCCGGCCTTGCCCGCACTTCCGAACAGCCTTCGCCTATCACTTAGGACCGACTAACCAATGTCCAACTGATGTCTTCAAAGTTCTTGTTTGAATATTTGCTACTACATGTACCACCAAGATCTGCACCCGCGGCGGCTCCACCCGGGCTCGCGCCCGAGGCTTCGACGCTCACCGCGGCGGCCCTCCTACCCGTCGCGGCCTGGCTCGTCGCGACGGCCAGGTATGGGCTCGACGCTCCAGCGCCATCCATTTTCAGGGCTAGTTGATTCGGCAGGTGAGTTGTTACACACTCCTTAGCGGATTCCGATTTCCATGGCCACCGTCCTGCTGTCTGTATCAACCAACACCTTTTCTGGGGTCTGATGAGCGTCCGCATCGGGCGCCTTAACCCGGCGTTCGGCGCGACCTAGCGCGACCTCACCGACGGAGCGGTCGAGATCGGCCGGTGGTGCGCCCGCGCCGCGGAGACGGCGGGGATCCCACCTGGGACCGACGGACGGCCCTTCACCTTCATTGCGCCTCTGGGTTTCGTACAACACCCAATGACTCGCGCACGCGTTAGACTCCTTGGTCCGTGTTTCAAGACGGGTCGGGTGGGCGACCGGACATCGCCGCAGACCCCGGGCGCCCTGCGTGGCGCACCCGTCGCCGGCGACGCGCGGGCCGTTGCGACGCACTGGGAACGGTCCGTCGCGGTGGAACACCGCACGAAGGGGACGGGGGCCCGGCCCCCGCCTCGAGAGGCGTAGGGGCAGGCGCGGCGGTCTATTGCCTGTCCTCGGTCCGACAGCGGGCGCCGCACGCCCGCGGCTATAACTCCGGAGACCCGAAGGTCCCGGCCACCTTCCGCGGGACATGGCCGCCGTCGAACCGGTTGTGCTACGGTGCTCTGAAGTATTTATCAGACCGACCTAGTGTATTATCGACGTTGTAGTATTATCGACGTTGCGTACGTTTATTGTGTTGGGCCTTGTTGTCTCCATTCCGAAAAAAATCTCTTCCGTAATCTCGTCAGTAAACTTTATTTTCAACTTTCCCTAATTTTTTTTGAGATCGGCACAATGTTTTAATACTTCTATAAGGAAGTCTAAGCTAAGTCCGACTTGGGTAGAAAATGACCCGACCAATTAATGCTTTTTGAACAAACGAAAAAAAAACACAACAAGTCGTATGGATACCAAATTTGCAGGAGACGATGTATGGCCGAAACTAAATCATTCCCATAATTTTTGTGTAATTATGACATAATATGAGGTATTTATGACGTTAATATGGGATCTTTTTGCCTAAAACTGGGCAACTATGGAATTTATCGAAAAATTGAACAAATGGAAATATTTAAAAAATGTCTCTAATAAAAGTCGGATATCAACTAAGGCTTAAGTCGTCATTGGTGACATCAATAATGCCACAATGCCGCCATACGATTCCGTCATATATGTCATACATGTAACATCATCAGTATACATTTAGACCCCTATACGAAAATGCAAATCTGTCGGATTTTTGCAGGAGATTAATAAAGAAGTTCACATTTCCGCCGATCAGCATCACAACGGGTAACAGTTACATATAAACCACGGTTTTAAAACTCTAGATCTAATGATAAATTCTTCAATATTCTACAGCTTGTGTACTTTTCTGTTCATGTTCACGTTGTTTGTTTACACAAGTTCTGGGCCTGCTTCTTTGAGATGGTTTAATTTTTTAGACATCAACGAACCTCGGATTGATACTTTCACGTCGTACGCGAACGATTTAAAATGTAAAACAATGTTCCAATCGTGCAAATATTTCGTTGTTTATAATAGACAAATTTTGGACAAGCTACGAAACCAAAATTTACTTTATACGAAGATATTCTGATCGGTGTTTTCAATGATGCAAGTGAGGACCCCATATGTATCACCAATGAAAAAGTTCTATTATACTTTATTGGCATACATGATAGATATTCCAAACTCTTGAAATATGCAATCCTGGCAGAGACCATTGAATATGAATTTATTGCATTATTTGCATTGTTGTAAAACGGAATGAACCATATTTTACTGTTAGCCTATTAGCGTAGTAACTTCGCAGTTGTGGCGACAGGGCTATCAAGTCTAAATAAAGTTTAGTGAACTCTCTCTCTCTCTCTTACTCTTTCTCTCTCTCTCTGTACCTTATTGCCATGAAAATAGTACATTCTTATCATAACGGTGGTCTTGTTATCTTCATTTGCGTTATGTATAGGTTCTGAACATCATTTTGCCGAAATTGTACTAATTTACATATTGGCAGTTAATATTTGCATATCCGTAACAGCTAATAAGTTAGTGCACGCCTCGTTGGATTCTGGTTCCGGGTCAGAGTTTAATTCCAATTAAGTGCGCAGTAAATTGCCGGAAACATGACTTTGTTTCTTATGTTTTGGTCGCGATATCCTTAATATCGTAATAGCTATGTACATATCTTTTTATTTTCTGAAAAGCCTGTTAATTGTAGCCTTTATAGGTGGCGTAATGTTGGTGGTCCAGCGAAGACTTCCTGGTATTAGCCCGCGCGGATGGTTATGTTGCCTTTTCGCCTGATCACCGGTATGGTGCGTTCTATGTGCGTTGTGGGTGTGTTTGGGTCATCGAAGGTTGCGGTAAACATATCGCATCGACTTTAGTTTTTCCCCATTTTTCGGAAACATTAGGTACTGAGTTTCTTTCTGTAGTAAGCCGTTACCCTGGGAAAATTCGTTTTTTCCATGCAGCCATGTGTGAAAAAATCACGAAAAAAAGGACCCCTTAATTAAAAATGTACTTTTATAGGCCTTATTTACTCCTAAATTAATCGGGCGCAGAAAATATCAATCAAGTGTATTGATAAGCGGCATGGCACCTCTTTCAAACAGATTAATGAAAAATCCCGACCCGCGTTTATTACAGACATGGCAGCCCGTCGGGCTTAGCACGGTGGTCTGTTGCTATGGTATTCTTTCCCATTGCTATGGGCGCTCGAAAAAGTATCGGGTTACAAGACGCAATTTTCGGGCTAACCATAAAATATTTGAAAATAACAAATGGTATGGAAGGGAAAATTTCGTCAAAATAAAATGAATTTATCACCCTTACATACTTTTGATGTTTGATTTTTACGTTAAATGGCTGATTTGTCATAATTTCGCTCCGAAAGACGATTTTTTCGCGTTTGCGGAACGCCATGTTTGTAGACAAACACTGAGCAAGATTGGCTACATATATTATACCAAATACCTAATTTTTATATTTTTCGACGGCTAGGGATATTATCAAAAGCTGTGCCTTAGGAATTTTTTAATTTCTGATTTTAACCCTATCTAGACCGGGCTTTTTTGGCATTCGTGGGGCCGGGGGGGGGGCTCATTCGCCCCCCCTTCAGAACTCTAGAATTGTATATCGTATGATCACCAAATTTTCAGAGGATGGTGTGCTCCTAAAAATAAATCATAAGAACAGTTTTCATGTCGTTATGACGTAATATGACGTCATTAAGACGTCATTAATGTGATTTTATTGGCCAAAATTCGCCGAAACCGTCTAGATACGTTATTCTCTTAAACCGCAATGATACACAACATAACTTTAACAAAAAGTGTTTATGAAGAATATTAGGGTGTACTGAGACTTATGTTGCCCATAACAACACCGTTGACGTCATAAAATGGCGCCATGCATATTTAAGTTGTCCGCCATCTTGGATCAGGAATCTTGAATTTTGAAAAATAGTTTTTTTTCAAGATAAAGTCTCAAAATACATAGGAAATAGACTAAAGACGTTCATATGAACCTTTTTTGGAAAAAGAAATCGAAGTAGTGATGAAATTTTAAGGAAAATTACCCGTATATACCTAATGTAATGATATGGTCCGCCATCTTGGATTTTGACCAATGACGTCAACAAATTAGCATAATTTATGCACTTTTATTTATAAAAATTACATACAATTACATGAAATGTTATTAATATTAGAAAGCATGTGTAACTTGACATAAAACCCTGCAAAGTCTATTGTTGAAACGAAAAATACTAAATTTCGCAAAAAATGCCTGTCAGAAACCCGTTGCCATGGCAACACAAAATATCATGTACTCATCACACTGATACAAAATTGCTGCCAACTATATTTTAGCAAAAGTCACCAAGTTTGGGGGTTCTAGCGCAAGTCGTTCAGACGTTATCCGACGTCAAAGTTGGCGCGGGCACTTTTAGCCCCCCCCCCCGGTCTAGATAGGGTTGAGTGTAGTTTTTGTCGACAAATGGGTGAAAAAATGCCATTTTTTGACATTTTTCGCACTCAATTACCCATAATTCAAAATCGGGGGCATTTTTTAAAAATTCCTAAGACACAAGCCTTGGAAAAATCGTTACAGTCATTTTGAGCCGTCAATGAAGTATGTTGGACTCTCCGTACGCGTGCTTCCAATCTTGCTCGAGGTTTGCACGCACGTCATGCGGCACGGATATGAAGAGGGGGAAATTCATGCCAGCGTGTTCAAGTATTGCGACATTCTAGGTCACCCACGATCACGGCAGTAACTTTGTTACATGTTACATGTCCACTACAAATGACGGCATAGATGAACTGTCCAGAAAACTGTTTATATTTGTGCAAATGTGATATTTTTTTCTGTTTGGCGGTACCCGTGTAAAAAAGGGCCTGAACACACGGGGGACCGGGGGGGACCCCGGATCGAACACTGTTCGATTCGAATTACGTCATATCGAACATGGTTCGGGTTCTAAAGCAGGTGGGGAGATCGGGGCCCAAATTTTACCACCGTGTAGGGTGTCAAATTTGCTACGAACACAGAAGAAAACTCCGGTTCGAGACCTTCTCTGTAAATCGGAGGAGGACATCACTAGGCCACGGGGAGGACGAAATCGCTAGTGCTTTCACCCCGGGGAGGGCAGCATCACTAGTGCTTTTGCTTGCCTCAGGTGAATTAAGGCCTGTGACAGGACTGTAACTAATACTAAAACACTTACATCCTTACAACTTTGCCCAGCGTAGTCGTATCGAGACGAAACTTCACAGAGGGCTAGTACTGTTTGACAGGTACTAGATACTGTTGAAATTTGATGTCATATGCAGAATTTTAGGGTTAGAAATATAGATTTTGGTTAAAGAATACATAGTTTATTTCAAATGCCCCAGCCTTGGCAAGGACAGCAGCTTTTGTCACTATATTCTACAAGATAAGAGCTTAACTCCCATAGAATAAATTTGTCCGCGGCTATTTTGGTTAAGAAGTAGGAATCTTAAACTTTTTTGGTCAAAAATAGCTAAAAGCTGATTTTTTTTTCAATTTTTCGTTAAAAATGAGCTCTAGAGAAGATACGTTCAAATATAAACCAAATAGCCTTGGACAATTTTAACAAACAAGCGATATTACTTAAAAATAGACTGAATTTGTCAGCAATACTGCTGTTTTGACCGAGGCTGAAGCCCGTAAATGTGACGATGTAAGATCCTTCCAACACCGATGTCAGCTCCGGGCGTCAGTCCCCGTTTTCCCGCCACCCGGGGGGTTCGAACGTGTTCGAACGTTCGGGCTGTACCATTATGCCGCTTCCGCGGGGTCCCCTTATTTGTTAACGGCGTCTAATTTTATCAATATTTGAGAAATACTTGACAATTTCTGTAACAATCAACATTTTCGAGGATTCCTGTAAGTAATTAGCGTGTTGCTTGTATTGTAATTTCCTGTTTTGACAATGTAATGTTACACTATAGCATTGGACTATTCTAACGACGTCACGTTCCCTCTGGGTTACCTGCGGTCACTGAGTGGTTCGAGATTCATGTTCGATAGAAACTGTCACAGGCCTTAAACTGCATGGGGAGGGCGACATCACTAGTGATTTCGCCCCAGTAGTATAGTATGCGGAGAAAGTGGCTTATTTCGGGCGGTGCTATCGAGCGGTGCAGGTCAGGGGTCACCTTGGTGTGTATGGCGCCGCCCCAGCATATGGGTAGACGTAATGATATGATTGTTTTTTAAAAACACACATTAAAGATAGGTTAATAAGGAGAACATTATCAGCTATATTATGCCTGGGTAAATGTTAGGTATATTTGCACATTTATCAACTGGTAAATATTCATAAAAGTCTTCAATGGATGTAATCTTTCCCAGCTGTATATCACATTATTTCCCTTTCTGGTATATCTGTCTTTTCGCGCAGCGGGAGGTAGCCTGACCGGTCCCTCTGGAGGCCCTGTGGCATCACCGAACTATCCCAGTAACTATGACAACAATGAGAACGTCGAGTGGTTGATCACTGCACCTAAAGGAAGAATCATTCGTCTCACGTTCGACAGCTTTAACACTGAGGACAATTATGACCTTCTGACCATCTATGATGGAGCCAGAAACAACGCCACAGAGTTACAAAGGTAATGTTATCAACACATAACCGACTCTCCCCTAAAAACTCTACATTCTAAGTTCAAACTACATGTACTAATGGTGATTACTAATCGTTGTGGGATGCTTAATCTACCAGTCTAAATGATTCGATTCAGTCTGGATGATGGAAAGAAAACAGGCTTGAATCCATTCATGTTATAATCATATTATGACGTGTGTGTCAAATCTTGCCTGTTTACTCATTTATATATGTCCAGGCTGTCAGGTTACCATCAGCAAATCAGCCCCATCTTTAGCACATCTAACACGATGTTCCTGAGGTTTACATCTGACCGCAGTGTCACCCGTCAGGGGTTCCAGTTCTCCTACATAAGTAAGGTCTTTGATTGCACTTCTTATGGTAAGCATGATATCATTTGGTCTGCTGTTCAGCGTGAACTGCTTTGAAAAAAGAAATTCATACTGTAATATTGTTTTTCTTCCAGGCAGTACTGCAGGCATTTACTTTGTTGTTCAATATGAACTACTTCATTTAACAAGGGCTGTTAAGGATTTGTATGTTTCCCCCCCCCTGTTAAATAAGGAATATTGCGACATTAGCTGTTGAAAGATTCATTTACTTTACATTCATTTTGTTTTTCTTACTTATTCCAGGCAGTACAACAGGCCAATGCTGGGATCCCGGTGTGCCTGCCCATGGCAGCAGGGATAACAACAGTAACTTTACATCAGGGCAGACAGTCAGGTACACATGTATGGACGGGTATCAGCTGTTTAGGAATGCCAATATAACCTGCCAGTCGAACGGGACATGGAGTGGTGCTACACCAACTTGTGAAGGTAATAAAAACAGATCATTGACCTAAGGGTAAAATGGCTTACTGTATATATATGTAACGGGTTAGTGGCTGATGAGGCATAGGGTCCTCTAATAAAAAATAAGGAATACATTTAGCTCAAATACAGATGGCAATGGTCAAAGTGAGTTTGTTCCTGCATATCTTTACCTCACCTGCTGACATGAGCACATTCTTTATGATATTTTTAAAATCAGCTATAAATCGTATAATGTCACAGAAAGTGAACATAAGCTATGTATTAGTTCAAGCCATGTTACTTTAATTCTATTAGTACAAACACTTTCTGGTATATCTGTCTTTTCGCGCAGCGGGAGGTAGCCTGACCGGTCCCTCCGGAGGCCCTGTGGCATCACCAAACTATCCCAGTAACTATGACAACAATGAGAACGTCAACTGGGCTATCACTGCACCTGAAGGAAGCATTATTCGTCTCACGTTCCACAGCTTCTACACTCAGAATGGATTTGACTTTTTGACCATCTATGATGGAGCCAGTACCAACGCCGCAGAGTTACAAAGGTAATGTTATAAACACATAATCGACTCTCTCCTAAAAACTCTACATTCTAAGTTCAAACTACATGTACTAATGGTGATTACTAATGATTGTGGGATGCTTAATCTTCCAGTCTAAATGATTCAATTCATTCTGGATGATGGAAAGAAAACAGGCTTGAATCCATTTGTTATAATCATATTATGGGTTGTCTGTCAATTATTGATTGTTTACTCATTCATCCATGTCCAGGCTGTCAGGTTACCATCAGCAAATCAGCCCCATCATCAGCACTTCTAACACGATGTTCCTGAGGTTTACATCTAACAACTATGTCACCTATCAGGGGTTCCACTTCTCCTACATAAGTAAGATCTTTGTTTGCACTTCTTACAGTAACCATGATATCCATCGGTCTGCTGTTCAATGTGAACTGCTTTGAAAAAAGAAATTCATACTTTTACATTGTTTTTCTTCCAGGCAGTACTGCAGGCATTTACATTGTTGTTCAATATGAACTACTTCTTTTATCAAGGGCTGTTAAGGATCTGAAAGTTTTTACCCCCCTCCCCCTGTTAGATAAGGAATATTGCGACATTAGCTGTTGAAAGATTCATTACTTTACATTGTTTTTCTTACTTATTCCAGGTAGTACTGCAGGCCAATGCTGGGATCCTGGTGTGCCTGCCAATGGAAACAGAGATAACAACAGTAACTTTACATCGGGACAGACAGTCAGGTACACTTGTATGGACGGGTATCAGCTGTTTGGGACTGCCAATATAACCTGCCTGTCGAACGGGACATGGAGTGGTACTCCACCAACTTGTGAAGGTAATAGAAAAATAAATCATTGACCTAAGGGTTATATTGCTTACTGTATATACATGTACATGTAACGGGTTAGTGGCTGATGAGGCACTGGGTCCTCTAAGGAATTAATTTACCTTAAATACAGATGGCAATGTGCCTTTCTTCCTGGTTATCTTTATCTCACCTGACATAAGCACATTCTTTAAAATATAAAAGAAAGAAACAAGTATAAATCACATTATGTCACAAAAAGTGAACATAAGCCATGTATTATTTCAAGTCGTGTTACCTTAATTCTGTAAGTACAATCATTTTCTGGTAAATTCGACTTTTCCTGCAGTGGTAGATAGCCTGACCGGTCCCTCCGGAGGCCCTGTGGCATCACCGAACTATCCCAGTAACTATGGCAACAATGAGAACGTCGAGTGGTCGATCACTGTACCTAAAGGAAGCATTATTCGTCTCACTTTCGACAGTTTCAACACTCAGAACGGGTTTGACTTTCTGACCATCTATGATGGAGCCAGTACCAACGCCGCAGAGTTACAAAGGTAATGTTCTAAACGCATAATAGACTTTCTCCTATGTACTCTACATTCTAAGTTCAAACTACATGTACTAATGGTGATTACTAATGATTGTGGGATGCTTAACCCTAAGCAGTACACCTGGGGTCTACGTGGACCACAGCACTGTGTATTCTGTAATATTTTTTTTTTGTTTCTAAATATTTTTTTCTGAAATTTCAGGTAATTGTCACCCACAAAGTTTTGCCTCAACACAGTGTAGAAAATTCCGTTTCCCCTATTTGAAAAAAAATTGTATCTCATTTTCTTTTGGGGTCCGCGAGGTCTCCAGACGACTTTACTTTATTTTTTTATACTTAATTTTATTTTCAGGCTTTTATGATAAGTTACAAATGCTTTCTAAGATAATAAACTCTTTTGTAATTCCATGGAATTTTTATTTGTAATTATGCATAATTTATGCTAATTTGATGACGTCATTGGTCAAAACCAAGATCCAAGATGGCGGATAATTGAATCTGTTTGACGTCACTGGTGTTGCTAAGGGCAACATAAGCTTAAGCAGACCTTATTATTTTATCATACACACTTTTTGTTAAAGTTGTGTTGTATACAATTAAGTTTTAAGAAAATAACCTATTTAGACAGTCTTAGCCAATAAAATCATATGAATGACGTCATAATGACGTCATATTACATCATAACGACATCAAAATTATTTGTTGATCTATTTTTACTAGTACACCATCTTCTAAAAATTTGGTCACCATACGAAATACCGTTCTCGAGTTCTGAGGGGGGCAATGAGCCCCCCACCCAGTCCCACGAATCCCCAAAGCTTAAAAAAAAAACTTTAAAAAACGAGTATTTCTTAATTTCTTCTCTTCTTCACCAAAAAAAAAAGAAAAGGTCAAAATGTATGATTTTTGTACGTAATGTGGACTCAGAGGTTCACACATCGATTCAGCAAAACAATTGAGCTGGGAGCGTACTGAAAATTTCTAAAAAATGAGCAAAAAACTGTTTTGGGGTCCGCGTGGACCCCAGGGTGACAGATTAATCAGTCCGGGAAGGTGTACTGTTGAGGGTTAATCTACCAGTCTAAATGATTCAATTTATTCTGGAAGATGTAAAGAAAACAGGCTTGAATCCATTCATGTTATAATCATATTATGGGCTGCCTGTAAAATCTTGATTGTTTACTCATTCATCCATGTCCAGGCTGTCAGGTTACCATCAGCAAATCAGCCCCATCATCAGCACTTCTAACACGATGATCCTGTGGTTTACATCTAACAACTATGTCACCTATCAGGGGTTCCAGTTCTCCTACATAAGTAAGGTCTTTGATTGCACTTTTTACAGTAACCATGATATCCATTGGTCTTCTGTTCAATGTGAACTGCTTTGAAAAAAGAAATCCATACTGTAACATTGTTTTTCTTTCAGGCAGTACTGCAGGCCTTTGGTCTGTTGTTCTTCAATATGAACTACTGCATTCAACTAGGGCTGTTAAGGATCTGTATGTTTTTAGCACCCTTAAGTAAGGAATGTTGCGACATTAGCTGTTGTGGGGAAAAAAGATTCATTACTTTACATTGTTTTTCTTACTTATTCCAGGCAGTACTGCGGGCCAATGCTGGGATCCTGGTGTGCCTACCAATGGGACCAGGGATAACAACAGTAACTTTACATCAGGACAGCCAGTCAGGTACACCTGTATGGCCGGGTACCAGCTGTGGGGGACTGCCAATATAACCTGCCAGTCGAACGGGACATGGAGTGGTGCTACACCAACGTGTGAAGGTAATTAGGGTTAATGGCCCGCCCCGAGAAAATGTTACTGGCAATTAATGTTTCCATGTGTATTCGATAAATATTAATTTCTGTTCTGAAAAAAAAGTTCTTGTGCTTGTAATTCAGAAAGTAATACAACTAATGGGTTAACTATAAGCTTAATGTGGGTAAAGGCCGGTAAATACAGTGGTAGGTTAAACGCAAAGCTGTTCTATATAATGCCGTTATACTCTATCGAGCATAGTACCGCATAAAAGAGCGCGCCGCTTCCGGGTTTGCTCAGTTGTGTTTTGGACGCCGTGGGGGGTGGATATGTGCTCCCGGATCCCGCAAGTCCGTGGTCATACTTCTGGGTTCATCTGAACTTTGTGGAAAATCGTCTTATCATTCTGACTTAACTTACACAGCGTTGTAAGTGTGGCGATTTGTGCTCTGTGGGGGAGGGTTCTATTTCAAACGCAGTTTGCCCCCCTCCCCCAAAAACTTTTCGTCAGCGTAACGAAATCCATTCACTTCACCTCTGCCCGAAGCTCTTCTTCTGTTGAACTTTGATTTAGAATCTTAATTGATGGATCAAACTATCAAGGTATAACAATACACAATATAGACGATTTATTTGTTCGTTATTACGAGGTATGTACATTCAAGGATAATGTCGTGTGATTGGCAGCTAACGTTAAAATATCCAAGTGACATTTGTCCTTCTCTGTGTGGTTAAGTCACTTTTCACCCTTTTTGCCTAATTAACTGATCCCCCAACTTTGATGTGCAATATGTGATTACTGGGTCATTTTTTTTACAGAATTTCAAACAATAAGTTTGAAACAAGGCCCAGAAGATATCTTTAGACCATATGTATTTCACAAAAAGCTCACAGATATTAAAATATTGATATGATAAGCAGAGCTAAATTTTTTCACTTTAAAGCTCTCGGCGGAGCCCCCAAAAACATACTTTTGACACAAATTTGATACATATGCATTCAGCAAAGATCATTCTTTAATATTCAGGTGGTCCCACACCTACTAGCATAATAATAACTGAGATATTCTTTAATGTATCTAAAAAAATTCAAAAATAGCACATTTCAAATATTCATGGCACTCTGACAATGAACAGGAAATGTGCACAACCCTGGGACCACCTGAACATTGAAGTGCAACATGTCCTCTTTCCAGACATGTCTTTTGCGAGAAACAAGAACATTGCATAGGGTTCCGCCTTTAAGAAAAAAAAAGATGCCAACTTTTGCTCAGTCCAAGGATGAAATGCGATACCTTTGTTTGTATAAGAGAACAATATTGCCAATTAATTTGTTGACTTAGCCCCTAGCAGCAGGGTTCCAGACACCCTCAGGTAAACAATAGGCAAATTCACGGCTATTTCACACCTGTTCCTGGCCTGCCAGACAGCTTGGCTGGGGTTGATAAACAATGTACAAGCCAATAATGTCCTTGTACAAACAGACTCTTTAGTACTGGATGCATGTTACAAGACTTTTTAACAAATGATGGGTTTCCTAATACAACACACATACACACAACAGCAAATTTGAAATAAAATAGTTTGACCAAAACATTTCATGACCTGTTTATCCTAGTAAAAAGTAATCAAATTTTTAATGTGTATTCACACTTTCAACAGACATGGCCAGCCAAGTGTCTGGCAAATTCTTTCAACTTTAATTACCTCGTCAAGATATTTAAATTAAAAGCTTACTACCAAGTGCCATAAAAACTCAGTCGCAGAGAGAGAGAGAATCATTTTTTTCCTTGAGAGTGCTTCGTGTAGTCGTGTTTAGCATTTCAACCTGGCTTTGCAGTGCAGACCTACAAGATACAGCGTGGAGTCACCACAAAAAGTAAGTACACTTTGAATATTACTACTCCAGTCAACAGCTTAGCATGTTATCTGGGGGTCAGGACTAAATTGATATTTGGTTTTCTTTTTTTCATTAATATTTTTACCACATTGATAAAGAATGAAAGCCGTTGCTGAGAACACAGTTAAATTATGATTATATTTCATACAAAATGTTCCATCTTTGGTTTATGGAGACAAATTCTAGTTTGCCCCGATACTAGGTATATATGTATATTTATATCTTATCACAAGGAGGTTATTGGTTATCAGAGTAAGACTTACAAGTTTGCATTTTACATAATCATGCTGTGACCAGAAATACATCAACAGATAAATTAGATTGGACCAATATACACTTTCCACTGAAGAGTGGATTTCCAGGATAACCTAGCAGTAAAACCACATCCACATGTACATTACAATATTATTATCAATAGCAATTGACAAACATATTGTATTTGGTATGTACTTGTAGGTAGCTTGTCTGTGGTGTAATACCATACACAAATTTGCAATTTTTGTGTCAGACTCTTGAATTACAATTGCTATCTGTGTATTAGTCCCTTTTTATCATTTTCTTGTAGTGTGTGAATTAGGGTTTGAGTAATAATTTGTCCTGAAAATTTCACTCCACTGTGCCATTAGTAATCAAACACTGTTTAATTATTTAACCAGGAGATACTTGTTGCAAAATGTTCCCCAAAAAAGCTTTCTTATATAATCTTAAAATAAGAATTTTTCGCCCTTGTTAGTATCTGAATTTATCTTTAGTTGGGTCTAGAAGACAAAGGATTTATACACTCAAACTCAAGCATGAATGCACAGTTTGTTTGGTCTTCACAACATGTCCACCCATGAGCAGACTTTATTGATCATATTGAACCATATTGCACGGGCATTATTAGCCTGACCTCAAGCATGTTGTTGTTTCTGGTGTTTTTTTAACACTGTGTTCTTACTGGACCCTTTTGTTCAACAAAGCTTAGCCATGAAAATAACAAGTACTGTATAAGATTAGCTCTCAGAAACAGAGCATTTAAAATATTGATTATATGTAGTAAAAGAATAATATAGCAAAGCATACTAAAAAGAAAGAAAACTCTGGCTTCACTTTCGACTTGTGATAGGGGATGGTAAGAAATGAGAGACTTTACGAAGCATAATACTAGCCCCAGACTAGCTAGGCCTGTGGCCGATGTGTATTGTGGTCTGACTCAGACTGAGGTGCATCTTTATACCTCTTTGTGTAACTTACAGTTATTTATATAGCTATAAATCTGTGAAGCCAGTGACTGACTGAATGTGAGACTTAGTCTGGCCAATGCAATATCCTAGGCTTATAATATACGTTTATGGGGCTTTTATCATTAGTACCAAAGACAACTTCTTTGTACACAAAACAAAATTAATGTTACTTTTCGAATCAGGAAGGATGAATAATACTAAAAAAAAACAAGTATATGGTACACTGAACAATAGATTCTTCATTTTTGTTCTTTCAAATCCTGTTTTTTTACCTTGGAATTTTACATTAGGCTACACCAAGTAATTTTTATGGATGGCATCCGCACGTGTATTGATTTTGCTCTGTTTACAGAAAAAAAAATCTTTGCCTTTTATACACTATTTTTGTAGGCCAAAATCAATGGCATAATATAAGGAAGATAATCATAATGGAGAAAATAAAGGAATAGGAAGACGACTGATGATCTTCTCTGATTCATTGCAGTTTTAAATAATTAGTACTGTTTTTTACACTGTGTTCTGCCATACAATATTCAAATCACAAAACCCACACATTAACAGAAAAAGTGGGATCTTTTGTCTTCCTGTCTTCAAAGAAGAATTCAAACCCAGTAATGTTTTGGAGTTACGGTAGCTTTATATCTAGTTATGTGTATCACAAATGTTCCTTTAGGCATGAGTTTGCAATATAATAATATTTTGTCACAGCATTTGTGGTCCCTTGATATATTGACCAACTAGGCATCTTCTTTTTTTTTTTTGGCCAGTCTTAATTGTATTTTTTTCGCACTCTCGCATTAGATTTAGGGTAATGCCAAAGGACGTCATCCATAAAAATTACTTGGTATGGCCTTACATTAGAATTTGTGTTATGAATATTTTTCTTTGCAATGTACGACATACATTTGCTCATTTTGCAGCTGCTTTGTATGGTTTATATTGGTCAAAAACCTTTTTCGGGGGGGGGGGGGGGGTCGGTTAAAAATTGATGCATGTCAACCATATAATCAAATTAACAAAATTGGCCTTATCTAAAATACCACAGTGTAGGTAAAGGTCGGAGAGGGATTTTGGCATTTATATATGGAAGTATGATGATTGGAAACTTATTAATAAAATTCTAATTTTTATAAAGAGGAACAAAGGGGATAGCATACCCCAAGAATATAGCTGTCCCTTAACTCTCTCGGTACTAGATAAATTTTTCCAGGTATGTTACAGGACACGATCGTGGCGCCTCGTACCGAGAGGGTTTATGATATTGCAGACTCAGATAATCTTTTCTTTGAAATGACCATGTATATGTACTCGTAAGTCTTTGAAACTTCAATCTGAATACAGAAGACATCCCCCATGTCACAGTGAACAGTCATTAAGAGTTTGAATGAATGAATGAATGAATGAATGACTGGTTTATTATGTAAAACATCGCAGCCATCAGGCTGAAGTACGTTTCACTTACATAGTACATAGAATAATGCACAACTCAATATTTAACAAATAGCTTAAAATATTACTAGGTATTAAAATAAAAAATTGCAGTAACTGAACATCTGAGTGTGGTTGATTTACAACGTGCTATTTGTTCGCATTAATCAGTCTCAGCAGAGATGGTACAGGGCTGTTTTGATACCGAGCAGTTTAATTTCACAATCCCATATCTCCATCAAATGTATCAATTATGGAATTATATGAATTACTCACTAGCATTATTATTCATAGTTACCCTAAATTGTACATAGTTTTTGTGGAATCATCTCATCTGTCACTGAATACCATCAATTTTTCCATTTACTATGCAAGCTTAGGGGATAAACTCGATAGCATGCCTTAGACTATTAGCTTCTTTGAGGGTCGAAACTCATATAACAATTGGTTTCTTTGCAACAAAATATGCAGACTTCTGAACCTGAAGTTCTTCCACAATGTGTAAAGGGAGCCTAGGGTAGATACTATAATTACAGACTGGGTTTGAAATAGTGGGCGCATATGTACCTTTGTGCATGTAAAATCGAGCTGCATGTACACCTAAGTAATTTTTTTTTACACTGGCTGCACTAAGGTATTGTTAAATATTCTACTTTTAGATATATTTTGCACCAAAAATATTAGGTGTACCTAATTTATTGTTAGGTGCACTTGTAACTAATTAGAAAAATGAATTTTGACCCCTGGTATATACGTAATGTACATAAGCTGCATTGCTTTATATCCAAAACAAGTGTACATCAAATTAGCTTCAAGTGCATTACTACTATTAAGTATTTCAGCAAGTCAACTACCCAATTGATCTATACCCTATCCTATAGCCAAATTGATGATACCCACATTCTATAATATCACTACCTTTGTAGCCCTTCCCCAGCTTTACATTACATTGTCAATAAATCAAAATTAAAATGTAGTATCCCATATTTCAGGTGCTCATGCTGCTTGCAGCAATCATGGTTACAGTGATTTCATGCAACTTTGCCCGAGTTGCAATACACTGTCACTCACAAACCTTCACCAGGGAGAATGGCACTGTGGTCCACCCAGACAAGCAGTTCCGTTTTGCACAGTTTCAAGCACAGTTTGAGGGACACAAGGACTTTGACGTGAGCTACGGTAACTTCCGCAAGTATGTTGACAAGGTTGAGTGTCTTCAAAGGATGGGCTAGAGCCAAGGATGGACAGCATCGAGATGACATGAAGAGATACATCACAGTGTTTAATCCTGAAGCATGGAAAGGACTCTCACAAACACAGAAAGCAAGTCACCAGCTTCAGTCTGAGAGAGATGGTAAGAAAGTCCAGTGTAGGGCTTGTTTTGTCAGGTATCGGACAACATCAGACTTATTCAATGGACGTGCCGTAAAGGACAAAGTGACAAGGTCATTCTTTGAAACAAACCCTCTGATCCAAGTGCAACAAAAACAGCCAGCAGATGACCTGAAGGAAGCAGCGAATGAGTGGTATACACATGGCAACAGAACATTTCAGACTCTGTATGGAACATCACTAGCAAATGGTTTGCTACATGTTCCCGAAGTTCAAGAAACTTTCGCCCAGCACTTCAAACAACAACAACAACAACAACAACAACAACAGCAAAGAACAGTAGCTGCCGATGTCAAGAACAACATTGAAAATCAGTGGCAGGAAAAAAACAAGGATGTTATTGTACATCAGGGTACGCGCGAATCAGGCCGCAAATATGAGGAACGGAGACTGGCGATGGGGTATGAGACAATAGAATCTTCTAAGAAGAGAGCAAGGAAGAGAGCTGCTGATGAGGCCTCGGGAAAATGCAAGAAGAGACGGAGAGTTGGAAATGCAGTGCTGTGGGGAACCTGGTCCTGGGAGGCCATCAAAGTAGAAGTTGAGTCATGGCCAGATGGCAAAGTAGTCAGCTGGAGGGCATACGCCATGGAGAAAGGTGTCAGTGGTCGAAATACTTTTTTTCAGTGCTCTGCAATATTGCAGAAGAGTCAAAATTTCGTCCTGCAATTTGGAAATACTTTCTGCAAATACACAAGCCCCCATATTACAACCTTCTCAAACCAATAATGCCTATTTTTACATCATGTATAGCTTTGTAAATCTGTAGCATTACTGAAATTCTTCAAAATATCACCTTTTTTTTTAATAGACTTTATATAGATCCTTCTCTACAGAAAATTTATCATTTCCTGCTATCATGTCATGACACCGCTGAAAGCATATGATCCCATTTTTCTGCAAACTAATATGGCTCTCTATGGGAGGCATATAAATTTTTCATTGCAAAATATATGGCAAAATAATTAACATATAGCAATTTGATTATATCAGCAGCATCACAGAAGAAATATACAAATATGGAAACAATGACACATGCAGTAACAGGATTGCACTAGAACTACATAACTGAAGTTGTGATGTCACTACATAATTTTTGTACCTAAAATTGACATGTGAAAAATGGTAAAAAAACAGAAACAATTAACTTGAACATTTATAGAAAGAAATTAAATGAGCATGTTTTGATGGACTCGTAACTTGTCAAGGAAGGTGAATATTCCTGGAATAGTATCGTAAATAATTTGACGAAAAAAACAACAACAACTTGAAGAAGTTAATAGAATCAGTAATAGAATTACAAGAAAATTATGAAAAACACACGATCTTTCCTTGCTAAATTGGACCAAGAAGGTTATACGGAGATTGGACACAATAACTTGACAATATTAACATTCTAAATAAAAATTTGCACGTTTATTTTCCTGGGCGCGATCTTCGGCGAGAGTTTCTACAAAATTTCTTGATCTGCCATGTCTAGATCTGTATCGGCCTCCTCAGCCGCCTCCTCGAGAATCCAACCGCGACAGCAACCATCCTGAGTTTTGCCGATCTCGCTGGTGCGCGATGGGTTGCTGTTTCATTCCCGATTGCCGTCAGTTTTCTCAAAGAACGACAAAATCGTCTTTGTTTTCTTGGTGTTTCATCGGCCTGATGGCCTGACTGACTCTCGGAGCCATGTTTTGCCGCGTTGCCTGCTGGGAAATGCTCGGCGAAAACTGCCGAAAATTGCCGAGGCAGTTGTCGTAACCTCCCGGGTGACGAAATCTAACATCGGAAAATGGCGAGTGCCCTTATTTGGTTATCGTCGCCTTTCGTCGCATGGTCGGAATTGCTCAACTTTGACCCCAAATTTCCTTATATGGGACCATTATAGTCAGCTGGAAAACGCCGCCAGATTCGTGCGGCGCGGGTTTTCAGTCTAGTCACAGCGCCGCTACTTTGCTAAATTGAAAACTATTGAATCCGGACCCTATTTTTTCCTTCTGCAAAATTGCAGATTGTATGATTTTTTCTTCTGCAATTTTGAAAATTTATCTGCAAATTGCAGATTGCAGACGGGTATTTCGAACACTGGGTGTGCACAACAAGAAAGGGAAACCAGCAAGCAATGGTGGCCAGATCATCCAGGATTGGCTCGTTCAGGAGGGCGTCAATATACACCGCTTCCAGACAGCTGTGAAATCACGGAACACCACCACTCCAAGGCCTCGGCGCAGGAAGGAACGCATCCCAAACTCAGGAGATGTCTCCATGCCCACTTCCCGACCAGCAAAGGAGATGCGGAAAAGTCTTGCCATAATGATAAAGGATGGAGAGGTACCCATAGGCGAGATGATCGTGCCGCAAGAATTCGAGAAGATGGTCTTCGATGGTGAAAGTGGGAAAGTACACGTAAAACGCTTTACTATAGAAGGAAGGAAGCATCCATTGGCAGAGGTGCGAAGTAGGAGCCTGCAGGAGCAGAAGAAGTTTATGAGAACACGGGATCAGCAGTATGAAGAAATGGAGGCCAATGCTGTCAAGGAAAGACTAAAGGAACTGAACGAATACAACGAGGAAGACTGCATAACAAACATGAGAAACAAGCTAAAAAGAATCGAACACACAAGGCACATCTCCATCTGGGAAGACTCCAGTCAGATAAGTAACCATGGGCATATGCTGTATATGACAAGTACTGTGTATGATCCTGCAATTCATCTCACCGATACAGAATACCTAGAACTCTATGGCGAGGAAATCTGTGTTCAGTCACACGTAGAAAAACCACATATATACATGGTGGCGCGATGCAGCTGTAGCGATAACGACCAGCTGTGCTACTCAGCAGAAAGGCGCCAGTGCCTTCATCAAATGACCATGTCAGTATGTGGTGAGATGAATGGAACACAACACAAGTTTAATGACATCCTGCGTTTCTTTAAAGGGGACCTCCCTGCAAGAGAATTTGAAGCAGGCCAGCAACGGGGAGGACATTTTCCGTGCCCTTGCGGTGTAAATGCATCTCGGTTTGATGACATTGTGCACACATATCGTGCCCCCCACATGTCACTTGAAGAGCGAATATGCTTACTAAAGGAAGGAGAGGTAACTTGGGAGAAATGTGTAAAGGGCAGGACGGTGGTGGATAGCATGTCAAAAGAGGAGTTAGTAAAGGACCTCTCCCCCCGTGGTGTGCTGGACGTGCACGAAGCCCGGGCTATGTCCTCTAAGGATCTCTGCACGGAGTTGAAAAAGGAGTTACATGGCATAAAACGTCCCCCCGCACTGCTATTCCGCTGTCCAGAAACTTCTCTAGCAAGCCTCAACCTAACCTAGAGAAGTACGAGGTCCTGCAATGCGAACCGCTGCATGATATCTCGCACCACATACAACACATATTTGATGAGCTACCTTTTCACGTCACCTCTGATGTCAAGAATGAGATCATGCAAGTGTACAACGCCACTCTGGGTACCAAGGAGCTGAAAAGAGGATGTGATCACCGTGTTGCCCTCATCGCATTGGCCAACAGTCTGGACGGTAAAGCAACCCCTCTTGTCCTGCAACTGATAACTTCTTTGCTAGAGATTCAGCGCCTTTGCTACTTGCCTGCAGACAAGAGATGCCAGCGTGAAATCTTACGTCTACACAACCAGTCATTCCTACATGCCATGTGTATGCGCCAAGTCATTCCCAAACCCAAAAAGTTAACGGCTCGTTGTCTGCACGGGATATATTTCCATACCTTAACAACACATGCACCAACGGTCTTCAGGATTGTCGCTCTCAGCTCTGCACACACAGAATCTGAAGAAAGAGTCTTCAACCAACTAAAAGGGATTCAGCGCACAACTGGTTGCTATAGATAGCCGGGCTATTGGAAATATGCTTGTGCAAGCACACTGTGAAAACCTGATGCGCAACGACAAGGGTGCAGCAACATACCAGCCCAGCATCGTCTCCAAGTCAGCCAAGGTACAGCAGAGAGGTGTTGAGGACACACTTGTATCACACAAGATGATCAAGAAGTATGCAAAGGCATGGCAGGCACACTGTGAGCGGCTGGCAGACTACTTGGCATGTGGGAAAGGAGAGTGGTGGACAGTGCAGGAAGAGGGAGTTGTCTTCCATGACGGATCGTCCCATCCTGACAGCCTGCCATCAGGGCCTCCCATGATGCACTTTAGAAGCAGCACGTTAAAACAGTTGAACAACATCTCGTCAATTGCTGGAAAAAGTGCCTTGATAAAGACACAGTGATTCCACTGCATAAAATCTACATGTATGAGAGCCATGGAGAAAGAAACCTGACGGGCATCAAACAGACAAACTTCCTTTCAAGAAATACATCAGAAGCAATGGACACTGCAGAAACTGCAAATGCTGACCACTGTAGCGTGATTGAGCAAGAGGAGGAGGAAGACATCTCAGAGCCAATACAGCAGGTGCGGGAGATAGACGATGTCTACACTGTCCAGACCCTAGAAGATGACAGAGCTATATACAGGTTAGTTTGTACATGTAATTACTGAAAGCTAGAAATTAAGTAACTGAGTTTTATTTTTGTCATCTGAAAATGGCTTAATTAACCCACATTATTAGCAATACATGCAGTTATCTAGTACTAAATTAGAATCATATTGAGAGACAAATGGAGGGGAAACTGACCACAGCCAATATGTCACTTATATTACAGTCACTGTGGTGAAACACAACACGGGGAGACACCTACGACAAGCCCCAAGCCATTAGAAGGACGTCTAAGGAATCCACCAAAGAATCAGAGCCAAGCCACTGCATTTATGTCACCACCTGGAACTCCAACTGTCGAATCAAGGTAGGTCACATTTTTTATCATACACAATAATTGACTAAGTGCAAATACTTACAAGAGTTAAAGACGACACGGGAGCCAGAAATGGTGGAAAGTTTAAGCTACGGTCTGCAGCAGTATTTAGCCCAAGATGGAAATGGCCCAACATGTGCTATCTGACCTCAAGGACTATTCTATTGTATCATGGGGGTGTGCATTGCATACTCTTACACCAGCATTATTTTAAAGAATATATAGAAGTAGTCAGAAGTATAGACGGCAACTGGCAAAGTCCTTACACCACATCTATTACTGTTTCAATTATAGTGAACAGCAACATGGGCTGACACCTTCTACAAGCTTCAAGCCACCACCCGCAGCATTCAAGTCACCTGGTCCAAGTACTGTGCAATCAAGGTATGTCACCCTTTTTTAAACTGTCACCAATAACTACGTATACTTTTTGAGTAATCTTACAAACTTTTTATTCGAGACAATCGTCTTATGACCCTAATCCCTAAAGTTATCCAACAAGTCAAAATCATTTTGTATTATAATTTGGTATGTTTACTTATTAATTTTTTCCAGGTGTTCTGAAAGTACCCCCCATAGAAAGGACTGGAGGGGCAAGACAGACCCTGTTCAGTTTTCATCAGTCCAGCCATCTGAGCATACAAGGTATGTTACCTAGATTTTATCTAGCAATGTTTGATCAATTATTTTGAGTATAATATTGTTATCAGTAATTGAACAGCAGCATAAAAGCCTAAATTCTGACCAGAATAAGAATGCTCCTAAACTGACTGTACTGACACAGTGCTCTGGGATTTCAATAAAAAGTCTGAGCATTATCGAACCATATAACCCACTTTTCTTTTACTTTGATATACATTTTGTATTAAAGTTATATATGTATAATTAAATATGTATAATTGTGCCTATAGAGAGAAAAGGGACAAGGAACTTCAAGAGAAGCCGCGTGAGTCATCTTGGAGCCGAAACTTGCGTGGACTACTTGGAGACCTTGAAGAGGTTGAAACTTTTGAGAGATTAAGAAAGAAGATGAAAGAAGGACGATATAGGAAAGAATTCAAACAATGTGTATGATAAATCTGTTGCAATTGTTCGAACAAAAGTTAGCAAGCAGTATTCAATGTTGAAGAAAGATATTGAGGGCTGGGAACGAGACTTTATGGTCACACATAATTGTGCATGCCCCACATTGGATGAAATCAGGAAAGCGCCTGATAACATCAAAGCCATGTATGACAGTTTGAAGCAGGCTAAGTCACTTATGAAGGCATTTGGGATGATTTAGAGAAACATTCCACCCCAGATGTGGGTGTAATAGTTCATCAGGCTTAGAGAATTAATTGTTATGCTTGAGTCCAGTTTCAAATTTACCATAAGTTAAAGCCTGAATGCAAAGGGAACATAATTTATAGCTCAAGTCTTAAATCTTTAAACATTTTTGTGTACCTTCCTAAGTGTGTTGCACAAATGCTAGCTGATGGATTTATTTTGAATTAGTTTTCTAAGTTCATGGCTAGTTTGTCTAAAACATCAAGCAGATTAACAAATGAGGCCACTGTTAGCATTTAGTGGCCAAAGTAACTGTTTAGGTGCAATAAGTAATCCAAATGCTCTATACAACTTACTAGGCTATATTTATTTAATGTAACTAATGCTGTTACTTGTTCCTATTGCACCTGGCCAAGTTTTTAACCAGTGAGGCTAATTGAACATGTACATTGTATTAGAAGCTGTGAGAAGAGGACAATATGGAATAGGGAAAAAAATAACATTCCTTACTGATTAGCAACAAATACATCAACTTTCCTGTACATACTTACAATGTAAATATTAAATCCAAAATCAGTGTCTCTCTGGAATGATCGTAGCAATTGTTTTTTGTTGTTGCAAATTTGGCAGACGTGAGTATCTATATGATTGCTCCATGCATATAAAGCAACATGGGGTATTTTCTTTTATCTAGACACAAGAAAAAGGTAAAATCATGTAAACTACAGTGTTCTTATTTCAGTCCTTAGTGTTTCTGGGCATAAATATAATATCACTGTTTCTAAAGTCTGTAAAAAAGGAATCAGGCCTTAGGCCACACCAATTCAAGTTGCTGGTGGATCATGAAAGTAAAAAAAAAAGTATAATAAGAGAGTCTCCTATTTCCAGCCTTTAAGCTTTAACATCAGAGTTTTTTTTTCATTTTTATCGCCGCCCGGCTCCTGTTTTTTCCAGAAAAAATCTGAGAACCAACAAATAAAATTGATGTGGCCTTAGACGAGTCTACAACCATTTACAAAATGGGAAATTTCCAATTTTACTTTGCAGAAACAGTGGTCAAATTGTTGGGCATTTTCCTCGGCTTCAGTAAAGAAACAATGTCACAGGAATCTTTCTTTTGCATGTTGGAAACTTAAAACTTTCCTCATTTGGCAAATTAAGTGACAGCTGGTGCAATTTGGCTAAGGCTTGCCCACCTTTTCTCTCTACAGAGAAACATTTTTTTGAAAGTTGACAACTTTTTAAAAAAGGTCAATAAGAAGTAATTACCGGTATACCCTTGTTCCTGCAGGGTTAGGAGCATTTCATAAAAGCATAGTTACGTAACAGTCAACACAATGGCAAAATCCATGGTGGGGGGTGGGGGGTGGGTGTAGTATTTATATGAAAATTATTTCTTTTGGGGACCTTCACAGTTGATATCCTGCCAACACCCCGGCGTATTGTTGGAGGGAAGTGAACTGTGGGAGCAGTACTGTATACAGCTATATTCGTTGAGGCTATATGTAAAGGATGTAGCAAAATTAAATTCAGACTCAGCCATTGAAACTATTCATTGAGACTGGAACAATGTAACGTTGCACCAAATACACATCTTGTTTCCCTTCCCAGACTACTGTCTACCAGCCCTTCACACCCCTGCAGGGTGCCAGGTAACATCTCACCTTGGCCAGCGGCCCCCCTCCTGGGATGTTTTCACACTTGGTGGGTTGGGGGCAATTAGAGAACAATGGCAAAAATCTCTGGAACTTAGGGTCAAAGGTCGTTGCTATGGGTTGCTACGGGGGCCAACACCCACTTCGTGGGGGGTCTTCAAATTGACTTAACCACACAGAGTTCACATACAAAGAAAATGGCACCGCTTTGTTTTGTATGAACTACAGGTAAGTGATAATGACGTGAGCCCGTGTCTAGCGCAACAGCTGTGTAAGTCTGAGTCACAAAAATCCTGCGTGCCATACTACATGTACTTGTCTTGCCGCGTTGTTGTGCTACGGTGCTCTGAAGTATTTATCAGACCGACCTAGTGTATTATCGACGTTGTAGTATTATCGACGTTGCGTACGTTTATTGTGTTGGGCCTTGTTGTCTCCATTTTGTGACATAAGACGCCTGGCAGCGCGCGGCTGGTTGTACCGCGGGAGCAGTTTGATTGTACGTCCGCACGCCATGGCGGCCAGTGTCAAAATGAGCGGTTCGCCGTCGGTGCGAAGGACACCCCTTATGTACCCATTCTGAGCCGGTGTCCCAGCAATTTCGCCTCCCCCCCCCATAAATTTCGCCCCCCTCGGGGCGAATTCACTGGCGATTTCGCCCTCCCCGGGGTGAAATCACTAGCGATTTCTCCCCCCCCCCGCCAGCGATTTCGCCCCCCCCCTACCTCGCCCCCCTTCAGAGATTTTGCCCCCCCCTACAATAACTCGAGATGTTGTTGATGGCTCTTCATGGTATCTAGTAAGTGGGTGGTACGCGTTTGCGGATAACGAGGCTCAAGTTGGATAATGTTTTAATAAGTGTCATTGTGACCTAATTTGCATAATTAATGAGGAGACTGTTGATTCGGTGGTAAAATCCATATCTCCTGGTCGGTTAGTTATACATGTTGTAGAAATCCCATAGTAAGGAAATGCCATATTTACCTTAACCTTGAAACACCCGAAATGGTCTTTTTGTCCCCAAACGTATGTTTTGCACAATTTGAAAATTTTTGATTCGAAAAAAATCTCTTTCGTAATCTCGTCAGTAAACTTTATTTTTCAACTTTCCCTAATTTTTTTTTAAAATCGGCACAATGTTTTAATACTTTAAAAGGAAGTCTAAGCTAAGTCCGACTGGGGTAGAAAATGACCCCAGCAATATATGCTTTTTGAACAAACGAAAAAAAAACACAACAAGTCGTATGGATACCAAATTTGCAGGAGACGATGTATGGCCGAAACTAAATCATTCCCATAATTTTTGTGTAATTATGACATAATATTAGGTATTTATGACGTTAATATGGGATCTTTTTGCCTAAAACTGGCCAACTATGGAATTCATCGAAAAATTGAACAAATGGAAATATTTAAAAAATGTCTCTAATAAAAGTCGGATATCAGCTAAGGCTTAAGTCGTCATTGGTGACATCAATAATGCCACAATGCCGCCATACGATTCCGTCATATATGCCATACATTTAACATCATCAGTATACATTTAGCCCCCTATACGAAAATGCAAATCTGTCGGATTTTTGCAGGAGATTAATAACGAAGTTCACATTTCCGCCGATCAGCATCACAACGGGTAACAGTTACATATAAACCACGGTTTTAAAACTCTAGATCTAATGATATATTCTTCAATATTCTACAGCTTGTGTACTTTTCTGTTCATGTTCACGTTGTTTGTTTACACAAGTTCTGGGCCTGCTTCTTTGAGATGGTTTAATTTTCTAGACATCAACGAACCTCGGATTGATACTTTCACGTCGTACGCGAACGATTTAAAATGTAAAACAATGTTCCAATCGTGCAAATATTTCGTTGTTTATAATAGACAAATTTTGGACAAGCTACGAAACCAAAATTTACTTTATACGAAGATATTCTGATCGGTGTTTTCAATGATGCAAGTGAGGACCCCATATGTATCACCAATGAAAAAGTTCTATTATACTTTATTGGCATACATGATAGATATTCCAAACTCTTGAAATATGCAATCCTGGCAGAGACCATTGAATATGAATTTATTGCATTATTTGCATTGTTGTAAAACGGAATGAACCATATTTTACTGTTAGCCTATTAGCGTAGTAACTTCGCAGTTGTGGCGACAGGGCTATCAAGTCTAAATAAAGTTTAGTGAACTCTCTCTCTCTCTCTTACTCTTTCTCTCTCTCTCTGTACCTTATTGCCATGAAAATAGTACATTCTTATCATAACGGTGGTCTTGTTATCTTCATTTGCGTTATGTATAGGTTCTGAACATTATTTTGCCGAAATTGTACTAATTTACATATTGGCAGTTAATATTTGCATATCCGTAACAGCTAATAAGTTAGTGCACGCCTCGTTGGATTCTGGTTCCGGGTCAGAGTTTAATTCCAATTAAGTGCGCAGTAAATTGCCGGAAACATGACTTTGTTTCTTATGTTTTGGTCGCGATATCCTTAATATCGTAATAGCTATGTACATATCTTTTTATTTTCTGAAAAGCCTGTTAATTGTAGCCTTTATAGGTGGCGTAATGTTGGTGGTCCAGCGAAGACTTCCTGGTATTAGCCCGCGCGGATGGTTATGTTGCCTTTTCGCCTGATCACCGGTATGGTGCGTTCTATGTGCGTTGTGGGTGTGTTTGGGTCATCGAAGGTTGCGGTAAACATATCGCATCGACTTTAGTTTTTCCCCATTTTTCGGAAACATTAGGTACTGAGTTTCTTTCTGTAGTAAGCCGTTACCCTGGGAAAATTCGTTTTTTCCATGCAGCCATGTGTGAAAAAATCACGAAAAAAAGGACCCCTTAATTAAAAATGTACTTTTATAGGCCTTATTTACTCCTAAATTAATCGGGCGCAGAAAATATCAATCAAGTGTATTGATAAGCGGCATGGCACCTCTTTCAAACAGATTAATGAAAAATCCCGACCCGCGTTTATTACAGACATGGCAGCCCGTCGGGCTTAGCACGGTGGTCTGTTGCTATGGTATTCTTTCCCATTGCTATGGGCGCTCGAAAAAGTATCGGGTTACAAGACGCAATTTTCGGGCTAACCATAAAATATTTGAAAATAACAAATGGTATGGAAGGGAAAATTTCGTCAAAATAAAATGAATTTATCACCCTTACATACTTTTGATGTTTGATTTTTACGTTAAATGGCTGATTTGTCATAATTTCGCTCCGAAAGACGATTTTTTCGCGTTTGCGGAACGCCATGTTTGTAGACAAACACTGAGCAAGATTGGCTACATATATTATACCAAATACCTAATTTTTATATTTTTCGACGGCTAGGGATAATATCAAAAGCTGTGCCTTAGGAATTTTTTAATTTCTGATTTTAACCCTATCTAGACCGGGCTTTTTTGGCATTCGTGGGGCCGGGGGGGGGGGCTCATTCGCCCCCCCTTCAGAACTCTAGAATTGTATATCGTATGATCACCAAATTTTCAGAGGATGGTGTGCTCCTAAAAATAAATCATAAGAACAGTTTTCATGTCGTTATGACGTAATATGACGTCATTAAGACGTCATTAATGTGATTTTATTGGCCAAAATGCGCCGAAACCGTCTAGATACGTTATTCTCTTAAACCGCAATGATACACAACATAACTTTAACAAAAAGTGTTTATGAAGAATATTAGGGTGTACTGAGACTTATGTTGCCCATAACAACACCGTTGACGTCATAAAATGGCGCCATGCATATTTAAGTTGTCCGCCATCTTGGATCAGGAATCTTGAATTTTGAAAAATAGTTTTTTTTCAAGATAAAGTCTCAAAATACATAGGAAATAGACTAAAGTCGTTCATATGAACCTTTTTTGGAAAAAGAAATCGAAGTAGTGATGAAATTTTAAGGAAAATTACCCGTATACACCTAATGTAATGATATGGTCCGCCATCTTGGATTTTGACCAATGACGTCAACAAATTAGCATAATTTATGCACTTTTATTTATAAAAATTACATACAATTACATGAAATGTTATTAATATTAGAAAGCATGTGTAACTTGACATAAAACCCTGCAAAGTCTATTGTTGAAACGAAAAATACTAAATTTCGCAAAAAATGCCTGTCAGAAACCCGTTGCCATGGCAACACAAAATATCATGTACTCATCACACTGATACAAAATTGCTGCCAACTATATTTTAGCAAAAGTCACCAAGTTTGGGGGTTCTAGCGCAAGTCGTTCAGACGTTATCCGACGTCAAAGTTGGCGCGGGCACTTTTAGCCCCCCCCCGGTCTAGATAGGGTTGAGTGTAGTTTTTGTCGACAAATGGGTGAAAAAATGCCATTTTTTGACATTTTTCGCACTCAATTACCCATAATTCAAAATCGGGGGCATTTTTTAAAAATTCCTAAGACACAAGCCTTGGAAAAATCGTTACAGTCATTTTGAGCCGTCAATGAAGTATGTTGGACTCTCCGTACGCGTGCTTCCAATCTTGCTCGAGGTTTGCACGCACGTCATGCGGCACGGATATGAAGAGGGGGAAATTCATGCCAGCGTGTTCAAGTATTGCGACATTCTAGGTCACCCACGATCACGGCAGTAACTTTGTTACATGTTACATGTCCACTACAAATGACGGCATAGATGAACTGTCCAGAAAACTGTTTATATTTGTGCAAATGTGATATTTTTTTCTGTTTGGCGGTACCCGTGTAAAAAAGGGCCTGAACACGCGGGGGACCGGAGGGGACCCCGGATCGAACACTGTTCGATTCGAATTACGTCATATCGAACATGGTTCGGGTTCTAAAGCAGGTGGGGAGATCGGGGCCCAAATTTTACCACCGTGTAGGGTGTCAAATTTGCTACGAACACAGAAGAAAACTCCGGTTCGAGACCTTCTCTGTAAATCGGAGGGGGACATCACTAGGCCACGGGGAGGACGAAATCGCTAGTGCTTTCACCCCGGGGAGGGCAGCATCACTAGTGCTTTTGCTTGCCTCAGGTGAATTAAGGCCTGTGACAGGACTGTAACTAATACTAAAACACTTACATCCTTACAACTTTGCCCAGCGTAGTCGTATCGAGACGAAACTTCACAGAGGGCTAGTACTGTTTGACAGGTACTAGATACTGTTGAAATTTGATGTCATATGCAGAATTTTAGGGTTAGAAATATAGATTTTGGTTAAAGAATACATAGTTTATTTCAAATGCCCCAGCCTTGGCAAGGACAGCAGCTTTTGTCACTATATTCTACAAGATAAGAGCTTAACTCCCATAGAATAAATTTGTCCGCGGCTATTTTGGTTAAGAAGTAGGAATCTTAAACTTTTTTGGTCAAAAATAGCTAAAAGCTGATTTTTTTTTCAATTTTTCGTTAAAAATGAGCTCTAGAGAAGATACGTTCAAATATAAACCAAATAGCCTTGGACAATTTTAACAAACAAGCGATATTACTTAAAAATAGACTGAATTTGTCAGCAATACTGCTGTTTTGACCGAGGCTGAAGCCCGTAAATGTGACGATGTAAGATCCTTCCAACACCGATGTCAGCTCCGGGCGTCAGTCCCCGTTTTCCCGCCACCCGGGGGGTTCGAACGTGTTCGAACGTTCGGGCTGTACCATTATGCCGCTTCCGCGGGGTCCCCTTATTTGTTAACGGCGTCTAATTTTATCAATATTTGAGAAATACTTGACAATTTCTGTAACAATCAACATTTTCGAGGATTCCTGTAAGTAATTAGCGTGTTGCTTGTATTGTAATTTCCTGTTTTGACAATGTAATGTTACACTATAGCATTGGACTATTCTAACGACGTCACGTTCCCTCTGGGTTACCTGCGGTCACTGAGTGGTTCGAGATTCATGTTCGATAGAAACTGTCACAGGCCTTAAACTGCATGGGGAGGGCGACATCACTAGTGATTTCGCCCCAGTAGTATAGTATGCGGAGAAAGTGGCTTATTTCGGGCGGTGCTATCGAGCGGTGCAGGTCAGGGGTCACCTTGGTGTGTATGGCGCCGCCCCAGCATATGGGTAGACGTAATGATATGATTGTTTTTTAAAAACACACATTAAAGATAGGTTAATAAGGAGAACATTATCAGCTATATTATGCCTGGGTAAATGTTAGGTATATTTGCACATTTATCAACTGGTAAATATTCATAAAAGTCTTCAATGGATGTAATCTTTCCCAGCTGTATATCACATTATATCATACCCGGGCGGCGTAACAGTGCTCCCGGCCGTGTTGTATTCTCCCGTACGACCGGATGTATAAAACGGGCATCCATAGAACATTCAAACGCGCTTCGCTTGCGCCGCTACAAAAATTAGAACATTCGAACGCGTTTCGCCCCAACCGTGTACGCCGCTTTCGAACATTCGAATACAGGATTCGGACGTTGGAATTGATGTTGCTGCAGTTTTTTGGGCCAGCGACACCAAATTTTCGCTCATTTCGCCTTGAAAGACGTGTTTTCTAAGGTGGGTATGATATAAATAGCATACAACACGGTGTATTCCGCATCGCCCTCGGTCTCGGCCCTCCCGCGCGTCGGATCGCCCTCCGGCCTTCGGCCGTCGGGCGATCCGACGCGCGGTCGGGCCGACACCTCGGGCAATACGGAATACACCGTGTTGTATGCTCTATTTATTTCCCTTTCTGGTATATCTGTCTTTTCGCGCAGCGGGAGGTAGCCTGACCGGTCCCTCTGGAGGCCCTGTGGCATCACCGAACTATCCCAGTAACTATGACAACAATGAGAACGTCGAGTGGTTGATCACTGCACCTAAAGGAAGAATCATTCGTCTCACGTTCGACAGCTTTAACACTGAGGACAATTATGACCTTCTGACCATCTATGATGGAGCCAGAAACAACGCCACAGAGTTACAAAGGTAATGTTATCAACACATAACCGACTCTCTCCTAAAAACTCTACATTCTAAGTTCAAACTACATGTACTAATGGTGATTACTAATCGTTGTGGGATGCTTAATCTACCAGTCTAAATGATTCGATTCAGTCTGGATGATGGAAAGAAAACAGGCTTGAATCCATTCATGTTATAATCATATTATGACGTGTGTGTCAAATCTTGCCTGTTTACTCATTTATATATGTCCAGGCTGTCAGGTTACCATCAGCAAATCAGCCCCATCTTTAGCACATCTAACACGATGTTCCTGAGGTTTACATCTGACCGCAGTGTCACCCGTCAGGGGTTCCAGTTCTCCTACATAAGTAAGGTCTTTGATTGCACTTCTTATGGTAAGCATGATATCATTTGGTCTGCTGTTCAGCGTGAACTGCTTTGAAAAAAGAAATTCATACTGTAATATTGTTTTTCTTCCAGGCAGTACTGCAGGCATTTACTTTGTTGTTCAATATGAACTACTTCATTTAACAAGGGCTGTTAAGGATCTGTATGTTTCCCCCCCCTGTTAAATAAGGAATATTGCGACATTAGCTGTTGAAAGATTCATTTACTTTACATTCATTTTGTTTTTCTTACTTATTCCAGGCAGTACAACAGGCCAATGCTGGGATCCCGGTGTGCCTGCCCATGGCAGCAGGGATAACAACAGTAACTTTACATCAGGGCAGACAGTCAGGTACACATGTATGGACGGGTATCAGCTGTTTAGGAATGCCAATATAACCTGCCAGTCGAACGGGACATGGAGTGGTGCTACACCAACTTGTGAAGGTAATAAAAACAGATCATTGACCTAAGGGTAAAATGGCTTACTGTATATATATGTAACGGGTTAGTGGCTGATGAGGCATAGGGTCCTGTAATAAAAAATAAGGAATACATTTAGCTCAAATACAGATGGCAATGGTCAAAGTGAGTTTGTTCCTGCATATCTTTACCTCACCTGCTGACATGAGCACATTCTTTATGATATTTTTAAAATCAGCTATAAATCGTATAATGTCACAGAAAGTGAACATAAGCTATGTATTAGTTCAAGCCATGTTACTTTAATTCTATTAGTACAAACACTTTCTGGTATATCTGTCTTTTCGCGCAGCGGGAGGTAGCCTGACCGGTCCCCCCGGAGGCCCTGTGGCATCACCAAACTATCCCAGTAACTATGACAACAATGAGAACGTCAACTGGGCTATCACTGCACCTGAAGGAAGCATTATTCGTCTCACGTTCCACAGCTTCTACACTCAGAACGGATTTGACTTTTTGACCATCTATGATGGAGCCAGTACCAACGCCGCAGAGTTACAAAGGTAATGTTATAAACACATAATCGACTCTCTCCTAAAAACTCTACATTCTAAGTTCAAACTACATGTACTAATGGTGATTACTAATGATTGTGGGATGCTTAATCTTCCAGTCTAAATGATTCAATTCATTCTGGATGATGGAAAGAAAACAGGCTTGAATCCATTTGTTATAATCATATTATGGGTTGTCTGTCAATTATTGATTGTTTACTCATTCATCCATGTCCAGGCTGTCAGGTTACCATCAGCAAATCAGCCCCATCATCAGCACTTCTAACACGATGTTCCTGAGGTTTACATCTAACAACTATGTCACCTATCAGGGGTTCCACTTCTCCTACATAAGTAAGATCTTTGTTTGCACTTCTTACAGTAACCATGATATCCATCGGTCTGCTGTTCAATGTGAACTGCTTTGAAAAAAGAAATTCATACTTTTACATTGTTTTTCTTCCAGGCAGTACTGCAGGCATTTATATTGTTGTTCAATATGAACTACTTCTTTTAACAAGGGCTGTTAATAAGGATCTGAAAGTTTTTACCCCCCTCCCCCTGTTAGATAAGGAATATTGCGACATTAGCTGTTGAAAGATTCATTACTTTACATTGTTTTTCTTACTTATTCCAGGTAGTACTGCAGGCCAATGCTGGGATCCTGGTGTGCCTGCCAATGGAAACAGAGATAACAACAGTAACTTTACATCGGGACAGACAGTCAGGTACACCTGTATGGACGGGTATCAGCTGTTTGGGACTGCCAATATAACCTGCCTGTCGAACGGGACATGGAGTGGTACTCCACCAACTTGTGAAGGTAATAGAAAAATAAATCATTGACCTAAGGGTTATATTGCTTACTGTATATACATGTACATGTAACGGGTTAGTGGCTGATGAGGCACTGGGTCCTCTAAGGAATTAATTTACCTTAAATACAGATGGCAATGTGCCTTTCTTCCTGGTTATCTTTATCTCACCTGACATAAGCACATTCTTTAAAATATAAAAGAAAGAAACAAGTATAAATCACATTATGTCACAAAAAGTGAACATAAGCCATGTATTATTTCAAGTCGTGTTACCTTAATTCTGTAAGTACAATCATTTTCTGGTAAATTCGACTTTTCCTGCAGTGGTAGATAGCCTGACCGGTCCCTCCGGAGGCCCTGTGGCATCACCGAACTATCCCAGTAACTATGGCAACAATGAGAACGTCGAGTGGTCGATCACTGCACCTGAAGGAAGCATTATTCGTCTCACTTTCGACAGTTTCAACACTCAGAACGGGTTTGACTTTCTGACCATCTATGATGGAGCCAGTACCAACGCCGCAGAGTTACAAAGGTAATGTTCTAAACGCATAATAGACTTTCTCCTATGTACTCTACATTCTAAGTTCAAACTACATGTACTAATGGTGATTACTAATGATTGTGGGATGCTTAACCCTAAGCAGTACACCTGGGGTCTACGTGGACCACAGCACTGTGTATTCTGTACTATTTTTTTTTGTTTCTAAAGATTTTTTTCTGAAATTTCAGGTAATTGTCACCCACAAAGTTTTGCCTCAACACAGTGTAGAAAATTCCGTTTCCCCTATTTGAAAAAAAATTGTATCTCATTTTCTTTTGGGGTCCGCGAGGTCTCCAGACGACTTTACTTTATTTTTTTATACTTAATTTTATTTTCAGGCTTTTATGATAAGTTACAAATGCTTTCTAAGATAATAAACTCTTTTGTAATTCCATGGAATTTTTATTTGTAATTATGCATAATTTATGCTAATTTGATGACGTCATTGGTCAAAACCAAGATCCAAGATGGCGGATAATTGAATCTGTTTGACGTCACTGGTGTTGCTAAGGGCAACATAAGCTTAAGCAGACCTTATTATTTTATCATACACACTTTTTGTTAAAGTTGTGTTGTATACAATTAAGTTTTAAGAAAATAACCTATTTAGACAGTCTTAGCCAATAAAATCATATGAATGACGTCATAATTACGTCATATTACATCATAACGACATCAAAATTATTTGTTGATCTATTTTTACTAGTACACCATCTTCTAAAAATTTGGTCGCCATACGAAATACCGTTCTCGAGTTCTGAGGGGGGCAATGAGCCCCCCACCCAGTCCCACGAATCCCCAAAGCTTAAAAAAAAAACTTTAAAAAACGAGTATTTCTTAATTTCTTCTCTTCTTCACCAAAAAAAAAAGAAAAGGTCAAAATGTATGATTTTTGTACGTAATGTGGACTCAGAGGTTCACACATCGATTCAGCAAAACAATTGAGCTGGGAGCGTACTGAAAATTTCTAAAAAATGAGCAAAAAACTGTTTTGGGGTCCGCGTGGACCCCAGGGTGACAGATTAATCAGTCCGGGAAGGTGTACTGTTGAGGGTTAATCTACCAGTCTAAATGATTCAATTTATTCTGGAAGATGTAAAGAAAACAGGCTTGAATCCATTCATGTTATAATCATATTATGGGCTGCCTGTAAAATCTTGATTGTTTACTCATTCATCCATGTCCAGGCTGTCAGGTTACCATCAGCAAATCAGCCCCATCATCAGCACTTCTAACACGATGATCCTGTGGTTTACATCTAACAACTATGTCACCTATCAGGGGTTCCAGTTCTCCTACATAAGTAAGGTCTTTGATTGCACTTTTTACAGTAACCATGATATCCATTGGTCTTCTGTTCAATGTGAACTGCTTTGAAAAAAGAAATCCATACTGTAACATTGTTTTTCTTTCAGGCAGTACTGCAGGCCTTTGGTCTGTTGTTCTTCAATATGAACTACTGCATTCAACTAGGGCTGTTAAGGATCTGTATGTTTTTAGCACCCTTAAGTAAGGAATGTTGCGACATTAGCTGTTGTGGGGAAAAAAGATTCATTACTTTACATTGTTTTTCTTACTTATTCCAGGCAGTACTGCGGGCCAATGCTGGGATCCTGGTGTGCCTGCCAATGGGACCAGGGATAACAACAGTAACTTTACATCAGGACAGACAGTAAGGTACACCTGTATGGCCGGGTACCAGCTGTTGGGTACTGCCAATATAACCTGCCAGTCGAACGGGACATGGAGTGGTGCTACACCAACGTGTGAAGGTAATTAGGGTTAATGGCCCGCCCCGAGAAAATGTTACTGGCAATTAATGTTTCCATGTGTATTCGATAAATATTAATTTCTGTTCTGAAAAAAAAAGTTCTTGTGCTTGTAATTCAGAAAGTAATACAACTAATGGGTTAACTATAAGCTTAATGTGGGTAAAGGCCGGTAAATACAGTGGTAGGTTAAACGCAAAGCTGTTCTATATAATGCCGTTATACTCTATCGAGCATAGTACCGCATAAAAGAGCGCGCCGCTTCCGGGTTTGCTCAGTTGTGTTTTGGACGCCGTGGGGGGTGGATATGTGCTCCCGGATCCCGCAAGCCCGTGGTCATACTTCTGGGTTCATCTGAACTTTGTGGAAAATCGTCTTATCATTCTGACTTAACTTACACAGCGTTGTAAGTGTGGCGATTTGTGCTCTGTGGGGGAGGGTTCTATTTCAAACGCAGTTTGCCCCCCTCCCCCAAAAACTTTTCGTCAGCGTAACGAAATCCATTCACTTCACCTCTGCCCGAAGCTCTTCTTCTGTTGAACTTTGATTTAGAATCTTAATTGATGGATCAAACTATCAAGGTATAACAATACACAATATAGACGATTTATTTGTTCGTTATTACGAGGTATGTACATTCAAGGATAATGTCGTGTGATTGGCAGCTAACGTTAAAATATCCAAGTGACATTTGTCCTTCTCTGTGTGGTTAAGTCACTTTTCACCCTTTTTGCCTAATTAACTGATCCCCCAACTTTGATGTGCAATATGTGATTACTGGGTCATTTTTTTTACAGAATTTCAAACAATAAGTTTGAAACAAGGCCCAGAAGATATCTTTAGACCATATGTATTTCACAAAAAGCTCACAGATATTAAAATATTGATATGATAAGCAGAGCTAAATTTTTTCACTTTAAAGCTCTCGGCGGAGCCCCCAAAAACATACTTTTGACACAAATTTGATACATATGCATTCAGCAAAGATCATTCTTTAATATTCAGGTGGTCCCACACCTACTAGCATAATAATAACTGAGATATTCTTTAATGTATCTAAAAAAATTCAAAAATAGCACATTTCGAATATTCATGGCACTCTGACAATGAACAGGAAATGTGCACAACCCTGGGACCACCTGAACATTGAAGTGCAACATGTCCTCTTTCCAGACATGTCTTTTGCGAGAAACAAGAACATTGCATAGGGTTCCGCCTTTAAGAAAAAAAAAGATGCCAACTTTTGCTCAGTCCAAGGATGAAATGCGATACCTTTGTTTGTATAAGAGAACAATATTGCCAATTAATTTGTTGACTTAGCCCCTAGCAGCAGGGTTCCAGACACCCTCAGGTAAACAATAGGCAAATTCACGGCTATTTTACACCTGTTCCTGGCCTGCCAGACAGCTTGGCTGGGGTTGATAAACAATGTACAAGCCAATAATGTCCTTGTACAAACAGACTCTTTAGTACTGGATGCATGTTACAAGACTTTTAAACAAATGATGGGTTTCCTAATACAACACACATACACACAACAGCAAATTTGAAATAAAATAGTTTGACCAAAACATTTCATGACCTGTTTATCCTAGTAAAAAGTAATCAAATGTTTAATGTGTATTCACACTTTCAACAGACATGGCCAGCCAAGTGTCTGGCAAATTCTTTCAACTTTAATTACCTCGTCAAGATATTTAAATTAAAAGCTTACTACCAAGTGCCATAAAAACTCAGTCGCAGAGAGAGAGAGAATCATTTTTTTCCTTGAGAGTGCTTCGTGTAGTCGTGTTTAGCATTTCAACCTGGCTTTGCAGTGCAGACCTACAAGATACAGCGTGGAGTCACCACAAAAAGTAAGTACACTTTGAATATTACTACTCCAGTCAACAGCTTAGCATGTTATCTGGGGGTCAGGACTAAATTGATATTTGGTTTTCTTTTTTTCATTAATATTTTTACCACATTGATAAAGAATGAAAGCCGTTGCTGAGAACACAGTTAAATTATGATTATATTTCATACAAAATGTTCCATCTTTGGTTTATGGAGACAAATTCTAGTTTGCCCCGATACTTGGTATATATGTATATTTATATCTTATCACAAGGAGGTTATTGGTTATCAGAGTAAGACTTACAAGTTTGCATTTTACATAATCATGCTGTGACCAGAAATACATCAACAGATAAATTAGATTGGACCAATATACACTTTCCACTGAAGAGTGGATTTCCAGGATAACCTAGCAGTAAAACCACATCCACATGTACATTACAATATTATTATCAATAGCAATTGACAAACATATTGTATTTGGTATGTACTTGTAGGTAGCTTGTCTGTGGTGTAATACCATACACAAATTTGCAATTTTTGTGTCAGACTCTTGAATTACAATTGCTATCTGTGTATTAGTCCCTTTTTATCATTTTCTTGTAGTGTGTGAATTAGGGTTTGAGTAATAATTTGTCCTGAAAATTTCACTCCACTGTGCCATTAGTAATCAAACACTGTTTAATTATTTAACCAGGAGATACTTGTTGCAAAATGTTCCCCAAAAAAGCTTTCTTATATAATCTTAAAATAAGAATTTTTCGCCCTTGTTAGTATCTGAATTTATCTTTAGTTGGGTCTAGAAGACAAAGGATTTATACACTCAAACTCAAGCATGAATGCACAGTTTGTTTGGTCTTCACAACATGTCCACCCATGAGCAGACTTTATTGATCATATTGAACCATATTGCACGGGCATTATTAGCCTGACCTCAAGCATGTTGTTGTTTCTGGTGTTTTTTTAACACTGTGTTCTTACTGGACCCTTTTGTTCAACAAAGCTTAGCCATGAAAATAACAAGTACTGTATAAGATTAGCTCTCAGAAACAGAGCATTTAAAATATTGATTATATGTAGTAAAAGAATAATATAGCAAAGCATACTAAAAAGAAAGAAAACTCTGGCTTCACTTTCGACTTGTGATAGGGGATGGTAAGAAATGAGAGACTTTACGAAGCATAATACTAGCCCCAGACTAGCTAGGCCTGTGGCCGATGTGTATTGTGGTCTGACTCAGACTGAGGTGCATCTTTATACCTCTTTGTGTAACTTACAGTTATTTATATAGCTATAAATCTGTGAAGCCAGTGACTGACTGAATGTGAGACTTAGTCTGGCCAATGCAATATCCTAGGCTTATAATATACGTTTATGGGGCTTTTATCATTAGTACCAAAGACAACTTCTTTGTACACAAAACAAAATTAATGTTACTTTTCGAATCAGGAAGGATGAATAATACTAAAAAAAAACAAGTATATGGTACACTGAACAATAGATTCTTCATTTTTGTTCTTTCAAATCCTGTTTTTTTACCTTGGAATTTTACATTAGGCTACACCAAGTAATTTTTATGGATGGCATCCGCACGTGTATTGATTTTGCTCTGTTTACAGAAAAAAAAATCTTTGCCTTTTATACACTATTTTTGTAGGCCAAAATCAATGGCATAATATAAGGAAGATAATCATAATGGAGAAAATAAAGGAATAGGAAGACGACTGATGATCTTCTCTGATTCATTGCAGTTTTAAATAATTAGTACTGTTTTTTACACTGTGTTCTGCCATACAATATTCAAATCACAAAACCCACACATTAACAGAAAAAGTGGGATCTTTTGTCTTCCTGTCTTCAAAGAAGAATTCAAACCCAGTAATGTTTTGGAGTTACGGTAGCTTTATATCTAGTTATGTGTATCACAAATGTTCCTTTAGGCATGAGTTTGCAATATAATAATATTTTGTCACAGCATTTGTGGTCCCTTGATATATTGACCAACTAGGCATCTTCTTTTTTTTTTTTTGGCCAGTCTTAATTGTATTTTTTTCGCACTCTCGCATTAGATTTAGGGTAATGCCAAAGGACGTCATCCATAAAAATTACTTGGTATGGCCTTACATTAGAATTTGTGTTATGAATATTTTTCTTTGCAATGTACGACATACATTTGCTCATTTTGCAGCTGCTTTGTATGGTTTATATTGGTCAAAAACCTTTTTCGGGGGGGGGGGGGTCGGTTAAAAATTGATGCATGTCAACCATATAATCAAATTAACAAAATTGGCCTTATCTAAAATACCACAGTGTAGGTAAAGGTCGGAGAGGGATTTTGGCATTTATATATGGAAGTATGATGATTGGAAACTTATTAATAAAATTCTAATTTTTATAAAGAGGAACAAAGGGGATAGCATACCCCAAGAATATAGCTGTCCCTTAACTCTCTCGGTACTAGATAAATTTTTCCAGGTATGTTACAGGACACGATCGTGGCGCCTCGTACCGAGAGGGTTTATGATATTGCAGACTCAGATAATCTTTTCTTTGAAATGACCATATATATGTACTCGTAAGTCTTTGAAACTTCAATCTGAATACAGAAGACATCCCCCATGTCACAGTGAACAGTCATTAAGAGTTTGAATGAATGAATGAATGAATGACTGGTTTATTATGTAAAACATCGCAGCCATCAGGCTGAAGTACGTTTCACTTACATAGTACATAGAATAATGCACAACTCAATATTTAACAAATAGCTTAAAATATTACTAGGTATTAAAATAAAAAATTGCAGTAACTGAACATCTGAGTGTGGTTGATTTACAACGTGCTATTTGTTCGCATTAATCAGTCTCAGCAGAGATGGTACAGGGCTGTTTTGATACCGAGCAGTTTAATTTCACAATCCCATATCTCCATCAAATGTATCAATTATGGAATTATATGAATTACTCACTAGCATTATTATTCATAGTTACCCTAAATTGTACATAGTTTTTGTGGAATCATCTCATCTGTCACTGAATACCATCAATTTTTCCATTTACTATGCAAGCTTAGGGGATAAACTCGATAGCATGCCTTAGACTATTAGCTTCTTTGAGGGTCGAAACTCATATAACAATTGGTTTCTTTGCAACAAAATATACAGACTTCTGAACCTGAAGTTCTTCCACAATGTGTAAAGGGAGCCTAGGGTAGATACTATAATTACAGACTGGGTTTGAAATAGTGGGCGCATATGTACCTTTGTGCATGTAAAATCGAGCTGCATGTACACCTAAGTAATTTTTTTTTACACTGGCTGCACTAAGGTATTGTTAAATATTCTACTTTTAGATATATTTTGCACCAAAAATATTAGGTGTACCTAATTTATTGTTAGGTGCACTTGTAACTAATTAGAAAAATGAATTTTGACCCCTGGTATATACGTAATGTACATAAGCTGCATTGCTTTATATCCAAAACAAGTGTACATCAAATTAGCTTCAAGTGCATTACTACTATTAAGTATTTCAGCAAGTCAACTACCCAATTGATCTATACCCTATCCTATAGCCAAATTGATGATACCCACATTCTATAATATCACTACCTTTGTAGCCCTTCCCCAGCTTTACATTACATTGTCAATAAATCAAAATTAAAATGTAGTATCCCATATTTCAGGTGCTCATGCTGCTTGCAGCAATCATGGTTACAGTGATTTCATGCAACTTTGCCCGAGTTGCAATACACTGTCACTCACAAACCTTCACCAGGGAGAATGGCACTGTGGTCCACCCAGACAAGCAGTTCCGTTTTGCACAGTTTCAAGCACAGTTTGAGGGACACAAGGACTTTGACGTGAGCTACGGTAACTTCCGCAAGTATGTTGACAAGGTTGAGTGTCTTCAAAGGATGGGCTAGAGCCAAGGATGGACAGCATCGAGATGACATGAAGAGATACATCACAGTGTTTAATCCTGAAGCATGGAAAGGACTCTCACAAACACAGAAAGCAAGTCACCAGCTTCAGTCTGAGAGAGATGGTAAGAAAGTCCAGTGTAGGGCTTGTTTTGTCAGGTATCGGACAACATCAGACTTATTCAATGGACGTGCCGTAAAGGACAAAGTGACAAGGTCATTCTTTGAAACAAACCCTCTGATCCAAGTGCAACAAAAACAGCCAGCAGATGACCTGAAGGAAGCAGCAAATGAGTGGTATACACATGGCAACAGAACATTTCAGACTCTGTATGGAACATCACTAGCAAATGGTTTGCTACATGTTCCCGAAGTTCAAGAAACTTTCGCCCAGCACTTCAAACAACAACAACAACAACAACAACAACAACAGCAAAGAACAGTAGCTGCCGATGTCAAGAACAACATTGAAAAGCAGTGGCAGGAAAAAAACAAGGATGTTATTGTACATCAGGGTACGCGCGAATCAGGCCGCAAATATGAGGAACGGAAACTGGCGATGGGGTATGAGACAATAGAATCTTCTAAGAAGAGAGCAAGGAAGAGAGCTGCTGATGAGGCCTCGGGAAAATGCAAGAAGAGACGGAGAGTTGGAAATGCAGTGCTGTGGGGAACCTGGTCCTGGGAGGCCATCAAAGTAGAAGTTGAGTCATGGCCAGATGGCAAAGTAGTCAGCTGGAGGGCATACGCCATGGAGAAAGGTGTGCACAACAAGAAAGGGAAACCAGCAAGCAATGGTGGCCAGATCATCCAGGATTGGCTGGTTCAGGAGGGCGTCAATATACACCGCTTCCAGACAGCTGTGAAATCACGGAACACCACCACTCCAAGGCCTCGGCGCAGGAAGGAACGCATCCCAAACTCAGGAGATGTCTCCATGCCCACTTCCCGACCAGCAAAGGAGATGCGGAAAAGTCTTGCCATAATGATAAAGGATGGAGAGGTACCCATAGGCGAGATGATCGTTCCGCAAGAATTCTAGAAGATGGTCTTCGATGGTGAAAGTGGGAAAGTACACGTAAAACGCTTTACTATAGAAGGAAGGAAGCATCCATTGGCAGAGGTGCGAAGTAGGAGCCTGCAGGAGCAGAAGAAGTTTATGAGAACACGGGATCAGCAGTATGAAGAAATGGAGGCCAATGCTGTCAAGGAAAGACTAAAGGAACTGAACGAATACAACGAGGAAGACTGCATAACATACATGAGAAACAAGCTAAAAAGAATCGAACACACAAGGCACATCTCCATCTGGGAAGACTCCAGTCAGATAAGTAACCATGGGCATATGCTGTATATGACAAGTACTGTGTATGATCCTGCAATTCATCTCACCGATACAGAATACCTAGAACTCTATGGCGAGGAAATCTGTGTTCAGTCACACGTAGAAAAACCACATATATACATGGTGGCGCGATGCAGCTGTAGCGATAACGACCAGCTGTGCTACTCAGCAGAAAGGCGCCAGTGCCTTCATCAAATGACCATGTCAGTATGTGGTGAGATGAATGGAACACAACACAAGTTTAATGACATCCTGCGTTTCTTTAAAGGGGACCTCCCTGCAAGAGAATTTGAAGCAGGCCAGCAATGGGGAGGACATTTTCCGTGCCCTTGCGGTGTAAATGCATCTCGGTTTGATGACATTGTGCACACATATCGTGCCCCCCACATGTCACTTGAAGAGCGAATATGCTTACTAAAGGACGGAGAGGTAACTTGGGAGAAATGTGTAAAGGGCAGGACGGTGGTGGATAGCATGTCAAAAGAGGAGTTAGTAAAGGACCTCTCCCCCCGTGGTGTGCTGGACGTGCACGAAGCCCGGGCTATGTCCTCTAAGGATCTCTGCACGGAGTTGAAAAAGGAGTTACATGGCATAAAACGTCCCCCCGCACTGCTATTCCGCTGTCCAGAAACTTCTCTAGCAAGCCTCAACCTAACCTAGAGAAGTACGAGGTCCTGCAATGCGAACCGCTGCATGATATCTCGCACCACATACAACACATATTTGATGAGCTACCTTTTCACGTCACCTCTGATGTCAAGAATGAGATCATGCAAGTGTACAACGCCACTCTGGGTACCAAGGAGCTGAAAAGAGGATGTGATTACCGTGTTGCCCTCATCGCAATGGCCAACAGTCTGGACGGTAAAGCAACCCCTCTTGTCCTGCAACTGATAACTTCTTTGCTAGAGATTCAGCGCCTTTGCTACTTGCCTGCAGACAAGAGATGCCAGCGTGAAATCTTACGTCTACACAACCAGTCATTCCTACATGCCATGTGTATGCGCCAAGTCATTCCCAAACCCAAAAAGTTAACGGCTCGTTGTCTGTACGGGATATATTTCCATACCTTAACAACACATGCACCAACGGTCTTCAGGATTGTCGCTCTCAGCTCTGCACACACAGAATCTGAAGAAAGAGTCTTCAACCAACTAAAAGGGATTCAGCGCACAACTGGTTGCTATAGATAGCCGGGCTATTGGAAATATGCTTGTGCGAGCACACTGTGAAAACCTGATGCGCAACGACAAGGGTGCAGCAACATACCAGCCCAGCATCGTCTCCAAGTCAGCCAAGGTACAGCAGACAGGTGTTGAGGACACACTTGTATCACACAAGATGATCAAGAAGTATGCAAAGGCATGGCAGGCACACTGTGAGCGGCTGGCAGACTACTTGGCATGTGGGAAAGGAGAGTGGTGGACAGTGCAGGAAGAGGGAGTTGTCTTTCATGACGGATCGTCCCATCCTGACAGCCTGCCATCAGGGCCTCCCATGATGCACTTTAGAAGCAGCACGTTAAAACAGTTGAACAACATCTCGTCAATTGCTGGAAAAAGTGCCTTGATAAAGACACAGTGATTCCACTGCATAAAATCTACATGTATGAGAGCCATGGAGAAAGAAACCTGACGGGCATCAAACAGACAAACTTCCTTTCAAGAAATACATCAGAAGCAATGGACACTGCAGAAACTGCAAATGCTGACAACTGTAGCGTGATTGAGCAAGAGGAGGAGGAAGACATCTCAGAGCCAATACAGCAGGTGCGGGAGATAGACGATGTCTACACTGTCCAGACCCTAGAAGATGACAGAGCTATATACAGGTTAGTTTGTACATGTAATTACTGAAAGCTAGAAATTAAGTAACTGAGTTTTATTTTTGTCATCTGAAAATGGCTTAATTAACCCACATTATTAGCAATACATGCAGTTATCTAGTACTAAATTAGAATCATATTGAGAGACAAATGGAGGGGAAACTGACCACAGCCAATATGTCACTTATATTACAGTCACTGTGGTGAAACACAACACGGGGAGACACCTACGACAAGCCCCAAGCCATTAGAACCAAGTCTAAGGAATCCACCAAAGAATCAGAGCCAAGCCACTGCATTTAGGTCACCACCTGGAACTCCAACTGTCGAATCAAGGTAGGTCACATTTTTTATCATACACAATAATTGACTAAGTGCAAATACTTACAAGAGTTAAAGACGACACGGGAGCCAGAAATGGTGGAAAGTTTAAGCTACGGTCTGCAGCAGTATTTAGCCCAAGATGGAAATGGCCCAACATGTGCTATCTGACCTCAAGGACTATTCTATTGTATCATGGGGGTGTGCATTGCATACTCTTACACCAGCATTATTTTAAAGAATATATAGAAGTAGTCAGAAATATAGACTGCAACTGGCAAAGTCCTTACACCACATCTATTACTGTTTCAATTATAGTGAACAGCAACATGGGCTGACACCTTCTACAAGCTTCAAGCCACCACCCGCAGCATTCAAGTCACCTGGTCCAAGTACTGTGCAATCAAGGTATGTCACCCTTTTTTAAACTGTCACCAATAACTACTTTTTGAGTAATCTTACAAACTTTTTATTCGAGACAATCGTCTTATGACCCTAATCCCTAAAGTTATCCAACAAGTCAAAATCATTTTGTATTATAATTTGGTATGTTTACTTATTAATTTTTTCCAGGTGTTCTGAAAGTACCCCCCATAGAAAGGACTGGAGGGGCAAGACAGACCCTGTTCAGTTTTCATCAGTCCAGCCATCTGAGCATACAAGGTATGTTACCTAGATTTTATCTAGCAATGTTTGATCAATTATTTTGAGTATAATATTGTTATCAGTAATTGAACAGCAGCATAAAAGCCTAAATTCTGACAAGAATAAGAATGCTCCTCAACTGACTGTACTGACACAGTGCTCTGTGATTTCAATAAAAAGTCTGAGCATTATCCAACCATATAACCCACTTTTCTTTTACTTTGATATACATTTTGTATTAAAGTTAGATATGTATAATTAAATATGTATAATTGTGCCTACAGAGAGAAAAGGGACAAGGAAGAGATGCCGCGTGAGTCATCTTGGAGCCTAAACTTGCGTGGACTACTTGGAGACCTTGAAGAGGTTGAAACTTTTGAGAGATTAAGAAAGAAGATGAAAGAAGGACGATATAGGAAAGAATTCAAACAATGTGTATGATAAATCTGTTGCAATTCTTCAAACAAAAGTTAGCAAGCAGTATTCAATGTTGAAGAAAGATATTGAGGGCTGGGAACGAGACTTTATGTTCACACATAATTGTGCATGCCCCACATTGGATGAAATCAGGAAAGCGCCTGATAACATCAAAGCCATGTATGACAGTTTGAAGCAGGCTAAGTCACTTATGAAGGCATTTGGGATGATTTAGAGAAACATTCCACCCCAGATGTGGGTGTAATAGTTCATCAGGCTTAGAGAATTAATTGTTATGCTTGAGACCAGTTTCAAATTTACCATAAGTTAAAGCCTGAATGCAAAGGGAACATAATTTATAGCTCAAGTCTTAAATCTTTAAACATTTTTGTGTACCTTCCTAAGTGTGTTGCACAAATGCTAGCTGATGGATTTATTTTGAATTAGTTTTCTAAGGTCATGGCTAGTTTGTCTAAAACATCAAGCAGATTAACAAATGAGGCCACTGTTTGCATTTAGTGGCCAAAGTAACTGTTTAGGTGCAATAAGTAATCCAAATGCTCTGTACAACTTACTAGGCTATATTCATTTAATGTAACTAATGCTGTTACTTGTTCCTATTGCACCTGGCCAAGTTTTTAACCAGTGAGGCTAATTGAACATGTACATTGTATTAGAAGCTGTGAGAAGAGGACAATATGGAATAGGGAAAAAATAACATTCCTTACTGATTAGCAACAAATACATCAACTTTCCTGTACATACTTACAATGTAAATATTAAATCCAAAATCAGTGTCTCTCTGGAATGATCGTAGCAATTGTTTTTTGTTGTTGCAAATTTGGCAGACATGAGTATCTATATGATTGCTCCATGCATATAAAGCAACATGGGGTATTTTTTTTTTATCTAGACACAAGAAAAATGTAAAATCATGTAAACTACAGTGTTCTTATTTCAGTCCTTAGTCCTTTCTGGGCATAAATATAATATCACTGTTTCTAAAGTCTGTAAAAAAGGAATCAGGCCTTAGGCCACACCAATTCAAGTTGCTGGTGGATCATGAAAGTAAAGAAAAAAGTATAATAAGAGAGTCTCCTATTTCCAGCCTTTAAGCTTTAACATCAGAGTTTTTTTTTTCATTTTTATCGCCGCCCGGCTCCTGTTTTTTCCAGAAAAAATCTGAGAACCAACAAATAAAATTGATGTGGCCTTAGACGAGTCTACAACCACTTACAAAATGGGAAATTTCTAATTTTACTTTGCAGAAACAGTGGTCAAATTGTTGGGCATTTTCCTCGGCTTCAGTAAAGAAACAATGTCACAGGAATCTTTCTTTTGCATGTTTGAAACTGAAAACTTTCCTCATTTGGCAAATTAAGTGACAGCTGGTGCAATTTGGCTAAGGCTTGCCCACCTTTTCTCTCTACAGAGAAACATTTTTTTGAAAGTTGACAACTTTTTAAAAAAGGTCAATAAGAAGTAATTACCGGTATACCCTTGTTCCTGCAGGGTTAGGAGCATTTCATAAAAGCATAGTTACGTAACAGTCAACACAATGGCAAAATCCATGGTGGGGGGTGGGGGGTGGGTGTAGTATTTATATGAAAATTATTTCTTTTGGGGACCTTCACAGTTGATATCCTGCCAACACCCCGGCATATTATTGGAGGGAAGTGAACTGTGGGAGCAGTACTGTATACAGCTATATTCATTGAGGCTATATGTATTGAAGGATGTAGCAAAATTAAATTCAGACTCAGCCATTGAAACTATTCATTGAGACTGGAACAATGTAACGTTGCACCAAATACACATCTTGTTTCCCTTCCCAGACAGTACTGTCTACCAGCCCTTCACACCCCTGCAGGGTGCCAGGTAACATCTCACCTTGGCCAGCGGCCCCCCTCCTGGGATGTTTTCACACTTGGTGGGTTGGGGGCAATTAGAGAACAATGGCAAAAATCTCTGGAACTTAGGGTCAAAGGTCGTTGCTATGGGTTGCTACGGGGGCCAACACCCACTTCGTGGGGGGTCTTCAAATTGACTTAACCACACAGAGTTCACATACAAAGAAAAGGGCACCGCTTTGTTTTGTATGAACTACAGGTAAGTGATAATGACGTGAGCCCGTGTCTAGCGCAACAGCTGTGTAAGTCTGAGTCACAAAAATCCTGCGTGCCATACTACATGTACTTGTCTTGCCGCATGGTTGTGCTACGGTGCTCTGAAGTATTTATCAGACCGACCTAGTGTATTATCGACGTTGCGTACGTTTATTGTGTTGGGCCTTGTTGTCTCCATTTTGTGACATAAGACGCCTGGCACCGCGCGGCTGGTTGTACCGCGGGAGCAGTTCGATTGTACGTCCGCACGCCATGGCGGCCAGTGTCAAAATGAGCGGTTCGCCGTCGGTGCGAAGGACACCCCTTATGTACCCATTCTGAGCCTGTGTCCCAGCAATTTCGCCCCCCCCCCCATAAATTTCGCCCCCCTCGGGGCGAATTCACTGGCGATTTCGCCCTCCCCGGGGTGAAATCACTAGCGATTTCTCCCCCCCGCCAGCGATTTCGCCCCCCCCCCCCTACCTCGCCCCCGGGCCCCTTCAGAGATTTTGCCCCCCCCCCTACAATAACTCGAGATGTTGTTGATGGCTCTTCATGGTATCTAGTAAGTGGGTGGTACGCGTTTGCGGATAACGAGGCTCAAGTTGGATAATGTTTTAATAAGTGTCATTGTGACCTAATTTGCATAATTAATGAGGAGACTGTTGATTCGGTGGGAAAATCCATATCTCCTGGTCGGTTAGTTATACATGTTGTAGAAGTCCCATAGTAAGGAAATGCCATATTTACCTTAACCTTGAAACACCCGAAAGGGTCTTTTTGTCCCCAAACGTATGTTTTGCACAATTTGAAAATTTTTGATTCGAAAAAAATCTTTTCCGTAATCTCGTCAGTAAACTTTATTTTTCAACTTTCCCTAATTTTTTTTTTAAATCGGCACAATGTTTTAATACTTTAAAAGGAAGTCTAAGCTAAGTCCGACTGGGGTAGAAAATGACCCCAGCAATATATGCTTTTTGAACAAACGAAAAAAAACACAACAAGTCGTATGGATACCAAATTTGCAGGAGACGATGTATGGCCGAAACTAAATCATTCCCATAATTTTTGTGTAATTATGACATAATATTAGGTGTTTATGACGTTAATATGGGATCTTTTTGCCTAAAACTGGCCAACTATGGAATTCATCGAAAAATTGAACAAATGGAAATATTTAAAAAATGTCTCTAATAAAAGTCGGATATCAGCTAACTTAGGCGTCATTGGTGACATCAATAATGCCACAATGCCGCCATACGATTCCGTCATATATGTCATACATTTAACATCATCAGTATACATTTAGCCCCCTATACGAAAATGCAAATCTGTCGGATTTTTGCAGGAGATTAATAAAGAAGTTCACATTTCCGCCGATCAGCATCACAACGGGTAACAGTTACATATAAACCACGGTTTTAAAACTCTAGATCTAATGATATATTCTTCAATATTCTACAGCTTGTGTACTTTTCTGTTCATGTTCACGTTGTTTGTTTACACAAGTTCTGGGCCTGCTTCTTTGAGATGGTTTAATTTTCTAGACATCAACGAACCTCGGATTGATACTTTCACGTCGTACACGAACGATTTAAAATGTAAAACAATGTTCCAATCGTGCAAATATTTCGTTGTTTATAATAGACAAATTTTGGACAAGCTACGAAATCAAAATTTACTTTATACGAAAATATTCTGATCGGTGTTTTCAATGATGCAAGTGAGGACCCCATATGTATCACCAATGAAAAAGTTCTATTATACTTTATTGGCATACATGATAGATATTCCATACTCTTGAAATATGCAATCCTGGCAGAGACCATTGAATATGAATTTATTGCATCATTTGCATTGTTGTAAAACGGAATGAACCATATTTTACTGTTAGCCTATTAGCGTAGTAACTTTGCAGTTGTGGCGACAGGGCTATCAAGTCTAAATAAAGTTTAGTGAACTCTCTCTCTTACTCTCTCTCTCTCTCTGTGTACCTTATTGCCATGAAAATAGTACATTCTTATCATAACGGTGGTCTTGTTATCTTCATTTGCGTTATGTATAGGTTCTGAACATTATTTTGCCGAAATTGTACTAATTTACATATTGGCAGTTAATATTTGCATATCCGTAAAAGCTAATAAGTTAGTGCATGCCTCGTTGGATTCTGGTTCCGGGTCAGAGTTTAATTCCAATTAAGTGCGCAGTAAATTGCCGGAAACATGACTTTGTTTCTTATGTTTTGGTCGCGATATCCTTAATATCATAATAGCTATGTACATATCTTTTTATTTTCTGAAAAGCCTGTTAATTGTAGCCTTTATAGGTGGCGTAATGTTGGTGGTCCAGCGAAGACTTCCTGGTATTAGCCCGCGCGGATGGTTATGTTGCCTTTTCGCCTGATCACCGGGATGGTGCGTTCTATGTGCGTTGTGGGTGTGTTTGGGTCATCGAAGGTTGCGGTAAACTTATCGCATCGACTTTAGTTTTTCCCCATTTTTCGGAAACATTAGGTACTGAGTTTCTTTCTGTAGTAAGCCGTTACCCTGGGAAAATTCGCTTTTTTCCATGCAGCCATGTGTGAAAAAATCACGAAAAAAAGGACCCCTTAATTAAAAATGTACTTATATAGGCCTTATTTACTCCTAAATTAATCGGGCGCAGAAAATATCAATCAAGTGTATTGATAAGCGGCATGGCACCTCTTTCAAACAGATTAATGAAAAATCCCGACCCGCGTTTATTACAGACATGGCAGCCCGTCGGGCTTAGCACGGTGGTCTGTTGCTACGGTATTCTTTCCCATTGCTATGGGCGCTCGAAAAAGTATCGGGTTACAAGACGCAATTTTCGGGCTAACCATAAAATATTTGAAAATAAACAAATGGTATGGAAGGGAAATTTCGTCAAAATAAAATGAATTTATCACCCTTACATACTTTTGATGTTTGATTTTTACGTTAAATGGCTGATTTGTCATAATTTCGGGGGGGCCGGGGCTCATTCGCCCCCCCCCTTCAGAACTCTAGAATGGTATATCGTATGATTACCAAATTTTCAGAGGATGGTGTGCTCCTCAAAAAAAATCATGAGAACAGTTTTCATGTCCTTATGACGTAATATGACGTCATTAAGACGTCATTAATGTGATTTTATTGGCCAAAATGCGCCGAAACCGTCTAGATACGTTATTCTCTTAAACCGCAATGGTACACAACATAACTTTAACAAAAAGTGTTTATGAAGAATATTAGGGTGTACTGAGACTTATGTTGCCCATAACAACACCGTTGACGTCATAAAATGGCGTCACGCATATTTAAGTTGTCCGCCATCTTGGATCAGGAATCTTGAATTTTGAAAAATAGTTTTTTTTCAAGATAAAGTCTCAAAATACATAGGAAATAGACTAAAGACGTTCAGATCATATGAACCTTTTTTGGAAAAAGAAATCGAAGTAGTGATGAAATTTTAAGGAAAATTACCCGTATATACCTAATGTAATGATATGGTCCGCCATCTTGGATTTTGACCAATGACGTCAACAAATTAGCATAATTTATGCACTTTTATTTATAAAAATTACATACAATTACATGAAATGTTATTAATATTAGAAAGCATGTGTAACTTGACATAAAACCCTGCAAAGTCGATTGTTGAAACGAAAAATACTAAATTTCGTAAAAAATGCCTGTCAGAAACCCGTTGCCATGGCAACACAAAATATCATGTACTCATCACACTGATACAAAATTGCTGCCAACTATATTTTAGCAAAAGTCACCAAGTTTGGGGGTTCTAGCGCAAGTCGTTCAGACGTTATTCGACGTCAAAGTTGACGCGGGCACTTTTAGCCCCCCCCCCCGGTCTAGATAGGGTTAAGTGTAGTATTTGTCGACAAATGGGTGAAAAAATGCCATTTTTTGACATTTTTCGCACTCAATTACCCATAATTCAAAATCGGGGGCATTTTTTAAAAATTCCTAAGACACAAGCCTTGGAAAAATCGTTACAGTCATTTTGAGCCGTCAATGAAGTATGTTGGACTCTCCGTACGCGTGCTTCCAATCTTGCTCGAGGTTTGCACGCACGTCATGGGGCACGGATATGAAGAGGGGGAAATTCATGCCAGCGTGTTCAAGTATTGCGACATTCTAGGTCACCCACGATCACGGCAGTAACTTTGTTATATGTTACATGTCCACTACAAATGACGGCATAGATGAACTGTCCAGAAAACTGTTTATATTTGTGCAAATGTGATATTTTTTTCTGTTTGGCGGTACCCGTGTAAAAAAGGGCCTGAACACGCGAGGGACCGGGGGGGACCCCGGATCGAACACTGTTCGATTCGAATTACGTCATATTGAACATGGTTCGGGTTCTAAAGAAGGTGGGGAGATCGGGGCCCAAATTTTATCACCGTGTAGGGTGTCAAATTTGCTACGAACACAGAAGAAAACTCCGGTTCGAGACCTTCTCTGTAAATCGGAGGAGGACATCACTAGGCCACGGGGAGGACGAAATCGCTAGTGCTTTCGCCCCGGGGAGGGCAGCATCACTAGTGCTTTCGCTTGGGGAGGGCGACATCACTAGTGATATCGCGCCAGTAGTATAGTATGCGGAGGAAGTGGCTTATTTCGGGCGGTGCTATCGAGCGGTGCAGGTCAGGGGTCACCTTGGTGTGTATGGCGCCGCCCCAGCATATGGGTAGACGTAATGATATGATTGTTTTAATGTTTAACGTATAGACAAAATGTGTGTTTATGGTCATTATAGTATATTCCGATATAGTAAATATGAATGGGCTTGTAATTCCACTATGTATGCAAATGTTTTTCTTTCCGTGAGGGTGTGTGTGTATATGTCCAAGGACTATGTATATATCCTCCTCCTCCTCCCGTCCTCCAACACCCGAAGTGAATGAACAGCTAGTGATGAAGGCATGTGTCCCACACAGGTATCAGTGGGTAGTACTCATCATATGTTATATCTAGTCATCAGGAGTGTGTATATGTCTTTCATGTGTGCGTATTTCTTCCTCCAGTATGTACTTATCAAGTATTGATATATCTATATACGTGTGTATGTCCTTCTGTATTGAAAACATGACGCGACAACGAGATGTCCATTCCACCATTTTAATGACTTAAGGCACGGCAACGATTGTACAACATCTAAACGAAAGTTTTAGTATGGTGCTTTCCCGTTAGTAGTTATACAAATATTAAAAATGGATTATAATATACATAAAGCGATCGAACTCTAGAGCATTAGTTCTGAAAAGTATTAGAGGCATCATCAAGTACTCATTAGATATTGAGTGGTAGGGTCGTGACACCGTCATTCAGCACTTGTCTTTTAGGGTAGAAATAAGAGAAAGCATCCCTCGCTTGAGAGTACGTAAACATCTGATTATCTCGAACGCGGAAGCCCCGGTTCATACCCTTGCCACTTTTCCGTGTTTCCAAGACATTGAGATATGTTTGGAAATTAATGGCGTTGTCTTTCTTGCTAACCCCCTTACAGCTGAATTTGTCTTCACCTTTTTCATCTCCACCGAAACCGTAATACGTTTTGCTACACAACCCCACAATGCCATCCCCGGACCACTCCTCTTTGAACAGTCCGGGTGTGCGTTTGTCGAAGGCAGCATTCTCAGGGGTGTCAGCGCGGGGAAACCAGAGGTGTTTCTCTTTTTTATACTCGTCAAGCATGTTTGGTTTGATGACGGCCTCCAACCTATCCGCCGAAATGGCGATGTAGGCCGAGTCCGTGTCCATCTCGCAATATTGAAAGTCTGAGGAGTCCACGAATTTTGTCATGAAATCATAGTAGAACTCCAGCATGCTGAGCTTAGCATATTGGTAGACAAAGAACCCAATCTGAAGAGATAAGTTAAATTTGATCACTTTCTTCGTCAGTTGCATCTCGTAGAAGTCTTCAGTCACTTCGTCCGCGTGACGGAAGCGCGGAGTGTTGATTCTACGCGTGGCTGTTACAGTATCCCTGCAGAACTCGACATCCAGTTGTTTTTCTTTATTGGTGACGGTCTTGCCGTAGGCCGAATTGCCGATAAGTTTCATTGTAGCCGCAATTATCTTTTTAGACTTGTCCCTATCGCCGTCGCGACGAGCGTCGCTGATGCGGTCACCGAAAGCTCTGAAACACGCCTTAGGTACGTATTCGAGCACCTGGTAAATATGAGACACCATCAGACCCTTCTCCAAGTACCATTTCAGTAAGGGTGTAGCAAGCAGAATCTTTTTGCCAAACATGCTGCCAATAAGAGACCGCCTGGGTTTGGTCATGATATTATTCGTCTCGGCATACTGTTTCATGAAAGGGCCAATGTCGTCTATAGAGATGTCGACGTTTTTGAAAATAGGTGGCATCTCTTCAAAGCGCTTTTTGCGCTCAGCGGGGACGCTAATGTCACATTCGACTAACAGGTCACCGGCATAGACAGCATGGAGGATTTGGTCTTCTGACATTTTGTACTTACTTTCAGTAGGTGTTTTGTACCGAGCCAAAAAGGCGGACACTCTGCGATCGCACTTTTGCAATCGTCGCCACTAACACTCCCACATTTCTGTCACCTTGTACCCTAACCCTCATAAGTATTCTGTCATCTGGGTAGTTTTCTCAAATTTCTCTGACATGCTTTTAGCCGTAAGAACGCTGGATCGGTGTTTTGACGTCAGTGGACAATTTTCATGACCATGAAAGTAACATCCATGAAACTGAAAGATTTCGCCCGTGTCCGAACAGGAATTTGACGTGTCCACGGGAATTTGACGTGGACCGATGCGTTTCTCGGTACTGTTGAATTTGTGCCGAATGACTTTGCCGTGCTGATACCCAACCCACTCCAGCCATTGTGTGGCCATGCGCCCTACACCTTGCGAGTACTCTCTCTTGAAGCCTTCATCTGCCCTGCGGCGTATATAGCAACCAGTAGGCATGTCCTGCATCAGGGACCAGAGATATAGGGCGTTGGCGTCGTAACCAATCACTTTCTGACATGTTTTGGGTTCCCTACCGTTTTTTTCATCTCGCGTTCCCGGATGCAAGTCACCCCTTTCTGGTGATATCGGTGGAAAATGATACTAGGTCCACCGACTACATTGTTCTTAAAGAGTTTGTAGACGTCTTCGTTGTCCATGCACGTGAAATATGTCACCCAAGTCCATGAACAAGTATTTCATTGTGAGCCCAGGTACGCTAACGCCATCTTTAAACATGTCGATCTGTCGGTCTTTGTAAAAGTCGAACATTTTCTGCACAGCGTCCAACATTGGCACTACGTCCTTATTGTTGTACCACGTCAGAAAGTCTTTCATGGTCCGCATCTTGTGGTCTTTCCAAACTTCCTGGCAATAGGCGTAATCCTCTTTGGTGATGTGTGTCATCTTCAGCTTGCTGTAGAAGGCCGTGGCCGGAGGTAGTTCTGTTCTTTCCAGTTTTTCGAGGGAATCCATCCATTCATAGGGGAAGAAACCTTTGGTCTTCGTACACCCGTACGCAGCCAGAACGGCTGCATAGTTAAAACAGGTCTAAGAACTTTAAGTTTTCCGTTTCTACGGACATGAAGTCGTTGTTCCTCTTGATAGGGCAAAGGCGGCTCTGCTGGTCGAAGAGGTGGGGGAAGAACACTTTCTTCATGGCGTTTAAGTCATACTTGCCGATATTGAAGCCAATAACGACGAGTTGTTTCAGGTACCGGTCGTACTCGTCCATTAGTTTTGTCAGGTAGTGTTTTTTGCGTTTTGAGTCTTGATCGTCGACATCTACACTTTCTTCTCCTCGATTCTCTCCTTCCATCTCCTGTTCAAGGTCCCGCTGTCTTCTGCGTTCCATCTCTTCAAAGACCCATGCGACTTTTCGGCTCAGCACGTTGTAGGCCGTACGGCTGATCTGCAGTAGATACTCAATCATGTCTTTTACGACCACGGATGGATCACCGCCAGAAACGAAGCACCGAGGTTCGGTGTATGCCGGCACGTTAGAGCAAACACTCACGCTCAACAATTCGTGGACCGCCTCCCACTGAAGTTTCGGGGTCTTATTGTCCTTCATGGGCTTTAGGAGACATTCGATGTCGTAGGTAGCGCGAAAAGGGTAGTACCGGTCTTCTGTTGGTACGACTATTCCCTCGTCCTTGAGTTTCTCAAAGATGGTTGGCGGTAGATGGTAGGCTCCCCCAGGATACTTGTATGCTATGGCACCGTCACATTTTAATTCGTGGCGATTAAGCTCATACGAATCTTTCCACTTCTTCCCGCACTTGGAACAGGAGTACGACTTTGCATACTGCTTGAAATCTTTGATGTAGCTGAAATGGGTTTGATACAGGTTCAGATACATGGTGTCCTTGTGCCTGGACAGAGGGCGTCTACAAGCTCCGCAAAGTAATCATTTTCTTCGTCCGTCTCTTCGTCGTTGGGCTGAAGAGAGTACACGTAAATGTTGAGTTGAAACAGCCTTTCCAAGTCATCCAGCATACCCATCGTCACGCCCTGAAACTTGTCTTCTGTCTTCCCCGTCACCGTCAGGAATTTCTGGAAATGGATCTTCGTGGCGGCCTCCAGATTTCTACAGCTGCCGCCATAGTGTGTCGCAAGGCAGCGGAAAAAACACAAGTCATCCTGGTATGGCCCATTCAAGTACCGGTGTAACGGATCAACTGCTTTACTGTTCACGAGGTATGCGGGGAGACTGGGTGCCGTGCCGATGGGATGTCCGTTCAGCTTGGCCACGAAAAAGGTTGGAACTGCCTCAACACTGAGTCCACTTGGAGTCTGGCCTCTGTTGACGAGCTCATTCTAAAATGTCAATAGTAGCCACTTTGTCCAAGAAGTCTTCTACCCCACCTTCGTTTTCCACCAATACCGGTTTTTCTAGGAAACAATTATTGTTCCTGCAAGCGTAATAGTACCGGAGTTCGCCCGTTTCGGTGTTTCTCAGGATAAAGCCAAACGATAGACTTAGTTTAAATGCGGTAGTTTGGTCACGAAAGACAGCCCACACTTTACTGGACAATTCGTCGACGCTTGTGGAGTGTAGACGGAAGTTGTATTCATCTTGGACTTTTCGACCTCTCTTGAAGTAGGTGCGTATAAACTGCCACTTTTCACTGTACAATTGTATGAATGCGGCGTTGTCCCGCTCTCCGTCTTCGTCTGGAGTTACCAAGTCGTCCGGTAATCCCAACGGATCCTCTTGAAGAAGGTCCGGGCTCTTCATCACCGATGCCAGATGATGTCGCGTTTGTTTAGAGGGTTTTTCACCCTCGCCGTCATCTTCGCGTTTTCTTAACTTGCTCTGTGACTGTGACGATGAAGAGGTCGCTGGGATGTCGTGTTCTTGTAAATCACTTGTATCTGACAGGGTCTGGGGGTGATTCTTGTGAACACTTTGATGTTCAGTTAACTTGTCACGCCTCGCAAAAATCTTGCCGCAGGTGTTACACACATGACGGAAACTGTTGAGAGTGGCATGCTTCTTTTCGTGGCGTTTCAAGATATCGCGGCGAGTAAAGTTGTCTCCACACACACTACAGCGGTAGGCGGGTGACCCACTGTGCACCGATTGTTTGTGTCGGTTGAGTGAACGCTTTTGTTGGAGCACTTTGTCACACTGGTCGCAAGGAAACGCCATGGTTCAACTGTAAAAATACAGAAGACTGGGATTTAAGTTTTGTGCTAAAATGATCTACGGGTAGTTACAGTCTATATTTTTCGAGAATTATAGTCCGAATGGTATGGAAATTGCACAAGATTAATTTTGGGACTAACAGTTAAAATTCTGTATGATGAAGGCCGTTACCTGGAAAGCCGCTGACGAACACAAAAGTTTGAAACAGGCAAATTTATAGAAAAGAAAGGCATAAAAACGACAACGTAGATCTGATTAGTTGTCTGACCAATATATAAGTTTCCTACTCGCACATAGCGTGGATTTAACTTTTCTCCTTGTTGAGTCGGGGAGAATCAAACAACATTAGATACAAAACCCCCGCAAAAGACAGAAACAGATACAGGGAGAAGGTTGCAGACTTACCTCTTCGTAAATGTATCGATGTGTGATCCGCTTTTCTACCGCACCGATACGGACGTCATTTCGCTGCAATGGTCGATCAGCTACTGACTGTCGTTGTGGTCTGTTCTCGTAGCTGTACCCAATTTATTGAGCACCGGGGCTGGCAGAGGACGTGCCCGGGCACGTTTGAGGAGGACAAAGGGATTACGTCACGGGATTAGTAGTCTGCGCGACATCGACATCGCTGTCCGTGGCTTCAAAGGGGCGAAGTTGGGCATGCCTCTACAAGAGCAATTTATTTATGAATATAATGACTACATAGCCGTTAGTCTTGTCTACCTTCCTACAAATCATTCCACAATGTCCATTATTTTATCATTTATCCGTGGCTTAAATATTACGATATTTTCCTGTTCAGCACAGCTGATATTCTGACTTGATCAACCGGACTGAATAGATCTCAAAGTACAATGCTGTGTTTTACACCTTCCTACATGTATGTACACAAGTAATTTCCCTTTATTGTTTTGGTATTTACCGTTCTCGCCTCAAAGCTGGGCTTGATGAACGCTATGATAGCACAGGGCCGTTCTCTGTTGTGTCATTGTATCAATCTACAGATACAGTACAGTTTGTACTGTCTCCAACAAATATATTAAAGTCAGCGAGAAGTTACCCCACTCCGCCGACTGCTTAGTTAAGTTATACAGAAAAACAGTAGGTCACTCCACAATACATACATGGTAAACTCTGTGCAGCCAGACATATGCAAATCATCAAGTGGATAGACTCTGTAGATATAAGTACAGCTGTCAAGTAGAGAGTGAAATCATTTACTCAAAAGCTAGCGACCATGCCACACGCTTGTGACGTTTGTGATAAAGAATTCACTCGTGTGGACAACATGCTGCGCCATCAGCGAGAACAACACGGTCAGGAGCCGGGACGTGGAACAAAGGGCCGCGTCGTGGACCCAGAAACAGGGGCTGCCAGGAACTTAGATATATTTGATGACGACTCCAACATGTCATCTGAGAACGATACGGAAATACTCAGCTCTTCGGAAGAGGACGGGGAAGAAGAGGAGGAGGAGGACGAGGGAGAGGAGGACGAGAGAGAGTAGGGTTCTACTATATCGGAAGACGAAGGAGAAGCAGATTTAGACGAATCCGATTCTGAATTGGATGAGTCAGTGACTAGTTCTGAAGAGGGAGAGGAGGAGGACGATGGAAGTGATCTGGAAGACGAAGAACAGTGGACACTTTACCGGGATTGGACCGTTCTACAACCCCGCGATCAAGGAAAAGTTCCCGAGCGCGTCATCAAAGAGACCGAACGATTCGGCAGGACGTTCTATCTAGCAGAATTTGCCTGGTTGTCTTATGGCAGTACGGTGATCGAATACGACAAGAAATTGGTGTCAGAACAGAACCTGCTGAAGAATCATGGCTACCTTGTTCTGTATTGAAATGACACGAACTTATCCTGTCAACAAAACATCGATAGTACACTCAAGATAGCTATAGACCAAGATAATTGTTGTCTTCACTGAAAACGATGAATAAAGAATTCTCTTAACATGTTTGTGTGTCCGGGATTTTCTGTTACTGTTATACCACCTATTACCTACTAGATAGTTTTCTATCAATATAGAATGACTAAGGAGGGACCAAGGAGGAAATACGCACACATGAAAGACATATACACACTCCTGATGACTAGATATAACATTTGATGAGTACTACCCACTGATACCTGTGTGGGACACATGCCTTCATTACTAGCTGTTCATTCACTTCGGGAGTTGGAGGACGGGAGGAAGAGGAGGAGGAGGAAATACGCACACATGAAAGACATATACACATTCCTGATGACTAGATATAACATATGAGTACTACCCACTGATACATGTGTGGGACACATGCCTTCATCACTAGCTGTTCATTCACCTCGGGAGTTGGAGGGCGGGAGGAGGAGGAAATACGCAAACATGAAAGACATATACACACTCCTGATGACTAGATATAACATATGATGAGTACTACCCACTGATACCTGTGTGGGACACATGCCTTCATCACTAGCTGTTCATTCACCTCGGGAGTTGGAGGACGGGAGGAGGAGGAGGAAATACGCACACATGAAAGACATATACACACTCCTGATGACTAGATATAACATATGAGTACTACCCACTGATACATGTGTTGGACACATGCCTTCATCACTAGCTGTTCATTCACTTCGGGAGTTGGAGGACGGGAGGAGGAGGAAATACGCACACATGAAAGACATATACACACTCCTGATGACTAGATATAACATATGAGTACTACCCACTGATACCTGTGTGGGACACATGCCTTCATCACTAGCTGTTCATTCACTTCGGGAGTTGGAGGACGGGAGGAGGAGGAGGAAATACGCACACATGAAAGACATATACACACTCCTGATGACTAGATATAACATATGAGTACTACCCACTGATACATGTGTTGGACACATGCCTTCATCACTAGCTGTTCATTCACTTCGGGAGTTGGAGGACGGGAGGAGGAGGAAATACGCACACATGAAAGACATATACACACTCCTGATGACTAGATATAACATATGAGTACTACCCACTGATACCTGTGTGGGACACATGCCTTCATCACTAGCTGTTCATTCACTTCGGGAGTTGGAGGACGGGAGGAGGAGGAAATACGCACACATGAAAGACATATACACACTCCTGATGACTAGATATAACATATGAGTACTACCCACTGATACATGTGTTGGACACATGCCTTCATCACTAGCTGTTCATTCACTTCGGGAGTTGGAGGACGGGAGGAGGAGGAAATACGCACACATGAAAGACATAAACACACTCCTGATGACTAGATATAACATATGATGAGTACTACCCACTGATACCTGTGTGGGACACATGCCTTCATCACTAGCTGTTCATTCACTTCGGGAGCTGGAGGACGGGAGGAGGAGGAGGAAATACGCACACATGAAAGACATATACACACTCCTGATGACTAGATATAACATATGAGTACTACCCACTGATACATGTGTTGGACACATGCCTTCATCACCAGCTGTTCATTCACTTCGGAACGGTTGGAGGACGGGAGGAGGAGGAGGAAATATACATAGTCCTTTGACATATACACACACCCCTCACGGAAAGAAAAACATTTGCATACATAGTGGAATTACAAGCCCATTCATATTTACTATATCGGAATATACTATAATGACCATAAACACACATTTTGTCTATACGTTAACCCTAAACAGTACACCTGGGGTCCGCGTGGACCCCAGCACTATATATTCTGTAATATTTTTTTTGTTTCTAAAGATTTTTTTCTGAAATTTCAGGTAATTGTCACCCACAAAGTTGTGCCTCAACACAGTGCAGAAAATTCCGTTTCCCCCATTTTTTTTAAATTTTGTATCTGATTTTCTTTTTGGGTCCGCGCGGACCCCAGCCGGCTCTCGATCGTAATAGATACACTGGCGTTCTTATACTTTACTTTTTTTCTTATACTTTACTTTATTTTCAGGCTTTTATGATAAGTGACACATGCTTTCTAACATTAATAACATTTTATATACTTTAATGTGATTTTTATTGATAATTTATGCTAATTTGATGACCTCATTGGTCAAAACCAAGATCCAAGATGGCGGATAATTAAATATGTATGATGTCATTGTATGACGTCACTGGTGTTGCTAAGGGCAACATAAGCTTTAGCACACCTTATCATTTTATCATAAACACTTTTTGTTAAAATTGCGTTGTATACCATTAAGTGTTAAGAGAATAACCTATTTATAACGGTTTTAGCCATTAAAATAATATGAATGACGTCATAATGACGTCATACTACGTCATAACGACATCAAAATTGTTGTATTGATTAATTTTTACTAGTACACCATCTGAAAATTTGCTGGCCATACGATATACCGTTCCCGAGTTCTGAGGGGGGCAATAAGCCCCCTCCCCCAGTCCCACGAACCTCCAAAGCTTTAAAAACGGGTATTTCTTGAGTCCTTCTTTTCTTCACCAAAAAATTGGAAAAGGTAAAAATGTATGATTTTTGTACGTAATGTGGACTCAGAGGTTCACACATCGATTCAGCAAAACAATTGAGCTGGTAGCATACTGATAATTTCTAAAAATTAGCACAAAACTGTTTGGGGTCCGCTCGGACCCCAGGTGTACAGATTAATCAGTCCGGGAAGGTGTACTGTTGAGGGTTAAACATTAAAACAATCATATCATTACGTCTAGCCATATGCTGGGGCGGCGCCATACACACCAAGATGACCCCTGACCTGCACCGCTCGATAGCACCGCCCGAAATAAGCCATTTTCTCCGCATACTATACTACTCGCCCCGGGAGGACAAAATCGCTAGTGCTTTCGCTACGGGAAGGGGGAAATCATTGGAGGGGAGACGAAATCACTGTGTAAAGGGGGGTGGTGAAATCCCTAGAGGGGGGGGCGAAAGCAGTAGCGTTTTCACGGGGGGGGGGGGGGAAATTGCTGTAACACCGGTGTTCTTCGCGCCGAAGTATCGAAGCCACCGCCTTCTATAGTACAGTTTTGCGCTCAAGGACATATGCCGATAAAGTCGATTATATAAACTCATGTTAAAGATAGATAAATGCCACGAAATCTTAGAAAAAGCATGTGCTTGATAAATGTAAACGCAGTAGTAAACGTACTACTAGTTAGATATAAACCTGTTAAGTCTTATTTAAACACACATTAAAGATAGGTTAATAAGGAGAACATTATCAGCTATATTATGCCTGGGTAAATGTTAGGTATATTTGCACATTTATCAACTGGTAAATATTCATAAAAGTCTTCAATGGATGTAATCTTTCCCAGCTGTATATCACATTATTTCCCTTTCTGGTATATCTGTCTTTTCGCGCAGCGGGAGGTAGCCTGACCGGTCCCTCTGGAGGCCCTGTGGCATCACCAAACTATCCCAGTAACTATGGCAACAATGAGAACGTCGAGTGGTTGATCACTGCACCTAAAGGAAGAATCATTCGTCTCACGTTCGACAGCTTTAACACTGAGAACAATTATGACCTTCTGACCATCTATGATGGAGCCAGAAACAACGCCACAGAGTTACAAAGGTAATGTTATCAACACATAACCGACTCTCTCCTAAAAACTCTACATTCTAAGTTCAAACTACATGTACTAATGGTGATTACTAATCGTTGTGGGATGCTTAATCTACCAGTCTAAATGATTCGATTCAGTCTGGATGATGGAAAGAAAACAGGCTTGAATCCATTCATGTTATAATCATATTATGACGTGTGTGTCAAATCTTGCCTGTTTACTCATTTATATATGCCCAGGCTGTCAGGTTACCATCAGCAAATCAGCCCCATCTTTAGCACATCTAACACGATGTTCCTGAGGTTTACATCTGACCGCAGTGTCACCCGTCAGGGGTTCCAGTTCTCCTACATAAGTAAGGTCTTTGATTGCACTTCTTATGGTAAGCATGATATCCATTGGTCTTCTGTTCAGTGTGAACTGCTTTGAAAAAAGAAATTCATACTGTAATATTGTTTTTCTTCCAGGCAGTACTGCAGGCATTTACTTTGTTGTTCAATATGAACTACTTCATTTAACAAGGGCTGTTAAGGATCTGTATGTTCCCCCCCCCTGTTAAATAAGGAATATTGCGACATTAGCTGTTGAAAGATTCATTTACTTTACATTCATTTTGTTTTTCTTACTTATTCCAGGCAGTACAACAGGCCAATGCTGGGATCCCGGTGTGCCTGCCCATGGCAGCAGGGATAACAACAGTAACTTTACATCAGGGCAGACAGTCAGGTACACATGTATGGACGGGTATCAGCTGTTTAGGAATGCCAATATAACCTGCCAGTCGAACGGGACATGGAGTGGTGCTACACCAACTTGTGAAGGTAATAAAAACAGATCATTGACCTAAGGGTAAAATGGCTTACTGTATATATATGTAACGGGTTAGTGGCTGATGAGGCATAGGGTCCTCTAATCAAAAATAAGGAATACATTTAGCTCAAATACAGATGGCAATGGTCAAAGTGAGTTTGTTCCTGCATATCTTTACCTCACCTGCTGACATGAGCACATTCTTTATGATATTTTTAAAATCAGCTATAAATCGTATAATGTCACAGAAAGTGAACATAAGCCATGTATTAGTTCAAGCCATGTTACTTTAATTCTATTAGTACAAACACTTTCTGGTATATCTGTCTTTTCGCGCAGCGGGAGGTAGCCTGACCGGTCCCTCCGGAGGCCCTGTGGCATCACCAAACTATCCCAGTAACTATGACAACAATGAGAACGTCGAGTGGTTGATCACTGCACCTAAAGGAAGAATCATTCGTCTCACGTTCCACAGCTTCTACACTCAGAATGGATTTGACTTTTTGACCATCTATGATGGAGCCAGTAACAACGCCGCAGAGTTACAAAAGTAATGTTATAAACACATAATCGACTCTCTCCTAAAAACTCTACATTCTAAGTTCAAACTACATGTACTAATGGTGATTACTAATGATTGTGGGATGCTTAATCTTCCAGTCTAAATGATTCAATTCATTCTGGATGATGGAAAGAAAACAGGCTTGAATCCATTTGTTATAATCATATTATGGGTTGTCTGTCAATTATTGATTGTTTACTCATTCATCCATGTCCAGGCTGTCAGGTTACCATCAGCAAATCAGCCCCATCATCAGCACATCTAACACGATGTTCCTGAGGTTTACATCTAACAACTATGTCACCTATCAGGGGTTCCACTTCTCCTACATAAGTAAGATCTTTGTTTGCACTTCTTACAGTAACCATGATATCCATCGCTCTGCTGTTCAATGTGAACTGCTTTGAAAAAAGAAATTCATACTTTTACATTGTTTTTCTTCCAGGCAGTACTGCAGGCATTTACATTGTTGTTCAATATGAAATACTTCATTTAACAAGGGCTGTTAAGGATCTGAAAGTTTTTACCCCCCTCCCCCTGTTAGATAAGGAATATTGCGACATTAGCTGTTGAAAGATTTATTACTTTACATTGTTTTTCTTACTTATTCCAGGTAGTACTGCAGGCCAATGCTGGGATCCTGGTGTGCCTACCAATGGAAACAGAGATAACAACAGTAACTTTACATCGGGACAGACAGTCAGGTACACCTGTATGGACGGGTATCAGCTGTTTGGGACTGCCAATATAACCTGCCTGTCGAACGGGACATGGAGTGGTACTCCACCAACTTGTGAAGGTAATAGAAAAATAAATCATTGACCTAAGGGTTATATTGCTTACTGTATATACATGTACATGTAACGGGTTAGTGGCTGATGAGGCACTGGGTCCTCTAAGGAATTAATTTACCTTAAATACAGATGGCAATGTTCAAACTGCCTTTCTTCCTGGTTATCTTTATCTCACCTGACATAAGCACATTCTTTAAAATATAAAAGAAAGAACAGAAAAAAAATGAAAAAGTGAACATAAGCCATGTATTATTTCAAGTCGTGTTACCTTAATTCTGTAAGTACAATCATTTTCTGGTATATTCGACTTTTCCTGCAGTGGTAGATAGCCTGACCGGTCCCTCCGGAGGCCCTGTGACATCACCGAACTATCCCAGTAACTATGGCAACAATGAGAACTTCGAGTGGTCGATCACTGCACCTGAAGGAAGCATTATTCGTCTCACTTTCGACAGTTTCAACACTCAGAACGGGTTTGACTTTCTGACCATCTATGATGGAGCCAGTACCAACGCCGCAGAGTTACAAAGGTAATGTTCTAAACGCATAATAGACTTTCTCCTATGTACTCTACATTCTAAGTTTAAACTACATGTACTAATGGTGATTACTAATGATTGTGGGATGCTTAACCCTAAGCAGTACACCTGGGGTTTACGTGGACCACAGCACTGTGTATTCTGTACTATTTTTTTTCTTTCTAAAGATTTTTTTCTGAAATTTCAGGTAATTGTCACCCACAAAGTTTTGCCTCAACACAGTGTAGAAAATTCCGTTTCCCCCATTTGAAAAAAAAATTGTATCTCATTTTCTTTTGGGGTCCGCGAGGTCTCCAGACGACTTTACTTTATTTTTTTATACTTAATTTTATTTTCAGGCTTTTATGATAAGTTACAAATGCTTTCTAAGAGAATAAACTCTTTTGTAATTTTATGGAATTTTTATTTGTAATTATGCATAATTTATGCTAATTTGATGACGTCATTGGTCAAAACCAAGATCCAAGATGGCGGATAATTGAATCTGTTTGACGTCACTGGTGTTGCTAAGGGCAACATAAGCTTAAGCAGACCTTATTATTTTATCATACACACTTTTTGTTAAAGTTGTGTTGTATACAATTAAGTTTTAAGAAAATAACCTATTTAGACAGTCTTAGCCAATAAAATCATATGAATGACGTCATAATTACGTCATATTACGTCATAACGACATCAAAATTATTTGTTGATCTATTTTTACTAGTACACCATCTTCTAAAAATTTGGTGGCCATACGAAATACCGTTCTCGAGTTCTGAGGGAAGCAATGAGCCCCCCACCCAGTCCCACGAATCCCCAAAGCTTAAAAAAACTTTAAAAAACGAGTATTTCTTGATTTCTTCTTTTCTTCACCAAAAAAAAAGAAAAGGTCAAAATGTATGATTTTTGTACGTAATGTGGACTCAGAGGTTTACACATCGATTCAGCAAAACAATTGAGCTGGGAGCGTACTGAAAATTTCTAAAAAATGAGCAAAAAACTGTTTTGGGGTCCGCGTGGACCCCAGGGTGACAGATTAATCAGTCCGGGAAGGTGTACTGTTGAGGGTTAATCTACCAGTCTAAATGATTCAATTTATTCGGGAAGATGTAAAGAAAACAGGCTTGAATCCATTCATGTTATAACCATATTATGGGCTGCCTGTCAAATCTTGATTGTTTACTCATTCATCCATGTCCAGGCTGTCAGGTTACCATCAGCAAATCAGCCCCATCATCAGCACTTCTAACACAATGATCCTGTGGTTTACATCTAACAACTATGTCACCTATCAGGGGTTCCAGTTCTCCTACATAAGTAAGGTCTTTGATTGCACTTCTTACAGTAACCATGATATCCATTGGTCTTCTGTTCAATGTGAACTGCTTTGAAAAAAGAAATCCATACTGTAACATTGTTTTTCTTTCAGGCAGTACTGCAGGCCTTTGGTCTGTTGTTCTTCAATATGAACTACTGCATTCAACTAGGGCTGTTAAGGATTTGTATGTTTTTAGCACCCTTAAGTAAGGAATGTTGCGACATTAGCTGTCGTGGGGAAAAAGATTCATTACTTTACATTGTTTTTCTTACTTATTCCAGGCAGTACTGCAGGCCAATGCTGGGATCCCGGTGTGCCTGCCAATGGAAACAGGGATAACAACAGTAACTTTACATCAGGACAGCCAGTCAGGTACACCTGTATGGCCGGGTATCAGCTGTTGGGGACTGCCAATATAACCTGCCAGTCGAACGGGACATGGAGTGGTGCTACACCAACTTGTGAAGGTAATAAAAACAAGACGCCATAGGCGACAATTCTCCGTGAAATTTTATAATTTGCAGATTGAGAGGTGGTATTGGCACTGGCATGCCTGCAGACGACGTATAAAATTGCATGCCGATTGAACAAAGGGGACCGTGGGTTTTAGCTGCGAACACGGAAAAACGGGTACCGCTCAAGTCAACGTTAACTGCTTAACAAAACAACATGATTACAACAGCAACGGTTAGCACAGTTGCACACGGAAAACACCGTCCCACATAACCGCTACGGTAAAAACAAAGACACGTACACAAAGTCAACTGCGCAACTGGCGGTCAGTCTAAAACCACGTCAACAATTTTAAGACTTGCCGCTCAAGTCAACTGCTTAACAAAACAACATGATCACCACAGCAACGTTAGCACAGTTGCACACGGAAACAACACATATCTTGGCGCATTCTCCGCGCTCCGACCAATTTCAGGTCGCTATATTATAAGCTATAAATAGTACAGTGTGTGAGCTCTACCGAACAACTATGATATTAACATCTTGCCAGACAATAGACCTGACCTTAGGTGCAAACCATAAGTCACAATCCCAACAGATACTCACAAACGAATATACACAACAAGTCAACAACCACCTAATATCTGCTTAGAGAACCTCGCCTACCACATATCTACTTAACCTACGGCCTATTCCACAGGATTATAAAAATAGGGGTGATTTTGAAATATCAAATTTACCTTGATATAAAAACCGCTACGGTGAAAACAAAGACACGTGCATCAACACGGACATAACGGCACACCACATGCCAAAATTCATAGAAATACAACGTACACAAACATGACTTTTACGTGCGAACACATTTCACAATTCCGGTCATCCATAAACCATTACGGTCCGCATCTGGTCTGCATTAAAAACCGCCCCGCGCATCTGCATTAAGGATGCTCGACCCCCCCGCTATTCAAAACAACGGGTTTTTCGCGGGCGGTCCCATTTGCCCCTAAATGTAGGGGTGCTTTTTGAATATTATCTTGACCGCGAAAACACCTACGGTAAATATTGATATACGTGCATCATCACTGGCATGCCTGCAGACGACGTATAAAATTACATGCCGATTGAACAAGGGGAACCGTGAGTTTTAGCTGCGAACACGAAAAACCGGCTGACCCGAATACTCCTGCAGGAGGTATGCCTCCTTCACGGAGTAACAAATCATTGACCTAAGGGTAATATGGCTTACTGTATATATATATGTAACGGGTTAGTGGCTGATGAGGCATAGGGTCCTCTAATCAAAAATAAGGAATACATTTAGCTCAAATACAGATGGCAATGGTCAAAGTGAGTTTGTTCCTGCATATCTTTACCTCACCTGCTGACATGAGCACATTCTTTATGATATTTTTAAAACCAGCTATAAATCGTATGATGTCACAGAAAGTGAACATAAGCTATGTGTTAGTTCAAGCCATGTTACTTTAATTCTATTAGTACAAACACTTTCTGGTATATTTGACTTTTCTTGCAGTGGTAGATAGCCTGACTGGTCCCTCCGGAGGCCCTGTGACATCACCGAACTATCCCTATAACTATGACAACAATGAGAACGTCAACTGGGCTATCACTGCACCTGAAGGAAGCATTATTCGTCTCACGTTCCACAGCTTCTACACTCAGAATGGATTTGACTTTTTGACCATCTATGATGGAGCCAGTACCAATGCCGCAGAGTTACAAAGGTAATGTTATAAACACATAATCGACTCTCTCCTAAAAACTCTACATTCTAAGTTCAAACTACATGTACTAATGGTGATTACTAATGATTGTGGGATGCTTAATCTTCCAGTCTAAATGATTCAATTCATTCTGGATGATGGAAAGAAAACAGGCTTGAATCCATTTGTTATAATCATATTATGGGTTGTCTGTCAATTATTGATTGTTTACTCATTCATCCATGTCCAGGCTGTCAGGTTACCATCAGCAAATCAGCCCCATCATCAGCACATCTAACACGATGTTCCTGAGGTTTACATCTAACAACTATGTCACCTATCAGGGGTTCCACTTCTCCTACATAAGTAAGATCTTTGTTTGCACTTCTTACAGTAACCATGATATCCATCGCTCTGCTGTGCAATGTGAACTGCTTTGAAAAAAGAAATTCATACTTTTACATTGTTTTTCTTTCAGGCAGTACTGCAGGCATTTACATTGTTGTTCAATATGAACTACTTCATTTAACAAGGGCTGTTAAGGATCTGAAAGTTTTTACCCCCCTCCCCCTGTTAGATGAGGAATATTGCGACACTAGCTGTTGAAAGATTCATTACTTTACATTGTTTTTCTTACTTATTCCAGGCCGTACTGCAGGCCAATGCTGGGATCCTGGTGTGCCTGCCAATGGGAACAGGCATGACAACAGTATTTTTACATCGGGACAGACAGTCAGGTACACCTGTATGGACGGGTATCAGCTGTTTGGGACTGCCAATATAACCTGCCTGTCGAACGGGACATGGAGTGGTACTCCACCAACTTGTGAAGGTAATATAAAAATGATTTTTTTTTTCACGTTAGGGTTACAACTTCTAATTTAAGCGAGGGGCACACGACCCGCCGTACGTGGGATTACGTGCTGTATGATTTTTTTTCACGTTAGGGTTACAAGTTCTGATTTAAGCGAGGGGCACACAACCCGCCGTACGTGGAATTACGTGCTGTCTACGCTCCAAAACGCGGGCAAATTATGGGATCCGTAAGTGGTGAGTACCGCCTCCTTACGGAATCCAATGGATTTGGGAGCACGCAGACACGCCGTAGCACTTTATGTTTAAGGCTCGGTCATAACCCACCGTACGTGCTTCTGCGTGCTGTCTACGTGCAAAAACGTGGACAAACGTAGGGAATCCGTAAGTGGTGATTACCGCCTCCGTACGGAATCCTACGGATTTGGGAGCACGCAGACACGCTGTAGAACTTTAAGTGCCTGCAAAACTTTTTCCGCGTGCGGTCTGCGGATTCACCACCCGTACGTGCGAGTACGGGCGACGCGCGTGCCCCGTACAGCCTATGAGCGTACAACGCACTGACTCCGTGAGTCTAATTCACGGGCAATTGCTGTACGGACAGCGCAGGAAAGCACGTGCGTGCCGCGCACGGTGCTTGCGTGTTCCGTGCTTACTTCGCACTTCCCAGTTGACCTGCTCAATGACTACGCAGAACACACGTGCACCACACCAGGTGCTCCGCACCTACAACGCACGTGCAACGCACCTGATTACAACAGTATATAAAGACAACTTGACGAACGACTGCCAACTCGTCTCCGGAGCTCCTCCAAGATGCCCAGGAAGGCTCAGAAGAAGACATCCAGACAAGACCCAAAGAAACGGGCCGCTGAAGACGACAGGGCGGCTACTGATAAAGAGATAACAGGGGGAAGAAGAATCAGATGCTAACAAAGAGTCTGACCATGGAGATACTGGGCCTCCGGACACGGTGCCACCGGAAGGTACTGTGCGAATAGACAAGGGCAACTGCTCGTTCTCGGAGGAAAAGGAGGAGCGGCTAGTTGAATATATGCCATGGGCTGCCTTAAATCAACACTGACTGGGTATTTTCAATAATTGTGTGCTACTTTCTTTTCATGTTCCACAGGAAAACAGATCATGGGCTGGTTCAAACACATGCGGACTGCTGTGGGCAAGCTGTTGAAGACAAAGTCAGGCCAGGGTACACAACCTCTCACAGCAAGGAAGAAATGGCAACTCGAGAATTTCGCATTCCTGAGGGCCCACATTGTCCCGCGCTCTTATAGTGTAGTGACCACACAGGTAAAGATTATCTGCGGAGTTATGGCACGGATAGACATTTCTAATTTTTAAACATGACAACAATACAATTTACATATCATATATTATAGTACAAAGATTTCAATATGTAAATTGAAGAATGGGAAGTCATTAATTATTTTCACTTTCAGCTGGAGGAGGCGGAGGAGCAAAGCGAGGACGAGGAGTCAGTACCCTGCACATCTACCTCCCCGACCGCCCTCCACAAAAAACCTCCGCCCAGGAAGAAGCCGAAACTCGATGATCTTCTGATAAAGTTCTTGGACAGACCCAGACCGGAAGAGGTCCTGAGTAAACAGGTATTTAATGTACATGTTGATACTATTGGTGTAAAATGCGCATTGAATATTCTAGGTTTGAATTGTACTTTAATTTGCTCTATTCATTTATCACGGTGTTCTAGTTTGTGCTACAGTAAATGGCATGTATTGTCTATAGATTTGATGTGTATAATGTTTTTATATAAGTACTACATTGGTGTTTATATCATATGCTTACTTTAACATATCTATGTGTTTGCAGTTGGAGACGATTGCTGCTGCCCCACAACCAGACGAACGCACAGCATTTTCCCAGTGGATCACGACCAGGATGCCAGGGATCCCCGAGGATAGATGACTTTCAGTTGGCTGCTATGCGTCTGATACAGGACTACAGCAAGCCTCAACCCAACCCCTACACATCTCCACCTCCCTCTGCACTGCCCAGGCCAAGCCCACAAGTCCAACACCAGTGGCCCTTCTTCCCGCAGCAGCAACAAAAGTGGGGTCAGATGCAGACATGGCAGCAACAGTGGCCACAGCGGCAGCAGCAGTGCGGCGCCTCTACCCAGGTGCTGAAGCCATCACAACAGGTGTGGAAGCAGCCCAGCTCCTCCTCTCACCAGCAGACCCAGCTCCTTGGCGCACCCGCCACCACGCAGCCTGTGAGACACACTCCCGTGGTAAAGACACTTGTCAATTGTATGCATTCTTGGGACAATTTTGACACCAGACCCTTCATCTAACCACGGCCCTGCAGAAGTCTTGTTGTTATAAGGACTTAATGAAAGTTACAACTATATAAGAGAATGAGCTAAAACTGTTCTGTATCTGTATCTGTATCTGTATAGCCGGTAGTAACCGCCCTTCGGCGTAACACACCAGCTTCGCAGGCACGCGGCGCGGCGGCAGCTGGCTATATTACACCGAACGACCTGTTACACCTAACCTTTGAACGTCTAACTCTAGACATTGTTTAAAACTATCTAGTGACGATGCCCCTACTGTACTTGGAGGCAGCGAGTTCCACTCTACGATTGTTCTAGGGAAAAATGAGTTTTTGAACACCTCAATCCTTGGTTGATAGCTCTGGTACTTGAAGGCATGACTATTTGTTGTTCTTTTCTGGGCTGGTATTAGGTACTTGGTAGTTGGTACATCCACCAGTTTATTAGTCATTTTGTACATCGTGCATAGTCTGGACATTTTTCGCCTGTCATCCAGTGACGCCCACTGTAGGTTTCTTTTCATGTCCGTGACACTGGCACCCCTTTCGTAGTTGTTCGTGCAGAATCTTGCAGCTTGGTTCTGTACCCTTTCCAGTTTATCTTTGTCTTTCTTTGTATGTGGATCCCATACTGTCGCGGCATATTCTAGGTTGGGTCTTACAAGTGATGTATATGCAAGTGATTTTACTCTTGTTGGGCATGCCCACAGATTACGTTTGATCACTCCCAATGTCTGTTTAGCCTTTGTTGTGATATTGTTAACATGTGCACCCCACTTCAAGCTGCTTGTCAGTGTAACGCCCAGGTACGGGTGGGTTTTTGTTCTTGCTAATGCCTGACCACAAAACAGGTAGCTAGTTACATGTGGGATTCGTTTGTTTGTTATGTGCATAATATAGCATTTTTCGGGGTTAAACTGCATTAGCCATTTGCTTTGCCATTCTTCGAGGGTGTTTAAATCTTTTTGCAGAAGTTGTGAGTCATTCTGTGTAGACAGTTCTACATATAGCAGGCAGTCATCGGCAAATAGTCTCACATTTGAATCAAGTTTATCTGGTAGGTCGTTTATATACAAGAGGAAGAGCAATGGTCCCAGGACGGTCCTCTGTGGAACCCCAGACGCTACTCTAACTGGGGTCGAGGTCTTTCCTTCCACCACTACTGTCTGCTCTCTGTTGGTCAGGAAAGCCTTTAACAAATTCAGCGTGGGGCCTTGGATTCCATAATACTCCAGTTTTGAGATGAGTCTGCCATGGGGAACTTTGTCAAAAGCTTTTGTGAAATCAAGTATTGCTAAATCTACCTGCCTTTTACTGTTCAGTGCGCCAGCTATGTCATGAACTGTTAGTATAAGTTGTGTTTCTGTGGATCGCTTGGCTCTGAATCCATGCTGGTAGTCCGTCAATATGCTGTAACTTTCTAAGTGCGTCATGAATGGCTATGGATAATGTGTTCAAGTAGTTTGCAGGATATGCAGGTCAGTGAGACAGGTCTGTAGTTGCTGGGAACCGCTCTATCTCCTTTTTTAAAAATGGCACATATATTTGCATCTCTCCAGTCTTTAGGGATTTCTGCTGTGTTTAACGAGTGTTAGAAGATGTTGGTCAGCACAGGTGCGATTTCACTAGCTGTCATTTTGAGGAACCAAGGTGGTATTTGGTCTGGACCGGATGCTTTAGAAGGATTGAGACTTTTAAGCATTTTTTCGACACCATCGGTAGAAACTTCTATATGGTCCATAGGGGGGGTACAAGGCTGACCCAGAGATGGCATATCTGTGGTGTCTTCTTCTGTGAAGACACTTTTGAACTGTGAGCTGAGTGCTTCTGCTTTTTCCCCGCTGTCACTGATAATGGTGTTCCCTACCTTTAGAGGTACTACCCCCACAAGGTCTCTCCTCAAGCCTTTTATGTACGACCAGAATGTTTTGGGTTTGTCAATTATAGCTTCTCCCAGTATGTCTGCCACATATTTTGAGTGTGCTTGTCTTATGCTTTTCTGAACTCCCTTTTTAACTCTCTTATATTTGTTCCAGTCTTCCTCTTGTCCTGTTCTCTTAGCTTTGTTATAAAGGCGCCGCTTCTTACGACAATGTCTCCTTAGGTTTCTGTTAAACCAAAGGCAGGTTGTGTCTGCTTGATGTTATTTTACTTGGGATATGCTTGTTCATCGTGTGTTTCATTTTGTCTTTGAAGTCTGACCACTTCTGCGTAACCGACATATCCTGAGTTCTTTTGTCGAAGTTATTTGAATAGTCCATTAGATCTTTCTTAATGGCCGGTTCGTCGGCTTTTGTGCGAATGTACACTTTTCTCTTAGGTTTTCTGTTTTGTTTCGGTGCCATGTTAACGTCCACTAGAACCATGTCGTGGTCACTTATTCCCGGGACTACTGTAGTCTTTTCAATTATGTTGGGGTTGTTAACTAAGACCAGGTCCAAGAGGTTACCATTTCTAGTTGGTTCTTGCACTGTTTGGAATAACCCGTGGTTATCCACTAAGTGCAGTAACTTCTCTGCCTGCCCAGTGTAGGCCTGAGTGTTATCAGCTACAGTTGTGTCCCAATTGATGCCAGGAGTGTTAAAATCACCAAGGATGATCACATTGTCAGAGTTTATTTTAGCTCCCATTTTACCTATAGACCTGTCACACGGTGGTCGAAATGGTGCTCAAAAATCCTAACACGTAGCTCATGCATATTGATGAGACATCGATGTCAATCACTTCTTTGGCTATTGGCAACAATAGCTGATTGGTTAATGCTTTTACGGGCGGGCACTAGAAATGTTTTGATCACACCTAGGGCGGCGGATTTTTTCCCGCGAAGTTGTCCTTTCATATGCGCGGTTTCCCCCGCCCCTATTGTTCTATATTACACACAATTAACAATACCCAAGCTCTCATACGAGTCGTTCTCACTCTAATTTCGTTATGCCACCAACAAATAAACCGCAACTGTGCTACAATTTTGTCGATTCCGTAACTCAAACTGCCAAAAACTTCCACGGGGAATCAAAATTCCCGGGTCCAGTCGCCCGCGCGACTGTGGAATTCAGACGACGTGGAATCCGCCGTAAACAGCACAGAACATCTAACGTTAACGTTACCATTTGCAACGTTCTTAGGCACATAAAAACAGTCCTTGTACTTGCAGTATGTTGATATCGATGAAGATAAATATTTGTATCTAATACACATTCTTCGGAGCTCAGTACGCACTGGTAAGGTTACCCGCTAAGTCTTCGATCAAAAACAGTACTAGTACCGGCGTGTTATCCTAAATTTACTACGACAAATACACAACGTATATTATTCTTCATACTCTCTAAAAACCTACCTTATAAATTCCTGCATTCTTGTTGTGATAGTTACTGAACGAGGTCTATAAGTTGGGAACACTGCGGCGCGGTAACTGTACACAGTACAGATATGACATGACAGACGCCATTGTTTGACCTGCGTGTCGAATTTTTGGGCGTACGCTGGACATACGTTTTGCAAAATTGTAACGTTCTAGAGTCCATGATAGAAAAAAATAACCTGACAAGGAAAATTAAAGATATTACTAGTAAATCCTTGGAGTTGAGAGAAGGAAGAAGTTGTTTTTACGACAATAGAACTGGATTAGACTATTAGAGTTAGGCCAGTTCTTTGTTTACAAACCGACGCCATTCTACTTTCACGGTTCTTGTTGTAGCTCACGTACGTCCATCATCCAAGTGCATTCCAAGGCGTGTGGCACTGTTAATTATTTAGACAACTTGTTTAACTTTCTATACCTACCAACCGAAGTTACCGGTCAATGCAATGTTCAGTTTCTTGCTCGTGCCGACACAATTTATGTGATTTTTTTTCAAATGCTTCCAACCCGCAATTTTGGTTCGGTTGTACGGTGTGAATCGTTACGCAGATAAATATATGTACTACCAATACCCACGGTTAAAAACGCATGTACTGCTTTTAAAGCTGTCGTTTGCGGGGAAGATTTTCTTCAGGCAGGAAAATATGCTAAACTGTTAAAGAAAAACCTTCTCGGTCGGACCAGTGTCTCGCCCAGTTCGCACATTTGAAATTGCCCGCTCGGCTTGGAAAACAAAAGCGGCGCGGTAGTCGATTTGCATGTAATTGCACTACTAAACAATGAAGCGCGATAGTAAGTCTCTTTGAGTGAGACCGCCAAGCTGATTATAGATCGAAAACAAACCCTACTGCCACGTGAAAATTATGAATAAAGGGTACATTTGATATTTTGCTCCATAACTTTTGATTCACAAAGGATTTTTTCACAAAAACACCAGCAATCGGAAGAGTAGAGTCCCGCCGCCATCTTGATGACGCGTTCGTGTTGTTCTATAGGGGCTCATGGGAATTATACGCTATTTTAGGCCAAAATTTACCCAGAAAATTAAGAAAACGATTTTAGATTTCGCAGACATCGAGTTTGATACAATAGAAATAAAAAATTATTGGTGGTATTATAAAGTAGGACTTCAACTAATGTTTAGTGCATGAATTGGAAAAAAAATCCTTTGTGGAAAGGTCACAAGGTTCAAAGTTCAGTGACCGAAAGTTGCCTGTACTATACACGAGAGAAAGAAGGATTTTTTGAACGCTGCATTTTGCTGTCACGTTTTTACTTCTGCTTATTTAAAAAGTCAACCTGTCTACTTTTCAATTCTTTCTGTTGTTTCTTGACATGAATATCCGACCATGCGTTATTTTGAGAGATATTTGCAGTGTTTACGGGTGCATAGTGCTTGGGACAGGGACGCGGGAGGCACCCCGCTGTGAGTGGGAGGCGCACTTACGCATAGCAACGCGGACAAATGGGATAGCAACCGACCACCGTGTCAAGTTCATCCAGGCTATTGCCCTGGTCTGATGGGGGTCTGTAGTATGTACCGATTATCAGTGGTTTCCTTCCTGCTAGTTGGGTTTGTGTCCAGAGGACCTCACAGTCTGTGTCTAGATCTGGTCTATGAGTAACAATTAGATCATCCCTGTTGGCCTGAAACACACCACCTCCTGGGCCAGTTTGTCTGTCTTTCCGATGTGCTATGTAGTTGTTGGGGAATATTTCACTACTTGCTACGCCTTGATTGAGCCATGACTCTGTTCCTACTACAATATTTGGTTTGTAAGTGTCGAGTACAGTCGCTAATTCAGCTGTTTTGTTTCTCACGCTCTGACAGTTCACTAGGAGAAGTTTACCTTTGGATCTTTTGTGACTATGACCCTTCATGTGCTGATTACCCTGCTTTGATTTAAGTGGAGTAGATGTAGCCATTGGGATGTCGCCTGATAAACTAGAGTTAGAACTCAGTGTATCAAATGAATTTACTGAATGGAAAGTGTCATCAGTGATATCAAACATAGCTGATGCAAAGTTGGGTATACCACAGTCACAGCATACCCACGAGTATGATCGGTGGGTTTCTAGTACACTGTATACTTGAGAGCATAGCCTAATGCAGTCTTTATGGTACCATCTATTGCAAACATCACATCAAATGGCAGTATGGGTGTTCTGTACTGCCTTGTTACAACTCCCGCATGGAAACTTTGGTGGTCTAGGCCCTGGGTTGATCTCAACATCCCCGCTCAAGATCAGGATCATGATCAGTGAAAACTTTGTGCTACTATTGTGCAACAACATTTTCTTGTGACTGATGTGAGTCCCGTTCGCCCCACTGTGCTTTATCATGAAAGCGAAATTGGCCCAATTCCCTGTACAATCTGTTCTAAAATTGCATGTGACCTGTCCTTTGTTTATCTCTAGTTTGTCTTTTGGCTGTGATCCTGGCTCAGCCTTGCTAAGTATTGTGCAAAGGGCTAGGAATATGCAAGTGAAGTGGAGTTCCATCTTTTTTATTTCCAGTCACCGTTCCTGTTATTCCTTAGCGGGACCCAGTCACCGCTCCTGTTATTCCTTAGCGGGACCCAGTCACCGCTCCTGTTATTCCTTAGCGGGACCCAGTCACCGCTCCTGTTATTCCTTAGCGGGACCCAGTCACCGCTCCTGTTATTCCTTAGCGGGACCCAGTCACCGCTCCTGTTATTCCTTAGCGGGACCCAGTCACCGCTCCTGTTATTCCTTAGCGGGACCCAGTCACCGCTCCTGTTATTCCTTAGCGGGAATTGTCGATCTTGTAAGCTTACAAGTTTTTTGTCTTTTTGATGAACTAAGCAAACAATTCTAATGACTTATAATGTTCGTTCTTTCTTCATTTGCTCCAGCTTGATGGTGATTTTTTCATTGATCAGATGACGGACAATAGCAGCCAGATTCAACAGGCAGCGCCGCAGGGAGCCAGTCCTTCAGCTGCACAGCAGGAGGACCAATGGGACGACTGAGACAGACACACTCACACACCATCTTTTTTTCGTTACCCATGTTTAAATTGACTTGTTACTTTGCTAGCATTAATTATTAGTTGTATCATTATTTAAAATAAAGAACTTGTTTGCCTTAACGTTATGTATTATTGCTAAAAATAAAGAACTGGTTTTTCTTAAAAGTATGTAATGTTATTGAAAACAAAGAACTGGTTTGCCGTAAAATATGTATTATCATTTATAATAAAGAAATGGTGTGCCTTAAAAGTATGTATATCATTAGTAATAAAGACCAGGTTTGCTTTAAAAGTGCTTGTCTGCCTTTATTTGTACTTTGAGAAGATGTCAGAGCTCAAGATTAAATGGTGCATTGGGCAAAATGAAAACTAAAAAGACAGTTTGGCCAGTAACAATTGAAAGCTGGACCATTCTGTTACATGAAATTAAAGGTAACATATTTTAAAGAAGAAAACAATGGTATAATGCGCTTGGCCCACTAGACTTTTCCATTTTCATGACTCCATGGCCATGTGTTCAATTCAAACAACCTGATGTTGCCATGGTAAGCGGCCAAGTGGGGAAATGTAATAGTCCGCCAAATAGTCTCTAAGAGCTTTCCCTTCCCTCGAGGTCCGTTGGCCACTCATCCGGTTGGCTGCGGTCAACTGTACATTCGCCCTCCAGGCACCGGGGATCACGTTTCCATCCTCATCCTCAGCGTCCAAATGTACGTTCCTTAGTCCAGGCCGTCGCACTCTCATCCAATTGTGAAGGGTGAGGCAGCCCAACACAATGCGAATCACCTTGTCGGACTCCATCTGAAGGGTGGTGAGTAGGCACCGCCACCGGTGAGCCAATATCCCAAAAGCGTTCTCCACAACACGGCGGGCCCGAGAGATCCGATAGTTCATCTCTCTCTCTCTCTTTGGGTAAGGCCACGGCGACTGTAGGGCTTTATGAGCCACTTTCGCAGGGGAAATGCGTCGTCGCCCACCAAGAAATACGGAAAGTCCCTGTCGTCACCTGGAAGTGGATCTGGTGCAGGGAATCCAATGGTGTTGTCCTCCAGTGCCCCCCGGAGGCTGGACTCGTTGAACACGCCTGCGTCTGAGCAGGAGCCGTTGGTCCCCACCTTGCACCTCAAGAAGGAATAGTTAGCATCCACGATGGCAAGGAGAACTACAGAAAAGAAGCCCTTGTAGTTGTAATAAACCGATGCACTTTTCTTGGGCTTCTTCATGGCGATGTGTTTACCGTCAATCGCTCCACAACAGTGGTGAAAGTTCCATCGCTGTCCAAACTCGTGAGCGACTACTTTCCACTCGTCCTGTGTGGAAGGCATAGTGAAAGTGTCCTCCTTATATGCCTCGTAAATGGCGCTGCACACCTCCGGCACGAACTGGCATATGCTGTTGTGTGCCACCCGGAACTCGAATGCCAGGGACCTGTAGCTGTTCCCTGTCGCCAAGAACCGAAGGGTGATTGCCAGCTTCAGGCCAGGCTCCAGAGGACGGCGACTCCTGACACATAGAATGCATTTCTATCAGTATGTATATAAATAGATAGATAGATATCAGAAATATTTGCTATATGTCAGAAATAAGTAACAAACAGACATTATTGTTATTAATAGAATGTATTTCGTGAAATGATGACACAACATTTTAAAGCAAAACCAGGCATTTGTTATAGCAAAATTGAACACACACCTTGGGCCCTTGGTGATTCGAGGAGTCACTCGGAGCAACAGCTCACCGAAGAGGTTAGGGTCCATGCGAATGTAGGCGACATAGTCCCCCCTAGATTCACGTTCTAGCTCTTGTAACAAGGTTTGGTAATTGCCAAAAAGTCTCCTTCTCTCGATCCATGGTCGATCCCAGCATGTCCTGCGTCGACGTCGCTGCTGCCTCTCCCTTTCCCGTATCAAGGCAAGTAATGCCACGTCTTGATCATGCACTGCCACTTGAAGCTGCTGCTGCAGAATCAGAACCCGGAGTCTCTGTGGTGGAATGGGCGGCATCTTGCTCGAGACATCAGCTAGGACTTGTGAAAGGTCGTCCTATATATATACACCTTCCAAAAAACTTACGTTCATCGCACGTGCACGCACTTACAACGTGCGAGTGAGTAAGGAAACCGTACGTCAGCAGCACGTGTAGGTACGGCCTGTACACGGTAACGTGGCAATCGCACAGAGATCGTACGTTGTAAGCACGCACGTACAACTCACTTACCACTTGCGCAACGAACGATACACGCAACCACGCACGGCCAGGCGTGGCGTACAGACCACGTACGTACGTACACCTTGCGCAATCGTGCGAGTGACGTACTCCCTCGGCTGGTCACCCTACGTTTAAAAAAAAAAACGTAGCAGACGTGGCCTCCGAAAAAACGTACGGACAAAAAGCACGTACGGCGGGTTGTGACCGACGCTTTATGCAGAACTTTCTCTACGTTCGGGCTGCTGATTCACCTCCTGTACGAGCCAGTACGGGTGACGAGCGACACTGCCCTGCACAGGGCACTTGCACCCACTTACAACATGCGAGTAAGTAAGGGAACCGTACGTAAGCAGCATGTGTAAGTACGGCCTGCATACAGTAACGTGGCAATCGCACAATGATCGTACGTTGTAAGCACGTACAAATTACCACTTGCGCAACGAACGGTGCACGCAACCGCTCACGGTCAGGCGAGTGACGTGCGTTGACGTACTTCTTTCCTGCTCTTGCCAGTCCTTCCCCACGTTTTTGGAAAAACGTGGCGGACTTCGCCCCCTCCCCCTAAAAAAACGTACAGACTCTCGCTTTACTCTACGTACACGCGCACTAGTAAATAACAACTAAAGACAACGAATGTTTAAACTTTTTATCAAATATCGACCTGGCATTTCAAAATTATATCTAAGAAAAGTAGTAATATTTGGTTAACCTACCCATTTGCACAGACTCATTTGCACAGTATATACACAATTTTCCTGCTATATGCAAATTAATCTTTTAAAAAACAATACTGTCATCATTGGCTCTGGAACGCCGTACAAACCAGATGTGACGTACATGGGGGGATCAATTTTTGATGAAAAGTATGAAATCTATCTATGATGAAAAAATGAATATGAAACAGAAAAATCGTTTTGGTTGCCTCAAATAAGCACATGCCTATTAAACTAAGCCTAGTTTGAAAAGCTTTGTTCTTCTACCTAAAAATGATGTCGTCATCAGTTTACGTTGTCGCTTGCTGGACATGAACGTAAAACGATGTCGTCATCAGTTACGTTGTGGCTGGCTTGAGGAGCTAAGTAACGGTCACCAGCAAACCTACAGTACAGCTTAGGTTATATATATTCATATTAGGATTTATATGTGGGCGCGCTTTTGCTTCTGTATGCGGCAAGGGGGATTTTTTTATCAATTAATTTCAAACCTTCTGTGTTGCGTCACGGAGAATTACATATCGCACTGTGAACACTGTGACAGACAATATTTTAGACCACACAGCATGACGGTCTTTACACCTTCTGTTGTGTGTGTATTCGCTTTGCTGCCTCTTTTGTCTTTGATAGGTTCATCACGTGACTTACACCAATGCATAACATAAGCATTACGGGTGATGATTTCTCCTACTAGTACTACAGCTGGGCAAATAAAAAAGTATTCGTACTTTTTCGGTTTATTCCTGTATACATGTATATACCTGAAATGTTCAGAGTGTGACTGATAAATTCTAACATGGCCAGACTGCCGTGATGATATTTTCCCCCCCCCTCACTCCCGGGTCCTCCTCCGTAACGCCTAATTACAACTGAAATACTTTTATCTCCATCGTGAACCTGCTAGTGTGCTTGAGACTGCCACTCAGAATTCCATCTTTCTCCCGACATCAAACTGCTTTGCGCTTGACACACCTCACGGAGGACCCAAACAAGTTGCGGTAGAACTCAGAGGAGAAATAAATGTAGTTGTTTGTAAAAGGATCGATGTTCAGTCTTGTCATAAATCTATATAAATTTGTTAACAGATCTTGGTGGATAAAATACTGGGAAGTATAGTTTTTACAGAGATGACGTAGTGTCCCCAGCGCAGATCAAGTTCAAGGTACAATCCAGGGGGAATTCGTCCCTCGTCGTCGTGCCGGTTCCGCGTCGCGAGGATAGCACACCTGATATGCGCTATGCTGCAAGCAAGGCGACTTACGGATCGTCCGGCTACCCGCAGAGCGGAGGTTCCTCCTGCCCAATCCTGAATCTGGACGACAACGACATTTAAGGGTCCGATTGTGCCCAGTACATAGTGGCGGCGCAGACTCGAGGAAAGCGGCGACAGGATCGGGGGCGAGTTTGCTCGACAGTTTCGCCTAGAGTACAACCTGGACGGCGTCGTCTGTTCTGCTCGGCGACGGGTGTCCTGTACATGGGAAACAGAGTACACGCATACACAAGTCCTAGCCCAGTCGCCTAGCCTCAACTTCTTCTGATTAACAAAAGTAACTCTGATCTGAGCTCTTTAGTTTTCAACCCTTTTGACCTCAATTTAAATGATAACATTTGTGACACTCCCCTATCATCCCTTGACCCTGATTCGAATTTCCTTTATAATCTTTATTCCTCTTTCAAAAATACTTCCCAATACTACAATATTGATTCTTTTGTAAACTTATGTGAATCAAGCAAGAGACGTTCTCTGTCTATGTTTCATTTGAATGCCAGGAGCCTTCCACGCCACTTTGAGCAGCTTAATGAATATCTATACTCCTTAAATCATAGTTTTTCTGTAATTGGCATAACATAGACTTGGCTATCTAAAAATACAGCCCAGAATTACAACATACCCAATTATAAAGATATTCACCATTGCAGACATAATAAGGTAGGAGGGGGGGGGGTCTCCCTATTCATAAGAAATGATTTATCCTACGTTGAGAGAAACGACTTGGAGTTTGAAATTGAACAGTCAGAAACTCAGTGTATCTTCATTGACCTGTTCTCAAGTGGTGCTGAAGGGGGAAAAGTCATTATTGGATGTGTATACCGACCTCCCAACACTGATTTACAGCAGTTCAATGACCAATTGACTGAATGCTTGAATAAGATTAACAAAGAAAAGAGTACCTGCTATATTTTGGGTGATTTTAATATAGACCTACTAAAAACCACACATTCCCCTAGTACTGGCCATATTGATAATATTTTCTCTCTTACTCATTCTTCCCTCTTGTTCACAAGCCTACAAGAATCACACCACATTCTGCCACCCTAATTGATGATATTTACACAAACACACTTAATTCTGACATAACAGCTGGAATTTTAGTAACAGACATATCAGACCACTTTCCAATATTTTTGACATATACTTATAGACGTATACTTATAGACTGATTAATGAGATGAACAAAGTAAAATTTGTCAAATCCTTAACAAACACATCATGGATGTCCGTTTTGGAAGAATCTGATACAGAAACAGCTTATAATACATTTCTTTCTATATTTTCCTCACTTTATGACAAATTATTTCCAATGAAAACTACCAAAATCGTTCAACATCCCCACAAAAAACCATGGTTAACCCGTTGTTTGCTCAAATCAATTAAGAAGAAAAACAAACTGTATGGAAAATACGTTAAAAACCCTAGCCCCTTAACAGAGAGTACCTACAAAGTATATAAAAATAAGTTAAATCATTTGTTAAAAACTGCCAAAAAGAATTACTACCATTGGAAATTCACAGAAGCCTCGTCAAACGTGAAGCAAACTTGGAACGTTATCAATGAATTATTAAATCGTAGTAATAAACCAAAAGCAGTCCCTCATAAAATCCAAACTGATACTCAAGTTATTACAGAAAAAAAAAAGACGTGCGAAGAATTCAATAACTTTTGGGTTAATGTCGGTCCTTCCCTGGAAAGCAAAATCCCCATGGTAACGAAAGATCCCCTTGATTACATTAACACTCCGCAAATTGGTCAACTAACGTCTTTTGAACCACCCACAGCTGCTGAAATTTTAAACATAGTGAAAAATCTGAAAGATTCCGCTGCTGGTCACGACGGACTCAGTACTAAATAAAATATTAAAAATCTCCCTATCTTACATCATCCGTCCTCTCACTCACATACTAACTTTATCTATTCAGAACGGAGTGGTTCCCAAAGTACTAAACATAGCAAAAGTGATTCCTATATTTAAAATGAATGACTCTACCTTAGTTAGTAATTACCGCCCAATCTCAATCCTACCCAGCATCTCGAAAATTCTGGAAAAACTAATATATAAACGACTCTTAAAACATCTAGACCAAAACGATATCCTCTACAAACATCAGTACGGTTTTACAAAAGGATACTCTACCACAATGGCACTAATACAACTAATAGATAGAATAACTTCAGCCATAGATAACAATGAATATACTATTGGAATATTTTTAGATTTAATTAAGGCTTTCGATACAGTTAATCATTCGATCCTTTTAAAAAAACCTCAACAAATATGGCATTAATGATGTCGCACTTAAGTGGTTTACCAGTTATCTATCCGATAGAAAACAGTATGTTGTCCTTAACGATAATTCTTCTTCCTGCAAACCTATAAATTGTGGAGTCCCCCAGGGATCAATTCTATGGCCCTTATTGTTTTTAATATATGTTAATGACCTTGCGGAAGCATCCAAAATCATGTTCTTCATTCTATTTGCTGATGATACTAATCTCTTTCTTTCACATGCAGATTTTGATTCTCTAATTCAACTAGCCAACCAAGAACTAGAAAAAGTTATTACATGGTTCGAAGCAAACAAACTATCAGTTAACATCAAAAAGACTTACTATCTTATCTTTTGTAGCAAAAACAAGGCAAAAAATAGGAAAAATCCCACCATCTACTTAAAAAACCATATCCTTGCCTAAGAATCTCAGGCTAAGTTCTTAGGAATACTAATAGATGACCGATTAACCTGGAAGCCCCACATTGCTATGGTAGTTAATAAAATTTCAAAAACAATTGGGATACTAAGGAAAATTTCACATCTTCTATCCAACAAAACCTTTATCACCATTTATAACAGTTTAATCTATCCTTACCTCACTTATTGCAATATCGTCTGGGGAAATGCCTACAAAACCTCTCTACATCCTATATCAATCCTCCAAAAAAAATTCTACGCATTGCCACTGGTTCTAGTTTCTATACCCACTCTTCACCAAAAAACTTAGACTTTTGAACATTTATGACATAAATAGATTTCAACTAGCACTTTTCGTAGCCCAATATATAAACCATAATATTCCTGATACCTTTGATAACTTTCTTAATTTTCGTTCACAGATTCACAATTATGAAACTCGTCAACGTCCCCATTTTGATATTCCCTTACAAAGAACGTCTCTTGCCCAAATGTCAGTCAAATACAAATGTGTCACCTTATGGAATGAATTACCACCAGCCCTAAACTTTTTTCCTTTTCATTTCTGTCGTTCAAACGAGCTCTGAAAAACCATCTGATAAATCATCCAAGCCCCCTGTAGTAATCCAATATAGTGTTCTTTCTCATTTTATCTTGTACCAGTTATTATTGTTATTATTATTGCATCGTATTTATACATTACCTTATTTCATTGTCATTAATTTCATTTCGTACTTATTTGATAATCCTTATGTATTATTTCCATTTTCTGTTTACATTATTTATGGATTAAATTTCATTTTGTTAAATTTAGAGGAGGAGGGCCTCGCATAAGCATTTAATGCTTCTCCCCTCCTCCTGCACCTGTTTTAACTTTGTATTATTACGTTATGTAACTGTATTTTGTTCCATGTGCAAATCAATAAAATCAAAAATCAACTATGTCCTATGGCCCTTTGTATCACTGCCATTAACTTAATGGCTATCTATCCACCATCAGAGAGCGTTGCTCAACTCACAACGGAAGTCTCCAAGGGCAAGACGTCCGACTGACTAGAGGGATTCTGCAGAATAACTGTATAAATGGCTTCGAACCCGGTTACAATTACTATGGAGGCTCCCGCCTACTAAAACGGAGAGGAATCTCGTCCGCAAACTCCCTCTAAGTACACTTATACCCAAATTTCGGGAGGTACACCGGAGACCTACCCTTAACTTACTAACTGCTTATTGATCACCTTAACACCTAATCTATCAACTTAATCATAATAGTAACCACTGTCAAATGATCATCAAACGCCACTGATTGGAGCACGCGCCTTTAGCTAGAAAATCATTTCTTCAACACTCGTTTCTTTGCTTCTAGCTACTATTACAGACGCGTCCCTTTCTGCGGGCCCACGCGTCGGTTGCCAACACCTAATCAACCGGATTCCCACCTGACTGCCCTTGCCACCGCGACGTAGTTTCCCTTATCTCGCCCGTCTAGGTTTTGAATTACATAACTGACTACTGTGAATAGGAACCGTGTCGGTTTCGTCTACCCCTGAGCAGCAAGCGGTATATCAAGCCTTGCGAAGGGGAACGGCCAACAGGGTCAGCCACCTATTTCGCTGTCGTCTCTTTCTTTTCAATTCATCCACACTCAGATTTCGTTTCGACCATCATCTTAAAATCTACTTCTGGCTACGGCCAGGTTCCGCACCTAATCGCCGCCACCACCACAATGCAGCTCGCCTGCACCCCGCCTGTTTAGGGTGTCGGGTTACATGACTGACTACTGCGAGCGGGAATCCTTTTGGGTCCCCCCCGCCCATGAGCAATGAGCGACAGGTCAGATGTCCGGAAGGGAAACTGCCGCCAGAACTAACTCCGAATCTACGGACACGTCCCTACTTCCGAGGGCGCACGTGCCACAACCGACCATTCGTTCTCCAGATTATATTCTAGTTCCTAACGTTTATAGACTGTCCCCGTGGGTCTCGTCCGACTGCCCCCTCCCTGATCTTTACGATCCGACCAGCCAGCGTACACGATCCCGGTTTGGGTGTCACCGCGCAACGTCACCAGGTCGAGTCGCTTGGATTCAGGGTTGCGCGCAGGAGCCGTCATCGTGAGTCGCACCTGGGACAATAGTTCACGGTAATTAATCCTAACCTAACCTCAACACTTAAAATGCAGTTACCCCTCTGCGGAAACGTTGCAAACGACCCAGTACTACCAGCCAGCGGTCGCCAAATTGGCGCCCCGCTCGTCCTCCCGACTCTCCGTCGTTTGTATGCTAATGTCGCGACGCGACTTTCAACTAACTATACTCAAGTAAATAGCGTCTTCCGTACTCGTTTCGTCGTATTTTAAAGCCTACCGGTCCACTACAATTTAAGGACCAGCGAGATTATCATCAACACAAGACATGGCAAAGCCACCGAGAGAAATATTCGCGTCATGAAGCGGACTTGGGGCCAAGCTTCCAAGTTCACGGGCAGACCAGAGGTCGGGGCAGCTTGAGCGCCCATCAAAATTGGGTTACCATACCAGTTCGGCGGCTTACCCCTGTTTGCACGCACGGCATACTTAAAAGGCTTGTCGGGGGCAAGGTCTGATTGGGCCCTATCTTCGTTGCCTGGACTGTCTATTACTGCGGGGGACGAGTCTTTCTCCTTAACGCGAACTAGCGTGGGACGTGACGTGTGAACCCCTAAAAACGTGACGTATAGTCCCAGAAACGTGACGTTTTTAACGTCCGTATTTTTGACACGGAAATGATACGTTTCATTGGGAGCACGTTTCACATAAAAATCACATAGACACAAGCGGTGAAAAAACATACGGACAGTCACATATTTCATTATAATGGGTGCACAGAAAACGTCACATTTAGACAACATGTTTTGTAAATTTGATTTTTCTAGACCGTTTACTGAAAATGTGAATAAATGTTATGCAAAATAATAACATTTTGCTCACGTAAAACTCAATTTCAGTGTCATGCTTCAGAAATGTGTCATGAATGTTATTTAATGTGCTTATCTCTTAACTCATGTGATAAAATGTGAAGCATTTTCTCAGGATTTTGCAGCAAATACATATTTTTTTCACATTTATGCACCTGGCAGTGACAGGCGCTCCGTACGAACTTGGCAAATCGGTATTTTCCCAAATTCTGTCCTTCATAGAAATCAGAAGATCGTAAAATATGACTATTGAACTATATATTTTCTAACCGAGTCTAGTCAACCGTTTGAGCCTTATCAATGTGGGGACCCCATATGGCTATGGCACCCTGGAACTGCCGTCATAGCATGTTTTTATGTGCACTTTTGACGCGGTCGAACTGTGTTGTGTGGCACGCTTACATAGCTCTTTGATACGTTCCCGATTCTGTATCTAACCACCAGTGCCCCATCATGGTCTCCAATTACGTGTTTCTGAAGTAATACACAAATCATCTATGGATACAGATTCATTAAGCTAAAAATTGTTGTTGCTTTTTCAACAGGTTGTCCAAGAACAGGCTACGTTCGTTATAACAGAGTTTGCTACAAGAGCTTTACAGAGCAGAAGACGCGTGATCAGGCTAGGCAGGTGTGTGAAGCAGACGGGGGGACTTTAGCCATGCCGAAGGACAGTGACACCAATACGTTTCTCGCTAATCTAGAAGAAGTAGTATGGGGTCGCTGGATTGGGCTGACTGACGCCAACAATGACGACCAGTGGGTATATGAGGACGGCCAGACCCTGACATCATTCGGCTATTCCAACTGGCTCCCTGGTGAACCGCAACCAGACAATGGTCACGGTGGCTGTGTGGGATTTTGGGAGGATGGACCCTATTGGGATGAGAAACGCTGTAGCAAACTCAGGGGATTCATCTGCCAGCTTAATGAAGGTAGGCATCCTCTTCACGAGCATAACTTGTAATAGGATAAGTTAATAATACTGAAACCCCGTTTAGTCCTACTAGCGACCCTAAGGTAGATTAAAGATTCAACAAGCAAGCTTTGTGTTTGTTTTATGTGAAAAAACTTGATCGTTTGGGGGTATAAACGTAATCTGAACAAATACTGCAAAATACCCAGAAAGTGATGAGTTCCAAGTCCACGGCCGTGGGAATTTTTTAACATACGTTTAACGTACGTTAACGTAAACGTTGACACATACGTTAAATACGTCGACACATACATTGACCTACGACACATACGTTAAACCTACGTTAACCTACGACATAACCTACGTAACGTTACGTTAACGTTACGAATGGATTGAACGCACGTGACGTATAGACCTAAAAACGTGACGTTTTTTTTTACGTCCGTAATTTTGACATGGAAATTGAAAAACAATATGTACGTAACGTTTCTGTGCGTTTCGCCATACGTGTCGTATGGCCTGGATACGTGACGTGTGAACCCCGAAAACGTGACTTATAGACGCATAAACGTGACATTTTCATCGTCCGTATCTTTGACACGGAAATGATGCCATAGTCCGTATTTTTGACACGGAAATTATGCCATATTACGTTATGTTGACGTTACGTTACGTTAACGTTAACGTTACGTTAACGTTACGTTAACGTAACGTAACCTTACGTTACGTTAACGTGGTGAGTTTTGATGATTTATTATAACATGTGAGACTATGTGCGTAACGTATCAATACGTGACGTATGCATGAAACCTACGTTTTGCCATACGTGACGCATGTATATGTGCGTATTAACTCCAAAAATGTGACGTATAGATCCCAAAACGTAACGTCTTTTACGTATGTAATTTTGACACGGATATTGTAGAACCACATGTACGTAACGTATCCGTACGTTTGGCCCTACCTGACGTGTGGCCGAGATACGTGACGTATTAACCCCAAACACGTGATGTATTGACCTCAAAACATAACTTTTTTACGTCCATAAGCAGTAAAGAACAAAAAGTATTGTCATTGAAATGCTGTAGCTCTACTATGTTGGAAAGAGATGATAACAGAGTATTTCTTTGACTGGTATAAAGATTACAGTGTAGAAGGTAATGTTAGGTTGGTTCGCTATGATACGCTATTGATTACATGTAGGGTAATCAATACAATAATGTTGAAATAGATTTAACTGACTGAAGTTAGTTGGAAGTAGAACTATTCAATGTTTCCCTGAGGAGGGCAGCAGAAGGACTGCCAAATCGCTCGGTGGTAAACTTCTCAAGTCTCTGATATAGATATGTGTAAATACTTCTAATGGCGATGCCTCTCGTCCGGGGTAGATTTGAATGTGGCTGTGGGGAAGACGGCGTTCCAATCAAGCACTTATACTAGGACGAATGGGAGTGTCAGCTTTAGCCATCCTGCCAGCCTTGCCGTAGACGGGAGCACCTATACCAAGATGGGAACATGTACTGAGACACAGGAGGAGGAGGATCCTAGGTGGTGGGTGGATCTTGGCCGATCCTATGTGATTGACAGGTACGTATCACGTATAAACACTACATTTGTAGCAAAAGACGACTGTCACATTGATCTGAACTGTAGGCTCGGGTGTAGTATGCAGTACCGGCCTTTCATTTTATTTGCATGCATTCAACACAGTACATTTAGTCATTTTGGGCAAAACATATGCAATAATAACTATTGTTTTAAATCATTGCTATTTTGTAAAAAATAAATTTGACATATCCATGGCTGCATGTTATGTAACCAAAGAATAAATACACTGAAATGTGCAGGTTGTTTTTCATTTTGAAGTTCATTTCAGTCTCTAGGTCCATATTAAGACACACGTACAACTAAATGAATATAAACTGTACAGGGAGACGCAGACTAGCAACAAACAAACAACTAATAACCACGAGAAGAACGAAGAAAAATGACGAACCTCTTACAACGGAATGGTGTAATGTTGGCATATAGGGCTCTTTAATGGCTCTTTAATGTTCAATCAATGTGCATTAAGTAAAATCAAACAAGGACTGGTATAAGATAGATTTAATATACATCTCATTATCAAAGTATGCAAATTTTATATGGTGTATTGCGACTTTCATCTTGAAGTGTATCAAACTCAATTGCCATTGTTGCGACAACATCTACAGGGTAGTCATCTTCAACCGTATGGACTGCTGTTCGGAACGACTCAACCCCTTCAACATCCACATCGGGGATTCCGACCAAATCAGCCAGAACCCCAAGTGTGGAGATGATCATCAAATCGACATCACGAAGCCGGCCATTCTCATCTCATGTCGGTGGATGGTGGGACGATATGTAGGGGTTCGTTTGGTTGGTCCCTCCCGAATCCTGACACTGTGCGAAGTCCAGATCATTACAGGTAGGTATTTTACTGAACATGGTTGTGGCATCTTTGTTGTGTCAGATGAAAAAAAAAATACATGTATCGCACGAAACGGTACGTTTTGAGAACTACAGGCAGGAACAAGATGCTACATTTCGACAAGATCACACGGTACTTGTGCTGTTGGGTGCCAGTGCTGTAGTAGATACTGATGTTACGGAGCAACGATTATGCAAATATTGTATTTTGATTAGAATAGAGGACGAATGCCATTTGTTATAGAATGCAAATTGTATTGCAACGGGAGCATTACACTATTTTATCCACTTAATTAATGTATACAAATTCATATTTTTAATGCCACTCGACAGATGCTCGACGAATGATTACATCGAGGAAAAATATATTTGTTTCTTTATTTATCTTGTAACTAAAACCGATAAGAGCCCTAGATTGTAAATGTATTGTGGCTAAGATATGCAATAAAGTCCTTGATTAATTGTTTGTTTGTTTGTTTGTTTGTTTATTTATTTATCCAGGGGGTACATATCGCCACTAAGTATTAAGTATTTACGCCCCGAATAAGTTCTTATCCTCACATTTTGACCACAGTTGGAGAGTGTTCCAAGGGGTACTCGCACCTCCCGCACACTCGCCGGTGTTACCGTGCCTACGACACCGAGAGTGAGTACGACGAGGCTTTGGCGACCTGCCAAGAAGAAGGAGGCACTCTGGCCATGCCTGCTGACAACACCACCAACGACTTCCTCGTCGCGTTAAAGAACGCCGCAAACAGTGCTAAGTCATTCTACTTCGGAATTACCCGTTCTACAGACGGAACATGGACATACGCACGCGGTGGAGAGCCGATAGAGTGGGAAAACTGGGGTGATGGAGAACCGACCGGTGGAAAGGAGCGATGTGCGGTGTACTTCCCCGACACTTGGAGCGACAACAGAAATAGGTGGAACGACGTGAGCTGTAAGCCAGACGCTGGTTTCATCTGTGAATATGGTAGGTCATAGGAATTCATCTTGCTTATTCTTGGAAGGCAGGGCTTGGACCATATTGAAAATTGCTAATTTTGTTTTGTGTGTTAGAAATTACAGTTTGACTTGTTTCATAATGTTTCAAATCTACATTTTTTTTTCATCTACCAGAATACTGCCGGGTGGGGAATGAGGTATCCTACCGAGGAACCGTCTCTGTGACCAGAACAGGCAAGATGTGTCAGCGCTGGGACAGGCAGTTTCCGCATCAACACAACAACAGACCTGCTATTAAGCCGTCATCCGGGCTGGAGGAGAACTACTGCCGGAATCCGGACGGGGATCCCGGAGTTTGGTGCTACACCATGAGTCCAGCTGTGAGATGGGAGCTGTGTGACGTACCAGTCTGCGGTGAGGCCTGCACCTTATCCTTAAGTTATTGTTTATTATTTACTTTATTTGTATACTTTATTTATTTATTGACATAACAAAAGTACAGAGACTTTTGTAAGATCTTTAACTAAACATGCAGACAAACCCGTAGATACAGAAGGATTAACCTGCGTACATGACTGAATAAATCAACGTGTTGAGTTTGGCATATCACACATGAGGGCCTTGCCAGAGAGAGAAACAATGTTTTTTCATTATATATTCTCAGCATTGTTTATGCGATGTACCATTTTCTAGACCAAATTTTGACCCTGGAATGATGCCATACAAAGGATTAGATGAGACATTTTTTGTACGACTATGACTAGTGACTAAGGAAGAGCGAAATTTTTAAAGGGTCATTATGTAACTTTTTTTACCCTAAAATTTAAAAATTGTAATTGAAAAAATAATATATTCATGTGATTTACGTCCACTTTTTTTACATATTGTGTACAATTATAGTTGGCCCTAAAAAAGCCCACAGGAGGTGCACTCAGTTTGTGGTGCCACCACAAAGTACCAGAATGTAAACAAACATAGCTGACAGCTGTGTTTCCAGCTTTCTAACACACTCGCAAGGCGTCATATTTTGGCTTGTCAACTTCTTGAATGGCACTGATTTGCAATGAAATAGATGGATTCAACTTACTTTGTAAAGAAATGAACAGAAAATTTACTTTTTGTATCGTCCTAATATTACATAATGTAGCTTTAATGAATTGTTTTTCCCTAATCAGCTCCTAAGAAGTGGCGTGATGATTTGCGATGCGGACAGGGCTACCCTGATGAAGACGGCAACCCTGCTGAATGTGACCCTGACAGTAATTACCCATGCTGCTCCGCGGAAAACTGGTGTGGCTCCACTGCAGCCCACTGTGACTGTTGGGCTTGCGTTCAATACAGGAACCCAGGTGCATTAATATTAAGGCATCCAATATAATTTCAGGATGGCAAAACAAAAAATATTCTGGATGAGAAAATCTGTCTAATACTAACATTTCTTCGCTGCTTTTTCTTCGCACATTTTGTCATCATTTCAGAATTAAAGCGTTTGTGATTAACAAGATACGTGAGGTGTCTCTTTATGGGGGGGTACTGTCCAACAAATAGCTAGAACCAGCCTACGATATGAAATAAGCAAACTTCAGCGACATCGCATTTTCGCCCTACAGATATTAGTATGTTGTGGGATATGGTTGATTCGGGTGACTACATTGCAGAATGATATCTTTAACTTGATTACATATACACGATGGAAGATGGGTATATAACATCTTACGTAACGTTAAGTGGCTATAAACTTTATCGTAAACTGGAACATTGCAACCAATTAGGGCACAGCCCACTATTTCGAGCTTCCATTAAAATATATGGTAAACAAGAAATGAGCTGTAAAAAAATCACCTTCTTGAGTGTTCAACTATTGAAAACTCACATTGACAGGATAGCTTGCCCTCCAAATTGTCCATTTAGCCCAAAATTCTAATTTTTGAATCAGCAGATACTCCTTGTACGATGACCACAATGACCTCTGACCCCCCTGATCACCACTAAACACAACAACATAGCATCACTTCTAGAGCTCTACCCAGCATCAAAAACGAGCCTGAAGGCCAGTTTTTGCATGGTAATAGAAAGAAGGAAAACACACCAGCTGCAAAATACCGGCACATAGCAAGATATGCCAAGGAAAAGGCTGTTTCCAGTTGGTTTGGATGCTCTCACCAATGGTCACTCAAAATGTGGTTTCTGCTTGTAATGGTGATCTTTGCCTATTACAGAATGTTTACCTTCACATGGTTTTGCTTGACACTCTTACCAAAAAAAAACAAGGTTTAACTGAAGATGCTCTAATTTCAGAAGACGTTATATTCGTTCGACATCACAGAGCACGGCTAATGTATTTTGACTCTAATCCGATTTCAATATTTCTTTCCATCAAACTCATCGAAGGGATTTGTGCAAGTGGAAGAATCATTTCCAAGACCGAAGTATGTAATGGTAGACGCGACTGTGGATTCGGAGACAATACAGACGAACAACATTGCTGTAAGTAGATATGCGAAAGAGTAATGCTTACTCATAATCTCCTCATACATGTAGATGGAAAGAACATCTTGATTTAATGCAGAGGATCCATGTCTTACTATTGCATCTGATGTAGCTTCTTCTTCCAAATGTGTTATTCGACAACCACCGTTTTTCAAAGCACGTGACTGTCTCCCTTTTCGTATTGTTAAAAGCCCTTCCGTATCAGCAGCCAAACTTATTTATGTCATGGACCACCTTGTGGTTAAAGAGCATGCTTGTACTATAAAATCACCCAATAAATTCGGCTAACGTAAACTACCAGACCTCAGTCTCCCTCTGACTACTGTGGTGGTAACATGGGCAGAGGTCTGGCCGGCTAATAAGTCGACAGTATCCAAGACAAGTTACTCTTCAAGACATTTAGAAATGAATCGACAACAGATAAAAGAATTGAAGTATGATTGTAAGAAGATAGTTGGAGTCATGAGTCCAGAATGTAATGACAACACTGGCTTGCCAAGCTCTGCCTAGTACACTGTAGTGTCAGACATCGGCTTCCAGTTACTTGTACAGTTCTGTTAGAGCTCCATATTCTACATGTATACTTTTTTCTTAGACACCACAGTTACAAGACATATTCCTAGACACACTCTAACTACTATCAAAGATAATTCAGCTGTGAGGAAGATACTTTCAAGTTACAAGATAAATACAGATATCTACAGTTAGACACTTTTCAAAGGGCTGTGTAGAAAGTGGAAATTTGAACACAAGGTTGGTTTTCCAGAAACTGAAAGTTGATGATGGAAATTCCTTCATTATGTGACTTAGTTACAATTATCTTGATCATTCTGCATGGTTTGATATTGTTACTTTGAAAACCAGTACAGAAAAATATTTGAATCTGTTCAAAATAGATTGACCAGTATTATGCTAATCAGTCCATGCCTTTTGTTTCTGTCAGCTAGACAGTCTGGGATGTTTATGAGTTTATGTAGTTATTGGGGTCAATTCACTATTCAAGCTGCTAGAGAAGCCAAAGTGGGGAGTACTTCCTTATTGCTGTTGTCAGGGAACAGACTCTTGTAGTTTAAGGGAAATTAAACTCTTCGCAAACTTAAAATGTGGTACTCTGAAAAGTAAATCCTTCCTCCTATATATCGTCCCATTTTCCTTGCGACTGTCCTGAAACAATGGACCTCCGGTAATCATTTTTACCTCAGTCAAGTGAGGACATGTGTATTAAGTGCCAATGGAACAAAATTGGGACTTGCTAGGAATTCTAACCTAGAACCTTCAGATTCTAACAGCCCCAACTACAACACCCATTTGCAACCGTTATTTTTTTAAATTCACATATGTTTAATGAGTATTGGGCAGAAAGCACAGTTGCTTATATGACGCCTTCTATTCAAAAACACAAATATAAAAACAAGAGTAAAACATAATAACAAAATACATACATAATTACAAAGTGGGTCAAGTAGAATGAGTACAAACAAGACAAGTTGGTGATCTATCAATTACGAGAATCTACCTGTACAGTGAGTAAAGGTTTGAACTATGTCGAAGATATTACAATTTTGTGAATGTGAGAGTAACGTGGATCCTCGTAGCAGTAAAGAACATAAGGTACTTTCATTGAGATGCTGTAGCTCTACTATATTGGAAAGAGATGATAACAAAGTACTTCTATAACTTGCATAAAGATTACAGTGTAGGAAATAATGTTCGGTTGTTTCGCTATGATAGCCACATTTACATGTAGGGTAATCGATACAATAGTGTTGAAATAAGTGGTAATTTAATTGACTGAAGTTTAAACGGAGCCTTGTGTGATGAACAGCGGAGTGTCTTTGACCATGAGAGAAATGGGAGTGTTTTGTCGGTCTGTTGAATAATAAGTCTAACTCTTTTTTTAATGATATTAATCGTAAGAGAGGCTTTGACATTAGGGGGCAGGTCATTCCACAAGTAAATAGTTGACGGTAGGAATGATTTTTTGTACTTTTCTGTTTTACAAGCAATGAGGGTGAAATTCTGGTTGGCACGAAGGTTATATGAAACAGAATCACAAATACGTGGTGGAATAAGGTCTTGTAAGTACTGTGGTGCAAGACCATTCATTATTTTCCAAAGTTGGGTAAATTTATGTTTTTGCCTCCTGCCAGCCAGAGTATCCCATCCAACCTCAGCTAAGACACACTCGTGTTTAGTGCCTCTTATGGCTCCAGTACAGACACGTGCCGCTGACATTTGGACAGACTCGAGTAGATCAGAATCTTTACTGGAAAGGCTACACCATATACAACATCAGCATATTCAATTAATGGACGAATCATGGTGATATACAATGTTTCCAAAGTTTCCCGGGGGACAAAGTATGATATTCTCTTCAGGAGGTTGATACGTTTCATTGCCTCGTTTGACAAAACAGACACATGATATGACCAAGACAAGTCACGTTTCAGGTATAATCCCAAGTGCTTGTGAGAGTCAACTTCTTCCAGCTCAACACCCTTAAATACTAATGGTGGGTGATGGACTTTGACCCTTTTCATAGAAAATGCCATTAGTTCAGTTTTAAGGGGATTAAAAGTTACCAACCACTGGTCAGACCAGTCGCTCACCACTCTAAGATCGTGGTTCAATCTATTTGCTGAGATAAGAGTATCAAAAACTATTCCAAAAAGTGACGTATCGTCAGCAAAAAGATTAGCATCAGTTAACAGATTGTCCACCAAATCATTAATAAACACTAAGAACAGGAGTGGACCAAGGAGTGATCCCTGTGGGACACCAGCATATACAGGTAACCAGTCGGAACATGACCCATTAATGACAACTCGCTGCTTCCGATTCGTAAGATAAGATTCAATCCATTCCAAAAGTGAACCAGATACTCCTAGTTGACGTAACTTGAAAATAAGACCAGCAAACGCTTTAGATATATCCAAGAAAACGACGCGGACTTCGAGGCCTTGGTCTTCTGCTTTGTGCAGCTTGTGAACAAGGTTTGTCAATGAATTAACCGTTGAGTCACCAGGAGTAAAGCCAGAGTTATATGATCAATTGATTTCTAAAAAGGTGCGATTTTAGTGCCCTGGGTACTATAACCACAAAACAATGTAAATACTATTTTCCGCCGTGACTTAACGGGGGGTGCCCTAACATCGAACGCTTTTTTACGCGCTCGAACTCACGGCGCTCTATCGCTAGTTGTCGGAGAGTGTTCAGGTTTTGATGGATGATTTTGAAAACCTTTATGTAAAGAGTATACTTGGATAAAAAATGCAATCATACTATTCATGAGCCCTTCACGCTCCGCGTTATAAGTGGCAAACGCTGTGAGACATTTTCGTAAATTTACCTTCGTGAATGTGCTACGCTAGACAGTGTGCCCTAACTTCGAACGCTTTCGTAATTTTGCTCTGTTCAGGCGGCGTTGATGATGAAATTAAGTAAAAAAAAGCAAGAATTGAATTTTGTGATATTTAAGCTTTCCTTTGATAGTATAATTGCGATTATGTGTACTTGTCATCTCACGTGAGGAGGGCTGTATTGAACGCAGTTCAGTCCGTGTTTAACCAAAAAACCGTCTTACGCAATCAACGCGGTCCCATAGGAATCATGGGAAATGCAGACAAAAGTGGTGTTGACGTAGTGTTGACGTTGTTTTCTCAGGTTGGTTTTCTACTACACAAAACCCCGGAGACCCAAATTTTTACTGTTTCGTAAAGCTTTATTTGTTATGTATGTGGCAGCTATGTAACTGCTTGGTACAGGTCGTTTATATCTGGCACGAGCCGCCGCTACGAAGCACCCCTTTTTCAGCGCCATCATTATGATTGGTGAAAACGACTGAAATTTTGTTTTTCGACAAAACGATAAATAAATAGATAGAACTATACTTTGCATGCAAATAACAGCTGTATGCATTGACTATGTTTACTTACCTTTTTATTTAGCAAAGTCAGTGGCAACAGACACGGCTTACTTTTGCATATTAACAAGATCAGTAAAAAATCCGTCCGAAGTTAGGGCACGTGCGAAGTTAGGGCACCCCTCGTTAAATAACAAGAACATGTATTTTCTCAAGCATCTAAAAACTTTACATCATTAAAGTTTACATCGGCTTACCTCTTTCACCTCCAATTCAGATAATGTTGACAAGTGATATATCAACGGTTTCTCAATGTTCAACGCAGGTGAGATACAAAGCCAAGGTATGATAAGCTGCGCCAATGGACAATGCATACCTTTATACAATGTTTGTGACCGTGAAAGCGACTGTGCAGACGGCAGTGACGAGTTGTCTTGTCACGGTAAGTATGGTTAATACATTTTTTGTTGTATGGTACGTCTGCCTTACCTTTTTGTATATTGATTGTCAAAACGTCGATCAATTTATTTTTTATTTCATGTATGTAATCCTGATGTAATAATTTTTCTGGAATAGTATATTCCAGGTAAAAGGGATTTAATGGGTGCTAGAGTTGAGGGCGTGGAAGAATTGTTGAAAATGTATCGTATTGTTTTTTATGATTCTTACCTATGAAGTTTACTTTATCAAGTTTGAATACATTTTCTACGAAAGCAAAAGTTGCAAGCTTTTAGGGGGCACACCTCAGTTTATTTTGGGTCTGGTGACCGTCTGTTACAGGGAAAAATTCGGAAGCAAAATAACTGTAAATGGTGTGGAATGATATCCTTTATGTGCAAGACCAACAGAGTGTGGTCTCTTTAATTTTGGTAAATTAACAAAAAAACATTATTTTTATGCCAAAATTAATGCGCAAAATTGGGAATTTTCACTTTAGATAATCCCATAGAAAAATATTCTGACAGAAATGACTGGAACTTGGTGATTTACTTCAAATCACCCGGATGGAGGCTTGGCGAACCCCCCTTCTCGTATAAGCGAAATGGTGATTTACATCATCACCAGGACTCCAGGAAGAATAGTGTGAATTGGCACACTAATGGGGATCCTATCCAACCAAATTAACCAAACCAAACCAATGACTGGTGTTGACAGAAAGACACAAGCCATAAATATACTTTGACTTTGACTTTATTTAGATACTTGAGTCAATTATAAAGAAAATCCTATAGCTAGTATTATAGTTTTTTTAACCATTGCGCGAGGTGTTCCAAATCCACTTTTACACGACGCAGAAGAATACCCAGAAGTAAGGATTCAGGTTAAAATCAATATTCACCCCAAACACCATTGCTTCCAATTTTTAGCCTGTTAGTATCTGATAACATTTCGCAGCAGACTGTCGCTGAAGAACTGGGATGTCCACCCCGTTTAGCTGCTATGGAAGATCTACTTTTTATAAAGCATAAGAAAGAAATTTACAATGTTTGTTTATATGTAATAGTAAGCTTTTCAGCTGACTAGTCAGTTCAGCACCCATGACAGTCGGTAGTCATAAACTCCTTGAACCTTGAACCTTGAACGGGGACATCTGGGATGTCAACACGGGAGACAATGGGATCTTCTTCTCCACTCATCTCTGTCCTCCATCAGGGAGCGGAGTTCTGCTGTGGAGATGTTTCTAAGCCCAGTATCCCGCTTCAGGCTATTGATGAAGGTTGTGCTTCTTCTACCCCTTCTCTTCCTTCCCCCTGTTGCCTCCCATAGGATAAGATGGCTGGCTAGCAGCTCAGGATGTCGGATGCTGTGTCCAGTTAGCTCCATTCTCCGTTTCCTGTCATAAACTCACCTTGGTGCTTTTTTTTTATAAATACAGAAATTTAGAACTGACAAGATTTTGTACCCTTAAGCCTGTGACAACGGAGGTCTGTTCTACTCGGCTACTCGATGTGACGGCAGAGATGACTGTGGCGACAACAGTGATGAGAAGAACTGTGGTGAGTTCTCCACAAACAATAATTACTGACAACCCTAAGTCTGCTAAGCACGAAATCATTCATTCGGATTGTACAGTAGCCACAACAACAAAGAGACCTATCCTGGTATTCATGAGCAATGTTTTGGTAGGTATATAGAAGGCCATACATCGATAAGCCGCCTCACCGTTCCAAATGTGCATATGGAGTTGCAATGCATTATGGTGTACGTTTAAAGTTTATGCCCTCTCACTTGTGAACAGTTGTCTTGACGTGTTCAGTGTTTAGCTTACCAAGTTCTTCCAACCACCGGCGACCATTTTACACTCTATCACACTACAGTTAAAGCTGAACTAAATATATTCTGAAAGGTTTAGAGCTATAAAACTAAATTAGAACACGGCGGAAAGCAAGAAAACACAGTTAGATTGTAGCCACGTGGATCTTTCTTTATTTCTTTATATTTTAACCTCTGGCCTTACCCAAAATGCCCACAGAAAGAGAACAGTGTTCAGTACGAATGTGAAGTAACACAAGTTCCAAAGACAGAACCTGGAGGACAGAAAGTAGATTCCCATAACTGAAAATGAGAAAACAATATAACAGAGAACGGGTGATGCATTCTGACTCTAATCCCAATTTAATTTTTCATTATCTGAATCAAAGTCAACGGAGGGATTTGTGCAAATGGAACCGCCATTGACAAGACCCAAGTATGTGACGGTAGAGACGACTGCGGAGACAATACAGACGAACAAAAGTGCTGTAAGTAGAATTGCGGAAGAGTGATAAATTAAGTATAATCTCCTCAGGAATGTAGATGCAAATATCTAATTGTTTCAATATAGAAGATCCATGTCTTGCCATTTCATTTGATGTAGTTTCTTCTTCCAAATGTGTTATTCAACAACCCCCATTTTAATATTAAACACATTACGACAGCCTTTTTTATTAATCATAAACACATAACAAAATACAGGACCTAGTGGTGGCACACTCAAGTTGAGAACTTATTTTGATACCACCACTACATAAATAACATACAAAAAGAAAATAGACATACACTTGAAAATATGTACAATTTAAAGGTTTTCAAAAGCGCAAGTCCGGTTTCCCCCCAATGAATAAATGATAACAAAGATAGGACACTACTACAATTATCGAGGGGAAAAACGACCTTTAGAAACGTTCTGATGGCCTTGCTTCATTATTGAATTATCATGCCATATTAGCTGCCAAACTTAATTCTACCATGGACCCCTTTGTTGTCAAGGGAAAGTCAACCCTTCACAAACTTAAAATGTGTCTCTTTAAAAATACAAATCCTCCCATTTTTCGTGTGGCTCCTAACAATGAATCCCGGCCGCTTACGTCCAATCCAAGAGGACGCCCAATAACGAGCAGGTACTTATTTTCACCTGGGTCAAGTGTGGAAACGGGTGTAAAGTGCAAAGGGAAAAAAAACAAGACCTGCTAGGAATTCGAAGCTAGAACCTTCATATTCTAAGTAAAAAAAAAAAAAAACGAACCACAAAGCCCATATTACGACCTTAAATATGACCATTTTTGAAAGCTGGCACCTCTTAACCGGGTGTAGTGCCTTGGGTATCACTACGACCACAAAACAATGTAAAAACTACCCGACATTTTCTGCTAGAACTAAAAAGGGTATGAGGTATTTTCGCAAGTATCTAAAAACGGTTACAAAGCTTACATCGGCTTACATGTTCAATGCAGGTGAAAGAAGAGGTTTAGGTATGATAAGCTGCACCAATGGACAATGCATACCTGGATCCAAGGTTTGTGACCGTGAAAGCGACTGTGTGGATGGCAGTGACGAGATGTCCTGTCGTGAGTATGGTTGATAACCAATTTTTGTGTTGTACATTGTACCTCTGCCTACATTTGTGTACAATTATTGTCAAGACGTATGTAGTTGCTAAAGATTAGGGAATGCACTGAGTCATCGAATCACTCTGCGTGCGTTACCGCACAGGAAAAGTGCAGTTTGATATACAAAAATATCATAACTGACTTGATTTTGTACCTTGATTTTGTAGCTTGTGACAATGGTGGCCTGTTCCACTCGGCTACTCGGTGTGACGGCAGAGATGACTGTGGAGACAACAGTGATGAGAAGAACTGTGGTGAGTTCTCCACACACTACTAATTACTGACAACCCCATCAAGTGTGAAAGTCACTCATTAGGATTGTACAATATCCATAAAGAGACCTAACCTGGTATCCATGAGCTAAACTGCGGTAGGTCTTTAGAGAGTCATACATCTATTAAGCCACTGTCACACATTCACGAATTTGGCCTCCCGAACGCTAGCCGAACGCCCACCAAGCATGGTTAGGAGTGAGTCGGCTGGCGTTCTGCTGGGTTGGCTATGGTTCGGCTGTGCCAGCCGAATGTTTCAAAATGTTTAAAACATTCGTGAGTCGTTCGGGAGGTTCGATCATGTCTGGCTGGTTTTCGACCGTAAGTCAGCAAAACACCAGTCAGCCATCCAGGAGTAAGTCAGCAGTGTTCAGGGCGTGTTCAAGGATCAAATTTGACTCCAGTTGATATATAGAAAGGATTCATATAGAAAGGTAGGCGTGGCCTAAATCTGATCAGAGTGCTCACGGAACCAGCTGACCTTTAGCCACCTCACAGTTCCAAATAAGGCTGTAACCGTGATGCATTATGGTCTACGGTAAAAGTTTATTTATTATAAGGCCCCTCACTTGTAAACACTTATTTGTCTTGACGTGTTCAGTGTTCAGTTTACCAAGTTTTTCAAACCACAGGTGACGATTTTACGCAGTTCAGTTGTAGCTACACCATATTCTGAAAATTCTAGATCTATGGAACCAAATTGGAACGCGACAGAAAGCACTAAAATAAAAACAGAGTTATGTGACGGCAACGAAACGGAATTTTCAAATACAGAACCCAGAGGGTAGATGGTAGACCTATGTAACTAAAAATGAGAAAACGGGATCGCAGAGCACGAACGGGGAATGCATTCTGATTCTAATCCCAATTTCAATTTTTTTTTCGTACCCTCAATATTCAATGAAACCCAACGAAGGGATGTGTGCAAATGGGAACGTCTTTGACATGACTCAACTTTGTGACGGTAGAGACGACTGCGGATCCGGAGACGATACAGACGAACAATACTGCTGTAAGTAGAAACGTGGAAGAGTACGATTTAATCATGATCTCTTAAGGAATGTTGATGCAAAGAACATAATTTTGATTTAGTATAGAGGATTCACATCTTACAGTACTTGATCTATGACTTTAGTGCCCTCGGTACTACTGCTATGAACACAAAAAGAATGCAAATACTACCCGCTATTGTCTACCAGGACAAATAATAGGCATTTTTAATATGTGGTGATTTTAAACGACGTTTGTCTGTCTCCTTCACCTTTAATATGGAAAATGTTGGAACGTGATGTAGCAAAAATGTTTCAATGTTCAACGCAGGTGAGAGACAAGGCATGAAAAGCTGCACCAATGGACAATGTATTTCTAGAATGTATCTGTTGCACGAACCCGTTTGTGACCGCAGAAAGGATTGTGCGGATGGCAGTGACGAGTTATCTTGTCGTGAGTATAGTCGAGTCCCTCTGTTTTATGTGGTACTTTCTACCTTTGTCTACCGTTTTGTATACTGAATGTCAAAACGCAACAAGGTACTTTAGATTAGAGATTACATTCAAGCACTGGATATCTCATTACGTTTCTGTCTTCGGCATCATTACCATTGTTTGTGTATGATACCCAAGCTACTGCGACACGTGTTCCTCAATCATGAATGGCACAGAAAATTGAAGTTTATTTATTGAATCTTCAAAAGGCAGGATAGTCCATTCACCTTTGACAAATTGACTTTCAATGGGGCCAGAAAAGAAAACATCAAAATCAACCGTATAACGTGAAAGTAAACTTGTGACAACATTGTAACATAAGAAACGAGAACTGTTAGATGTAAGTTACACAAATTAACCAGAAATATACATGAACTAAATACATAGAAGGACTTTATTGACACAACAAAAGTACAGCGACTTTCGCAAGGTCTTTAACTAGACATACCGACAGATACGTGGGTACAACAGAATTGATCTACGTAAAATACAATAGATGAATCGACTTATACTACTTGTCCTAAGGTCATGTGACATAAAAACATATACGAAAGCCAAAATGGAACAAATCAAAATCGTTATCTGTTACTGAAGTCCATTACCAGTCCAGGTCAGCTTTACTTCGCAGGTCAAATTAAACTGTATGTACAATTTGCATGCTTTTTAAGGCAGATTGGAAACTTTAAAGTAAGGAGAATTGTGTGATATATCTGGTAGCGTGTTGTAGTAATTTGCTGGTTCTTTTATGGCCGGCTAACTCCTCCTAGCCAATTATATCCTTTTTTTTCGGTCGATTTCAACTATTTATCCAGCCTGCAAAGGAGTCTGGTGGAGACTAGTAGTTTTCCCCCTGTATGCAAATGTGCTTATATTATGCAAAAGTTGGATAAAACATTTTTTATAACAGACATGTTTTTATAACCCTTAGCGCTTTCTGCCTGTGACAATGGTGGCCTGTTCCACCCGTTTACTCGGTGTGACGGTAGAGATGACTGTGGAGACAACAGTGATGAGAAGAACTGTGGTGAGTTCTCCACACACAGCAATAAGTGTGCTAAGCATAAAATCAAGTACCAACTTCCAAGTACGTATATGCAGTCGTGATACATTACGGTCTACGGTCAACGTTTAAGCTTCAGGCCCTTTAATTGTGAATGAGTCTTAGTGTAGACGTGTTTAACTGTTCAGCTTACCATTCTTCCAACACTCAGCGACCTTTCGTAGTATAATGTCAAACATTTGAGCCTGTTTGATATTCTGAAAAGTTCATGAAATCAAATTAGACCACGTCAGAAAGCACCAAAACACAACGAACGGTGGCCACATGAGTGATTAATTTTTCTACCACACAACCCTTAATCCCCACAGACGGAGAATAGTAGCAACGTGAAATAACGCAAGTTCCAAAGACAGAACCTGGAGGACACAAAATAGAACAAGAACACAGTTCTTGCTGCGTGCTGCTACCTATATATCAACCTAATTTTAAATACCAGTGGATACTTATATGATGTACAGGATAATCGGAATTTACAACGTAAGGCTTTATATCCACAGACTGTTACTACTTACATGACAAAGGGGCCAGCTACAGGGGCCGTGTAAACCGGAGGAACTCCTGTCAGTTCTGGACATCTCAGTACCCCCACCCCCATAACCACACTCCCGAGGCGTACCCATCGGCAGGGATGGAGCGGAACTACTGTAGGAACCCGGACGGGAAGGACAGGCCTTGGTGCTACACCACCGACCCAAGTATCAGGTGGATGTACTGTGACGTCTTCGCCTGTGACGGTATGATTGTTATTTTTACAATCATGATATTATAGAGGAAATAAAATTCAACTTTAAATGTACATCGCGGCAACCTTGCGACTGCCGATTGATTAAGGAATGCAGTGTTCGGGCCCTAATTGTCCACCATTGACCTAATATGGTTATTCTGGGGGTAGTTTCAAAAGTGTGTGTGTGTGTGTGTGTGTGTGTGTGTGTGTGTGTGTGTGTGTGTGTGTGTGTGTGTGTGTGTGTGTGTGTGTGTGTGTGTGTGTGTGTGTGTGTGTGTGTGTGTGTGTGTGTGTGTGGAGGGGGTGATAATTACATTAAATTGCCTTTCAAATTTTCAGCGGTACCAACAACTTGCTTCTACACTTACGATAAGGGAAGAAGCTACGCGGGGGACGTAAATAGGTAAGAGCAACGCTTGAACGTTGGCATTTTTCTATAGTAGTGGAGAGACAGTTAACGTACAGACCATTGCACCATAGCTGTGTTATATCATGTTATCTTTACTGTTTAGTATGTTAAAAGGACCCTCTTTGTAAGGTTTTGACCAACAAACAGGAAGGGACTAACTTCTTACCATATAAGGAATTATACCGGTGATTTCTTTACCGCACTGAAAAAACGAGACGATGTATAAGACCACAAGTTTGAAGAATACATGTTTTGATAATAATATCTTGTTCTACATGAGATACAGCATTTATCCTACTGCATCCCATTCTACAGGGCAGGAGACCAGCTGTGTCAGAGATGGGACTCCCAGATCCCCCACAGCCATCCCTACACACCACAGGCTCATCCTGATGCGGGGCTGGAGGAAAACTTCTGCCGTAACCCTGACAACAAGGACCGGCCCTGGTGCTACACCACGGACGAGTCGCGGATGTGGGACTACTGCGATGTGACGGAATGTGCTGGTAAGAAAGCTTGAAGAAGTCTGTTGCTGTACCCACTGATTGGTTAATTGGTGGGGTAATCGTTATCGAGAATTGATGCAAACATATAGGAATGTTTTCTTTAACACCCATACATCGTTTGTTGTTTCTTATCTCTGTAGATCCAACGTCGTCGGACGACTTTTGTCCCTCCGCGTCATGCGCGGGAATATGCGGACGGCATTACGATCCTTCTTCCCAGTGTCAGTGTGACCAAGATTGCAGCTTTTTCAGCGACTGCTGCAAAGACATTGGGTACGTAGATTTCATAGATCATAGATCTAAGACAGCAGGTTTCTGCATTGTAGATAGCTGAACTTTGTTGCAAATGTATTGCAGGATATGACATCATCAGCATTTCAGGTTGCGCCAGTTCCAACTCTGCACGAAAAGTTGGATTTACCAATGGTAGTAAATGCCAGTAAAGTTGGGTAATGTTTACTTTGTAAACAGTACCGGACTTAACAATGGTAGTAAATAAACGTCATGTCTGGTAATTTCATTTACTACTGTTGTTAAGTCCGACATTACCGGACATTACTTTTATTTACTACCACTGTAAAGTCCGGTACTATTTACAAAGTAAACATTACACAACTTTACTGGCATTTACTACCATTGGTAAAGTTAACATTTCGTGTGCAACACCCTAGTTTCTGTAAAGTAAATCAGCTAGAGGGTAATTGGATACAGATGAAGAGGTTTTTAATCACAGGCCTGCATGATTGTGAAGAAGTCAAATCAGTCACCGGCAAATTTCTTTCGATCTTGTCATAAAAATAACCTTATGATTCTTTGCCTTCATATTGCAGAGAAGTGTGCAACCTTAACGGAACAGCTCGAACATCATCTGATCGTCACCATCAGAAGTGGAAGTGCCTGTCGGGCTTTGCCCTGGGAAGATCTTATTGGTTGGTGGCAGACTGCCCTGACGACTGGATGGATGATTTCACAAGAGATCAGTGTTTAAAACAAACTGATCCCTACAAACCGAGTGACCTGATCTACCGGATGCCCGTACAAGATGCTTCAACAAGTATCCAATACAGGAACATATTCTGTGCTTTCTGTAACAATGTAAGTATAAAACAAATAATCATATGGAAGACCAGACTTGAGTGCGCTGGATTGATTGATTCCCCTGCAAATCCCGTTGAAGACGCACAATTAAACAATGAAATCCTAAGTAGCTTAAGTAGCTTTACATCGGTTGAGAGAGATTGTACGTACGGAACTCTAAAGCTCGAATTCGAATCTGACCCCCCAATAATGGGGAGACGATGTACTCCCCATGATGTCAATATGTCGAATGGAAATTGTGATGTAACTGCTTGCAGGTCTTATGATTACAAAGTAAGATTCAACTATCATTATGATAATGACAAGATTTACAAAAACATTCACTGTGCTCTTTGCGAAGGACTTTCCCTCGCGGCAACCACAAATTTACGTTGTCATGATGGCGGCGAATACAGGATTGCCATTCAATTCACCTCATTAACTCATTTGTTCAAGTTTAATACTGATGAGAGTCGCGAAAACAGCCCTAAGCAATGCCCTCTCGACTCTTTTTACGACCCATTTGTAGACTGGTGCCGACCATTCTCGTCCGGAAGTCACGGCTCATCCGACCAAACTTTCCATTTCCAAAACTGCAGCAGACCCATTCTGAATTTCACGTCTGAAGAGTTCCAAATCCATCCCAATGGTAGTGTTCACCTGTTGAGTTCTAACATATCATGCCCAGCTGAGCAGGTGGCCATTCAAAACACAACAGCATCAATCTGTGGGGACTGCCTACTGGAACATTTTTCGAACGACACCCACCAAACAATCTGGGATACTGGTAAGAGTTGGTTAGGCATGGGTCTTGTGATAGTGTCTGACATAGCCGTGTCCAGTTTCGTGGTCCACACTTACAGGTCAGGCCAGCTGAAAAAAGTCCAGGAAAAGCTGAAGGTTCAGATGATGACATGCATGGCAGCTGCTGTAACTCAGTTTGTGGCACGTGCGTTCATCCCCCCCGGACAGGGCTGCACAGTGTATGCAATACTTCTGCACTTATTTATTCTGACTGCCTTCTCATCCATGAACGTACTAGCTGTAGATCTCTTCCTTACATTTCGTGAGGATTCAGGAAGAGCCGAACTGTACAAGTACCTCTTGTATACCTGGCTGGTGCCGGTACCTGTAGTCATTGCCACAGTAATTGTGGAGTTCGGCAGTTCTGTCAGGGTGGGGTATGGGGAGCAGTGTTGGATTGGTAACCCGACAGCCAGTCTGGTGGCATTTGGAGTTCCTGTCTTCTGTGCCCTTATGGTCAATGCTGTCTTCATCATTCTTGCTTTGCTGGCCATACGGAAGTCCCTTCAAATAGCTAGCACTGCTTTGCCACTCTCGGAGATCAGCATGATTTTGGTCTACATGCGTATCTCGTTTCTGACTGGGTTCACCTGGTTTTTGGGCTGTATTGTTCCTTTCGCCAAGAGCATAGTTCTCGAGTACATCTTTATTGTACTGAGTGCTTCTCAGGGGCTTCTGCTGACCCTGATACTGACACTGACAGGGGAGGCGTTTTTGAAATGGAAGTCTGCGATGATGGTACGCTTTGGTGTGGCCGAAGATCAGGACAATGGACCAACCACCACTGCTAGCAACCGGCAGACCACCGGAGGGAATATTGAGGTAACGGCAGGTGGAACCGGCTCTGCTATTGAGATACCCATGGCAATTATGGCCGATGTAGAGGAGGATAGGGGACGCCTTCGTCTGGGTAAGCCTCGTCATAACAAAGGACGAAACGCAACTGTCATCAACGAGACTACCACCGCAGGGGGAATTGAGGAAATTGCAGATGAAACTGACACTGCAGGGAACTTGCAGACCCTCGCATGTGGAGTTGACGGCACTGAAGTTGCTGATGAGATACCCATGAAAACCTTCATCGATGCAGAAGAAAACTAGAGGTCAACGATCTCATGCCTTCGTCATAGGATGTTATCGTTATATAACTTAATAAGGTAAAAGTGATATATTAGTCCCCCCAAAATATGGAAGTTGGATCGTGAAAAATACCCCTGCTGATGCAGTCTGCAATCGTGCATTGGGCAAGAGAAAACAGCTGTGCAGGACATACATGTAAGGCCACACCGCCTGCAGCTACATGGACTATCCCCTCTGGGACTTTCTCCCTCTGGGACAGCCTGTAGCCCATGTGTCACAACGAAGGTTGTGACACATGGAAGGTAACTGAATTATAGAACTGCTTCATTAATTATGTAAATTAGACTATAATTTGCATAATTGTCATCTAATTTTGTCAAGCATCACTTAAGCTACCTACACACCAAATATCAGGACGATCCGTCGACCGGTTATTGAGTTATCCTACTTAAACATTTTCATACAAATGCTCCTGCAGTTCCAGAGCAAGCTGCTAGGGGGCCCAAACTTATGTCACTTCTTCCAGAGCACAAGAACTATCTACCACCCAAAAATCATGACCCTAGCATGTCCATATCAAAACCGGAAGTTCCGCTGCAGTACCATAACGAGCCGCCAGGGGGCCCATATTCCTATCACTTCTAGGTCTCATCAAGACCTACCCACCTACCAAATATGAAGACAATCCATTTAAGTATTCTCGAGTTATACTGTTGACAGACGCACACACACACGCACGCCCATGAAAACATACCCTTCTTGACGAAGGCAATAAGGCTGAAGACAAGCGTTCCGTCTGCGATAGAGATGAGAATGAGACCAATTTCTAATTGCGGTACTAAAAGGAAACTAGCAGCATGTCATTATAGCTGTCCATCTAAAAAGACAGAGTGCTTATCATCTCGACATGACATGGCTGATAACGAAAAACAAAACAAAGTAATTGCCTTTCAAAATTAGCTTTACTTCTCTCCGATGTCTAAGTTTGTCACTGAATAAACTCCTATATTACGTTGGCACGTGGTTGGTTGAGCCTTGAAGAGACGGGTCTATTCGTTTACATGTGATTGTAAATACAAAATTCACCCGGCAACTTATTTCTTTAACCACCCAGCATGGCTGGCATTACGTCATAATCACGGGAGTGCAAACGCTCTAAAATGCACTTGATTAAAACATGTGCAATGATTGGTCACTGTGACTCTCAACAGTATTCTCTGTGCTACTTCAAAACTATCATTAACCAGTGCATAAGTAGTTGACAAAACGTTTACTAGAGAATTCTTCAAAAAGGAAAGTGTGTAGGCAACGGTCCCCATTTGCAAAGATCAGTTGAGGATCTTTTCTACCCAAATAGCACAAGTTGTCCCAAGTTGTGAAGTCTTAACAAAGAAGTAGGCTATTATAGCAGTTTCTAATTTTGGAAATGAGGCCCTGGTTTGCACGATATTCATCTTTATGTAGCTTCGTAACAGCGCAAGTATAAAATTTATTTTATTTACCTCTGTGGTATTATAGCATTTTCTCATTGCATAATTGATACCTAAAAGTGTATCTCTGTTTTAATATCTATCGATGTTTTCCTCTTTATTTTTTCACTACATCATGAAACGCAGCTAATTCATAAACTTGCCTTATTTATTATGAAAAAAAGTTCTTGGTTTGAATACTTTGCATGCAATTATACTAACCATCACTTAATCTGACTACACGCCAAAATCACAATAATCCAGCAACCCCTTCTTGACTTCATATCTTTCAAAGCTTCAAACAAATATGCCCCTGGAGTTCCTTGTATACAAGTTATTCATGCACGATGCCGGGAGCTTCCTCCCATTCAAAAACCATGACTCTAACTTGTCCAAAATGCGAGATATGGAAACCCTCTGCTGCAGTAACACAGGTAGTCGCCAGGGAAAATTGTTCTTCCCTTTACCGACACCTACATACTTCTATAAACCAAATATCATAAAGTTCTTCTCGAGTTATGCTGTCCACATAATCAGACGGCACCTAAAACATAAAGTTCTTGATTAAGGTAACATTGACGACAACGGGCTGTAAATAATGGAACAGTCCGTATTTGTAAATAAGACTGTAAATAATCTTATCTGCCTTCAGCTTATACAAGTCTTTAAAACGTCTATATAATAAGCAGGACTGCATCATGCCTTTCTTACGTATGTAATACTCATTGTAAACGAAAGGTGATCATTTATATATTAGCAAAGAGGCTATGTAGTACATTCCAAGAATGACCTAAAATTATTTCATCTTCATTATTGTATTTTCAACATGGCCAATTAAATAAGCATCATATTCGCTATGATGGTAACTAAATTATGTATAAAGAAATTTTCATTTATGCAAGTTTATCTGGGACTGTGTTATGTACAATATGATATGGATGGTGTAGATGTGTGCATTCGTTTAACAGAAGTTACAAAAAACGAAAGGCAAACATTCCTTACACGTAAAATCGCATGATAAAAGTACTAACTTTCAGATAAAGCATTTACTAAATACCACTTCATGGTTCATAAATATGTAATATACCCTAGGATACTGAAAAGGACACCTTTTGTAAATCATTCATTGTTAAATTTGTATTTTCATTTTATCTTGAAAGTTCTTCTGTTTTGGTAGAAGTCATTATGACACAGGTTTAAACTGTACTTTCCAACACAAGAAATTGGACCTACCCAAATTTTCGACTGTACAACTCCAGTCCAATTTCTTGTGTTGGAAATTACAGTTTAAACTTGTGTCATATTGTGTTTTCATTGTTTAGTTTGTAACAAGTTAATGCATGTTACATGTATCTGATGTTATACGGAATCTTGAAGTGTAACTCATCAATGGTCGAAAAAATTCAAAAGAGTGTCTGTACTTGACGTCACAACCGCCATCTTGGTTGGTATGATATTACATATTGTCCGATGTCATTACGTTCCTGCAGCTACAATCTATATAAATTCAAATTAACCTGATAACTCCTAAGTTGAACCATCCAATACGGCGGACAATGATTATAATCACGTGGGTGCAAACACTCTATGGATTATTTACTGTACAGCAAGATTGACAGTCAAAAAAAAGTTTTTTATATATGACGGAAATTTAACATTACATATACTACTTAAGCCATATCAAGTAAATTTTAAGTAAGACACCCTCTGATATTTGAAAAAAGCAGGAAAAAACGTAGAGTAAAAAATAAAGATTCCTACAGTAACACTAGTGTGATAGCCTATAGTGTCACCAACAACAGTCAGGGCTACCTCACCGATGTAACTTCTACAACTGCACTCACTGTGTCAATTTGAAATTTTAGCAAAAAATCAAAACACTCGCAGATGTCATCCATAAAATTTGCTTGCTGTGGCCTTATATGAAAAAACGGCGACATATAGTGTACCTCAAGTGTAACAAGCAAGGAGACAGAAAATTATTTCGAAATGCGTCAAATTTAAGACTTAAAGAACACAATGATGAAAATTAAACTGTATAGCACAGAATACACGATCGTCTGGGTAACAAATTACTTTGATCACTTGTTACATATTAAATACATGTTACCCACCAGCTTGATTTATAGTAATAGAACCTATATTATTTTTTATGCCATTCATTTTACTGTATAATACTACTTCATGTATTCACAAACCTGTTAGCAAAATGCAGTACAGCCACATTCTAAAAAAAAACAACTGTGATGATTACATGATTCAGTTTGTAGCAACACTACTTGATGCAAATACATAATATGACGCCAATTGCTGTGAACTTTTTTGTTTGTGATGTTAGCGTTCTTTATAGTGTCGACCACTAATATTAACCAGATCTAGACTTACGTAAACATTAAATTACCACTCTCCAAGCAGAGGTTGGATTGGAAGGTGCTCCTGTGCTCCGGTATTGAAACGAAATGACATTATTTTGGTACGGGGGTACCTTGGACATGCCAAAGAAGCTTCTTTTACATTTCAGGCAGGCATAGCAAACTTCGAATTAATGATTCATTTTGTTTGTTATTAAACCAAAAATTACATTTACACTTCCTTTAAAATGTGTATCATATAGCACTAAGACAGGACCAGAAGTTTTAAAATTGTGCCATTTAGCACTAAGGGCAGGCACAATGGTCTAGTTGGCATGTGATTCAGCACAAAGGACAGGTACATTGATCTTGCTGTTGTTTCATTTAGCACAAAGGAGAGGACCAGAAGTCTAATAATTGTGCCATGTAGAACTAAGGAAAGGTACAGTGGTTTTGTTGGCATGCCATTCAGCACTAAGAGCAGGTACATTTGTCTTGCTGACGTGTCATTTAGCACTAAGGACAGGTACACTGGTATTGCTGGTGTGTTATTCAGCACTAGGAACAAATACACCAGTCTTGTTGGTGTGCCCTTTAGAACTAGGGACAGGGATTTGATTTGATTTATTAAACTGCATAAAAGATATACAGCCAGGACTGCCCAACTAGCCGAAGGCTATTATAAAGGCCTAGCCCTCATAACTGGAATAAACAAATAACAATATGAAATATCAACGGTTTCGTATACAATTCAGATACATTAACAGAGGTAGTGAGGAGTCATTCTACTGGTCTCAATGTGTCATTCAGAATCAAGGACAGGACAATAGCCATGTTATGTCATTCCGAATCAGGGAAACTAGTCTTGTTAGTCATTCAGCACCAAGGACAGATAACGTCCTGTAGCTCTAGCGTTCCAGATGAAAGGGCAGATATTACCTACGGTGCCTTACCTGGTCCCCGGATGAAACGGCCACACAGATATTACCTGTGCGGTGCTTTACCTGGTCCCAGATGAAATGGCCACACAGATATTACCTGTACGGTGCCTTACCTGGTACCCAGATAAATGGGCGACACAGATATTACCTGTACGGTGCCTTACATTTGTACCTGGTCCCCAGATGAAATGGCCACACAGATGTTACCTGTACGGTGTCTTACCTGGTACCCAGATGAATGGGCGACACAGATATTACCTGCGGTGCCTTACCTGGTACCCAGATGAATAAGCGACACAGATATTACCTGTACGGTGCCTTAGCTGGTTCCTAGATGAAAGGACCACGCAAATATTACCTGTACGGGCCTTACCTGGTCCCCTGACGAAAGGGCCACACACATATTACCTGTGTATTGCCTTACCTGTTCCTCAGACGCATTGATTACTTAGCAGTGGAAAATGTAAGCTTATAAGACATAATCCTTTTAAGATATAATTGCAACAACACGGTGGTCACGTTGCTAGGGTATAATCCGCGTTGCTAGGCATAAGTGCTCCGCCCACTAGCCGGTCTGCCGTGACCGGCGGCGGTGTTGAGAAAAACAACACAACTTTCGTCCAATATAAGGCACGATCTCATTATCAAATAAGAAAATTAATACAAACACTCGAAAAGAACATTACTTCGCTTCGAAAATATGTATGATTTGAAGAATGACCTCGTAGAATGCGGTTCAAATTCCCCGCCTCCCGCATGTGCGCAAATAAGGTCGTTTTCGGTCATTGAACTTTAACCTCCCGCTCTATTTGTCTTTTATACGCACCAAACACATGTTTCAACCATACTTTAAACTTTAGGACCTCTAAGTCGCATTTCTCTTGTAGAATTTTTTGTGTCTGCGAGATTTTAACTTATTTTGCCAATTTTCTAGTATGTTTTCCCCCATAATTCCCTAACGGCGCAAGGGAAAGCGATCGAATTTTTTCAAGATGGCGGCCAAATGTTTATTTTCCCGATGGATGTATTTTTGTCGGATTCTAGCGGTAGGATCGCGAGATATTGCTCAAAATATGGGTTCTGCGTTTTAGTTGAAAATTCACGTGGAACAGAGAGTATGTTTTAGACTTATAATGAGGTTGTCGGCAGAGATCAGAGCGTGTCGTTCTCACCTTCTAACCTCGGCGGGCAGTGAGATGGAAATACAGTCCGGCATAGCCCTATTGTTCTCGTCCCAGGCGCGATTTTCAAGACGTGTGAACGGTCAGTTGTACGGCCAAGCTGAGCGGGCGATTTTTAAATAAAAGTACGAACTGTCCGACGAGAAAGTTTTTTTTCTGTCTGAAGAAAAATGTCCACACAAAGGACAGATTTGAAAACACCGTGTTTTTCAACGGTTTATTCGTGTGCTACATGTGTTACTCTGCGTAACGATTCGCATCGTACAACCGTACCAAAATCGCAATTTGTAAAAACAATTACATAAACTTTGTGTCAGCACGAGCAAGAAACTGCAACATTGCAGTGACCGGGAACTTCGCCAAGTTGGTAGAGATAGAAGCTTGAACAAGTTGTCTGTTACATGAGCTACATAAACTAGAAACAACAGCCGTGAAAGAAAATGGCGTCGGTTCATAAACAAAGAACCGGTCTAACACTAATCCAGTTCTGTTGTAAAAACAACTTCTTCCTTCTTTCATCTCCAAGGATTTAGTACTATTTTCAATCTTCTTTGTAAGGTTATGTTTTTATATCATGGACTCCAGAACGTTACAATTTTGCAAAATGTATGTCCAGTGCACGCCGGAAAATTTGGCACGCCGATCAAACAATGGTGTCTGTACAGTTACCGCGCCGTAGTATTCAACTACAAATCCAACTTATAGATCTCGTTCAATAACAGTTACGACAAGGATACCAGAATGTATAAGGTAGGTTTTTAGAGAGTAGGAAGAAGAATATACGTTGTGTATCTGAGTCGTAGTAAATTTAGGATGACATCATTAACATACCAGTACTGTCAAATTTCGATCAAATACTAAATGTAGCAAGGGAAGATTTACGTTAGCGGGTTACCCGCTTAGTGAGCTGCAATGAATGCGTTTATCTCTTAGATACAAAAATTTATCTTCGAATCATCAATATAGAAATACTGCAAGTACAAGGACTGTTTTTATGTGCATAAGAACGTTGCAAATGGTAGATGTTCCCGTGTGCTGTTTACGGCGGATTCCACGGCGTCGCGCGAATCGAGGGCGACTGGACCCGGGAATTTCGAATTCCATTTTTTTTTTTTGCATTTTGAATCACGAGATCGACAAAATTGCAGCGCAGTTGAGGTTTGTTTGTTGGTGGCATAACGAAATTAAAGTGAAAACGACTCATATGAGAGCTTGTGTATTGTTAATTGTGCGAAATAAAGAACAATGGGGGCGGGGAAAACCGCGCATATGAAAAGACACGTTCGCGGGAAAAAATCTGCTGCTCTAGGTGTGATCAAAACATTTCTAGTGCCCGCCTGTAAAAGCGTGAACCAATCAGCTATTGTTGCCAATAGTGAAAGGAGTGATTGACATCGATGTCTCATCAATATGTATGAGCTACGTGTTAGGATTTTTGACCGGCATTTTGACCACCGTGCAAAGGTGTTTTGATGAAAAGGTTGTGTAGACAAATAAAATTAAAAAAAGATGTAACTAAGTACCACACCAACTTCAAACGATGCTTTTAAATTGATTTGTCTACTCCTATTAAGTTATACTATATTGTCTAGACACTTTTAATCTTCTTCCCCGCCCAGATTTCGCATGTGGTGCAGTGTAGGCTCGGGCATCCTTGTTCTTTGAGATAACTGACCTCTTCAGCATCGAAACAAAGAATACCAGAACTGGACATTACAAGAATTAGGAAAACACATATCTGTATTGAATGTTTAGAGCCTTTGTAAATGTTTTGTTTTTATTTTGTCTCATTTATTATGAAAATAAAGTTGCAATTGGAATAATCCAAGAACCTTCCTCTATCCCAAGAATCGCAGGCAAAGTTCCTAGGAATATTAATCGATGGTAAACTGACATGGAAACACGACATTACAATGGTAGTAAATAAAATCTCGAAAACTATTGGTATTCTCGGAAAAATTAGACATCTTTTAAGCCTAAGAACATTTATAACCATATACAACAGCCTAATCTATCCATACCTTATATATTGCAATATTGTTTGGGGAAGTGCATTCAAAACGTCTCTTCGACCTATTTTCATTTTGCAGAAAAAAATCCTACGCATCGCCACACATTCCAATTTCTACACCCGCTCCTCATCACTGTTTGAAAAACTTAGAATTTTGAATATTTTGGACATTAATAGATTTCAATTGGCCTTTTTCACTGCTCAGTTTAAAAACCATAGTTTACCGGACACATTTGAAAACTTTCTCAACTTTCGTTCACAATACCACAATTACCAAACCCGTCATAGCTCTCGATTACAAATACCCCTATACAGAACCTCCCAAGCCCAGATGAATGTTAAATTTAAATGTACACTAGTATGGAATGATCTTCCCCTCTCCCTCAAAAATCTTACCAAACTTTCAAACTTAATCTAAAACATTATCTATTATTGAATCCTCAAAACTTTTAAATTCTCCTCCATATAAGTTCTTACTAAGTTAAGTGGCGAAATTAGCAATATTGTTATTTAAAAGAATTTTGTCTGTATTTATTATATTTTGGTCAATATAATCTATTATTGGTTGTGTATTCTCATATTAAGACCTGTATTTTGTTTATACCTATGTTCTTTTCTTATCATTTGTGTAAAAATTCAGTGTAATTAGTGACCACCGCTGTTAAACAATCAAATTGTATTAGTTTTCTTTGCGATTGATTTGTTTTCTGTTAATTAATTATCTTATAGTATGTTAGCTTTATGATTTTCATTTTTTATATGTTTAAGTTATCGTAGTTATATTTCTCATTACCGTAAATTTTCTTTTCTTTAAAGTATGTTAATTAATTTAGAAATAATAAGGAGGAGGGCCATGCATAAGCCATTAGGGTTTCCCCTCCTGCACATAGCGTTTGTCATATGTACGTTTAACCTTTTTTATTGTATTTCAAAGTGCGAACAAATAAACAAACAAACAAAGACTTCCAGCATAATCAGAAGGTAGTTGTCTGCGAGGAGTGTGGCAAGATTTATAAATCATACAGCAGTTACATTCAACATCGTTACGGTCATCAATAAAAAAAACAGAGCTGTAAAACCTGCAAACAGAAATTTTCAAGCAAAAGTGAATTGTACCGTCATCGGAGAAAGGCTCACCTCCTTCATAAAACATGTGACACTTGTGGAAAATCGTTCGGGAAGAAGTGCCATCTTACAGACCACCTGAAGACACACCAGGGTGCGCAGGCAAAGGAGCACAAGTGTACTATCGGTACATGCAACGCGATGTTGGCGATTAATACCGTGTGGATTCCTGGTTGGAGGAAGTTCTGGAGATTGTTGTCTGCCTGATGGGCTAGCAGCACTTGAATGCTGGGAACAGCAAGCACAATGCTTGCTTTTGAACCTTCCCACTCCCGACTACCTGCGGTCAGAGCACAACCTACTGTCTTCCACCCGGAAAAAATCCGTATCACGGATGCTCCACACTTGCTCATAACCAATTTCCAGAAATCGCAAGTCATTTGAGAGTACCTCATTCCTCTTATATCAGGAGAATTCAAAAAGTGCAATGTCTCATAAATTACTTGAATATTCAGTCTAGATGTGTCTAGATTCCCCGACTTGATGGCATCAATCAGTTCCATGGCGATATCTGGCTTTCCATTCTGCATGAGGACATCCTGTGCTTGCATCATCTTCTCCAGAAGTTTTTTATCTAAATGAAAATAGAAATTAATTTTTCTTAGCATTGTTATCATAAAGCAGAGGAAGCCATTCCTTACCTACACACAATACACATTTGCCCTTAAAATTATGATGCAAATGACTGTACAAAGGATTAGTCCAATCGAGTCAATTTGACCTCCACATAGAAAAATTGCTGATGAAATAAAGGTACTGTACGTGTTCACCTCAAACAAATTTCCATCAAGAAGAATGTTTCCAGTAGGCAGAGACCACGACTTCTTTTAAAAGTTTACTCCATTTATTTCTCTTCATTACTGGCAAGATCACTAGATCTAAATCTGCAAGCTGCTATATTTCACTTTTACGATTTTTTTACGTAAATTGTTGTGGACTGCTGTATATGAAATGCACGTTATTTAAACCTCTGAATGATACTATATTTTTTAACTATTCTTATTTATTTAACAGGCCATCTTATATATCCCATACATGAAGTAACGAAAAACACATCTTAGAAGAGCTACTGAAACAACACATATCTTTATATTAATAATAATAATAAGTTTATTGCAAATTCGTGCCCGAGGGCTAATTGCAAGAACATGATAACAAAAGTAAATAAACAGTAAAACTGATGATAAGTAATGCTAATGCTACTTAATATATACATTTGTAGTTGTTGTTGGGTTTGATTTCTTTTCCGTGTGCAGTGGAGTATGAAATGGCCGACATTTTGCGAGATATATGAATTGGGGGGTGTTAATAGAAATACAGTTTTTTGTAGGCTGGGAAGGTGAATAAAGCTAGGGAACATTTTGGTGACTGTTTCAAATAACTTATCTCTTTCGGTGCTATAATGAGGGCAATGACAAATAAAGTGCATTTCATCCTCCACTGCCTTTTCTGTACAATATTTACATATTCTATCGTTAACAGACAATTGTTTGTATCTACCCTTTTCTATTTCTAATGTATGTGCGCTAACTCTAAGCTTACAAATGGCTGATCTAACATCGAAGTCTTTGATGTGAAGATAACGTTCCATATTGTATACAGGTTTCAGATGTCTATAAAATCTTAGCTTGCCGACATCAACAGAGAGATTGTAAAGAAAGGTTTGGATATACATGTCAGAGAGTCTACCTCTAAGTAATGTACATATGTGTTGCTTATCGAGATCGACGTTGTCGTTATGAGAAACCACTACGGTCAAGTATTTCTTTCACATGGTGTAACAGATTTTTCTTGTGGCCATGCATTAACATATGTTTTTGAGATAGTAGAGCGTCAACTTGTAGAGGATGTGTATCAGCGTCTAGTTGACTCAGTCTTAACCAATACTTGACTACGCGTACGGATACGTCTGAGTCTAGTGACAGTCTACCAAGTTCAGCTTTGCATGCTCCATTGCTAGCGTTTCTGTGTACGCCAAGAATATTTTTACAAAAGCGATTATGGACAGTTTCAATAGGACAGTTGTCATTAGAAAAATCTTTTCCCCAGATTTCGCAACCATATAGCATTATTGATTTGATGCACACGTCGAAAATTCTTAATAAAGCTTTCAATGAGATTTGTGAGCGGATAAGAGATTTGATGCTAAAAACAGCTTTGCGCGCTTTTAAAGCAAGTTGTTTCTTAGCTAGTGAGAAACTGCCAGATGAGGACAACAACAGACCTAGATAGCAGTACGACGTAGTAATTTCTAAATTTTCTGAGCCAAGCAGGAATTTTGTATTTCTATATACGCGCCCTGTTTTGTTAAAAATTACGACTTTGGTCTTTTTCAGGTTAACTTGAAGTTTCCATTTTGTACAGAAAGTGTTTAGTTTGTCAAGGGCGCATTGGAGTCCTTTCTCGGTTTCCGAGAAAATTACGACATCATCTGCATAGAGTAAGCAGGAAATGAATAAATTCTGTAGGGAGGGTGGGACACATTCTGTGCAATCTAACATCTTGACTAAATCATTTATGAACAGGTTGAAGAGAGTCGGACTAAGGTTACAGCCCTGCCTCACACCCTTGTCCGTGACGAAGGGTGGTGTTAGACCAGTCGGAAACAGTTATTACCTCCGGGGAAGAAGGTATCCATCCGCGGAAAGGTAGATTGACTGGTCGTGGTTTTCATGTTCGCAGCTATATCTCGCGGTGGGGTGGACGGATTTTTGTGGGACTCGGTATACGTTTTGCTGTTAGGCTGCAGTTGTGGCACGTTCCTTTTTTTCGTTGTATATGTGTTTTTGGGCGTAGAAATGAAACCCTGGCCCCTGGACACCCCCTTTTGCCTGAAAATGGTCATGCGGTAATTACTTGGCTGTTGTTAAGGTATAGCCGGGTGGGTCCATTTTTATCTGGCGTCTGACAGAGGGGTGTGTGGTTCCGATAAAAAGAAATTAGGTTTTAGTCAGATGGTAGTCGCGGGACGGGGTCGGAGATTAATTGTTCCAGATGTAGGCGATCATATGCAACCGGGCGCAGGCGACGGCATTGGTTAACTACTGTATTGCACTTTATTTTTAACGTCTGATTTAACTGTTTTGGTTGTCATTTTGTGTTTCATTACGAGCTCCTTGCGGCAGATTGAATAGGATTTCATAAGTTTGTGGGTACATGTTTTAAGTTGCAGACGGTAGTTGCGATGGCATCATTGTTGTTCCGTATGGGAATATCAGGTGTTATCTGGCTGGCTAACGATCGACTGCCGGATGACGGCACAGGCTGGCGACATCGTGTGTCAGCGCGGGTTATCAAGACAGGGTGACAGCGCAGGCTGACGGCACATGCTGACGACACAAGCTAACGGCACTGTGGATAATACACTAGTTTCAGGACACGGTGTTGCCAGAAAGATGACGTCCTTATGATGTTTCCCACCGGCTTGTCTAAATTTTGTGTAGATGTCGGTGTTACCGGTGTTACAGGGTTTGTTATGATGTATACATAACAAACAACATATAGAAAATACCATTAAAAAACCCGGAGGTATAAAATCTCAGATTTTCCTTGTTAAGGGATTTTTTGTGCATGATTGTTTTCATTTAAACCCGAATACAAAGCACCAGGTAGATTTGAGGGATACTGCGCACTTTGCTGGGAGTCAGTGATGGTAGAGTTCGACCTGGACAGGCAAGCATGTTTAGATACGGTATCAACAGGATATGTGGACAGAGTAAATATACTGGGCCCCACTGGTGCTTCCGTATGGGCCACGCGTCTTCCTTTACCAAATAACATACATTTACGTAATCCGCTGGTGAAGGGGATAAGTAACTTAGTCTGAGAAACGTGTAGTACACTAGGCTAAATATGTCAAGCTGCACGTTTGCAGTCGTACTTCTGGGCCTTCTGACTACTGTTCTATCGCAAAATCAAGGTAAGGATCGTAGCTCCTGCTTACTTTCTCATGAGCAAAGAACCAAGTTTTCACATGGTCAACACCGATACAATTATCTTTTAAAACACGAGAAAACATCAAGGTCAGAAACCTTCCCCAACATGCAGTGCACATTCTAAAATACGGTCCGTCACATTCGTCGTAGGCTGTCATGCGATTCCGATCATGTCATGGGATTTTCAAGTAGACTGTGACAGATTCGGCTGTCTTAAATCTTTTTGCGCACAGAGATAGATTTAAGACAGCCTTTTCTGTAACAAGACGCTCAGATGAATTTTGTACGGCATCAAAAATGCCCTCAGGTTTCGATCGTGCAACGATCGAATGTGATCGGGCCCTAATAAGCGTGAATCTGCTCAGAGGTAGCTAGATATATAAGGTGCTGCAGCGCGTTTCCATCTCGTAAAGGGTCGTTGACATTTGAAACGGCCGATGCCATATCATAAAGTTTTTTAAGGGGCAAAACGTATAAAACGTATAAAAAGCAACATTTGCAAATGTACGACAGCATGGTGCTACAAGACCCCTCTTACCACTGTAATGTCTTTATTCCACCTAGAGAGAATAATCCGGCATACAACCCGAGGAACAACATCAAAAATCAATATAAACTCCCGCTGAGCAGATCTGACCGGCACAAGAACTCGTTCATAGTTAAAGCCACGAAAGACTTGTGAATGTATATATATTTTCAACTCTATAACTATGTAAATATTGTATTCTATAACTCTGTAATTGTTAACATGTTTTTAATCTACGTATTTGTAATGTCAACGCAATTTGTAAATGTCAACGCAATTCAGACGTTCAGAAGTAATTCTGCTCGTCTGCCATGTTGATTTTGAATACAGATTTGAAACAGTTGTACACTATTTGTAATAGTAAAGATATTAGGAAAAAAAAAAGAAAGAACAGAAGTTCCGATTCGAAGCCGGGCCAAACAGCTTAATTCTAAAACCCTAATACTCTACGCCTCGAAACACCACGGTGTTGACGGCGCGTGCTAATACGCTTTTAATGTGTGCTGTTCTTCGATATGGCATCGAACGTTTCAAATTATGGTAACAACCGTATGCGAGACGGAAATTAGCGGTGCCACACATTTCAGATGACTTTTTAGTTCGTTTTGGTGCAGTTTCAGCAATTGGAATAGTAGCATATACATGGCTATTGTGGCCATCGAAATGTGTGGGAATCAAACCATCTGTGTTGTGACCTGCGCAGAGTATGCGTATACACTCTAGCTATGCTATATATATATATATATTTCTAAGAATGTTCAAGTAATTCTTATCTAATTACGAATTAAGAAATATGTGAAAACTATACTATGTATATGTAATATGAGAAATCATAATTTTGCTAAAATGATTGAGTGATTAGCGCCCACACTTATTAACTAGACTCTAATTGCGTCATGGTAACTAAGGAGGACAGATACCGATAAAAGTATTTGCCATAGCAAACATGTAACCATGATACAAATTTCATTCAGACCCGTGAATGGATGAGGGTGGGGGTAGAGGGACTGCTAAGGCATTTTCTGGTTATGCTAGCAAGGATACTATAATTCAACCAACACATATGGTTCGCGTCAAATATACGGTTTGTAGTTCCGAGTCTGAGTAAGTGTGTGGTTATATGCCGGCATTGCGTGGTTGTCACGCTAACGCAAAGAGTTTTTTTTTATTTACTGAGAAAACTGTGGATTGTAGTATTTTGGGGCGTGGGTAAGTTTGACTGCCAGCGAAGCCTTTTTTGTGTCAGTCCGCCGGCAAGGGTGATGCGGATTTGTCTCCTGATGACTCACATAGCTGCGTTCTATATGCACTTTCAATGAATTTGCCTACTTACGACATTGTAAATGAAACCCCTTTCCGATACCTTTATCATTGTGCTTACATGAAATTGTAAGATATAACACTATTTGCCTTTACGGCTTTCCAAAAGTACGTTTTAGAATATTCATTTTTTTCTACAGTATATCTATTATTTAATGGATCACTTTGCAAATTTACTTTCATCTAAAGTTAACTCTTAAATACTCATTTTTACCCAGTTATGCCTCTCTGAAACTAAACGATTTAATATTTGGTTTATAGTTCTGTATTAGTTTAAAATATTTCTATAGCTTAACTCTGTTTACTTGTTATCTGGACGATACTCATGTGACTTTTCTTTGTCTTGTGATGTAATTTTTATTTCAAGTCCAGTGGTGACGTGAATATAAGCATATTGCTTGAGTGCGTCACCACTACGTATTGTACTTTCCTTTGCATGTTGTAATAAAAAAAAAGTACGCTTTTTTCTTGAGCCACAGTGCCTTGTGACAGGATCGGCAGTCATTATTGAATTTAAAAACAAATAAAAACAAACTCGAGGAGTGATTTCTGATGGTGCGATGTTCAATAACATATGAAGAGTATTTATTTGGCACAAATGCGTACGTACTTGTTAATATTGTTATTTGAACAATATTGGTTGTTGTTGAACATAATATGAAAATATTCTATCTTGGTGTCGTTCGCTTTGGCACGTTGAAGGACCTGACACCCTTGTCGATAAGAGCGAACGAGACACGACTGGGTAAAATGCGAGCTGTGACGCAATTACATCGCCCTATCAGGTACCAATAAGCCTCACCCTTGCCTTATCAATAGCAATACATACCGGATGACCTGCTTCACCCCTACGTTTAAACTACAAAACTATATAATATTCTTGATACCATCACATTTGTATTACCAGGATGCCCGGATGTTGACCCCACCTTGACCCAATGGAACCCTGGGCATGAACCCACCGCGCAGGTGGTTGTGGGTAGAGGACAGAACTATCTGCTCCAGTCATCCGCAACCTTTTTCTCACTGGAAGTCAAAGATGGAGGTAAGTCAAATCTTAACGATGTTAACACCAGTCGGTTCCGAAATAGGGTAGATGTTTCAACATGGAGACCGGCCACAGGGGGGACTAGTTGGCCTCCATTATTTTTCTATTGATACAACCCGACGAAGGACTAGGTAAGACTGGTAAATGATAAAAATACAGCCTTGTTACCTTCGTCGGAAGGTTGTATTTTGGGCAGCTGTTTGTGTGTCTGTCAACACGATAACTCAAGGACGGCTGGATGGATACATATCTAATTATCAAATTGAAAAGGACAAGCATGCTATGTTCTGCATCTGTGCATCAGTGACTTTGACACTATTTTTATAAACAGGAAGGATTGTGTTTGCTGACTTGGGTCCAACAAGTGATGCAGAAATAGTCCTGAGGTCACGCGAGGTTATCGTGGGAAGAGATGGAGAGTTCCACATCGGTAGTGAGGCCTGCCCGTACCAGGGGAAGGCCACGGTGTCCCTGTACGGCCGCAAGGACGACCAGAAGAACAGCAAACGGTTCCTGGTGACATCAGGAGGGACTCTGGAGATCCACGGGCAACACAAGCTGGCGTGGACACAGCTCACACAGACAGTTCCAGCGGGTGGACTTCCTAAGGTGAGTTGACAAAGTGATGTTTTTTTTGGCTACGCGATTTTGAGCGCTGCATTTGAAAACGACTGTTTGCCGTTATAGATATGTTGACTCAGGCTTTTTTCTACACTATTGACAGGCTAATAAGACTTTTTTGTCACCATTGACAGGCTAAAATAAGATATATTTTCCAGGTAACACAAACCCTCAATTAACCCTAACCCTGAGATGGTCGTGTAAATGATTAAAAAATAAGAGTAGAGCAAGAATAATTGAGAATGTTTGAAAGAAAAATAAAAGAGAAAGACCCTACCGGGATTTGTACATTGTACCACCAGGGCGTCAAGATTACTATCATGACAATGCTTAACCCACTGAGCTACTGAGTCATGCCTTGTATGGAGGGCATTAATTTGAATGATATACCTGCCCTGCCTGTCAATAAGACGTTTTTCACTATGGGCACGGGGACAGCCTGTCAATAGTGACTTCCAAATATGTTACTCTGAAAACAGACAGATCGTCAGTCCAGTAAAGAGGTTCATGGAAGATGACAGCAAAAGAAACAAACCCCCCCAAAAAACGTATACAGCAATTCACCACTTTCACACTTCCCAGAATGCACCGTCAGCGCACTTCCGTTTCTAGTGGAAAGTGGAATAACGCAAACGTGCCTGCGATTTTACGACAGTTCTCTCAGCGCGAGAAAGGCGAAGCAACCATTAGTAGGAGAACGGTAGTTATTACTACGATGATTCTCTTTTCTACCTACCCTTGTGGCCAGACTCGTCGAGCGGCTTATGAAGAGTTTGAGCCCGCGCGGTCCCCGATTCACGCCCGCTCCAAGGTTTGCGTACCTAGGGGGTCTGCGGGCCTAGAGGGTTTGTGCATAGTGGGGAGGGCGTGGACCTAGAGGGTTTGTGCATAGTGGGGACCGCGCGGGCTCAAACTCTCCATAAGCCGCTCGACGAGTCTGGCCACCAAGGTAGGTAAATAGAGAACCATCGTAGTAATAACTACCGTCCTCCTACTAATATAGTTGCTTCGCCTTTCCCGCGCTGAGAGAACTGTCGTAAAATCGCAGGCACATTTGCGTTATTCCGCTTTCCAATAGAAACGGAAGTGCGCTGACGGTGCATTCTGGGAAGTTTGAAAGTGGTGAATGGTCCATTTGTCGAACATAAGTAGGGTACTTAGTCCAGTGGTTAATGACCCAAACTCTTGAACCTGCTGTTGTCGCTCACCCGACATGCACACTACTGGAAAAGGTCGCAGTCCTAAAGCCATGGTCACAAAACAGGAAAATAGCTTGCATTGCCTGACGAGTTTGCAAGTTTTTAAAGAACATTTTCGACTGCATTACGGCTGATGTCCTTTCGAAGACTGCGCGATGTTTCACAGATCACTGTGCACCGCCAAATGTGTCACGACCAGTGGAGGAGTAGCTATTCAGTGTGTTTAAAGGAACACAACACAAAATTTCAAATTCATTATTTTCCAGTAGTTTACACAATAAAAAGTTGATATATTTCAATTTTACATTAGTCCGCCAAATAATTACCCTGTGCACGCGTTTGAACTTCGCGCTCTCCTAGCTTACCCGCCGCGATGGCATGATCAATGCTTTGCCCTGACGTCTCCGTTCCGAAACCGCTTATTTGCATATTAACAATGTTACTGGGAGATCACTGGGTTGTGATATGCAAATAAGCGGGTTCGGAACGGAGACGTCAGGACAAAGCATTAATCATTGCCATCGCGGCGGGCGAGCTAGGAGAGCGCGAAGTTCAAACACGTGCACAGGGTAATTATTTGGCGGACTCATGTAAAAATTGAAATATGTCATTTTTTGATTGTGTAAACTACGGGAAAATAAAGAATTTGAAATGTTGTGTTGTGTTCCATTAACATTTAACTTTTCCTTTTATAAGGGTTCCTATGGTTGGGATTCCACTGTTGGGAGTGGGGGGAGGGGAATTCATGTTCACGTCATTGATGAGATATCAGCGGCTGTGGTGGACTGGCAACGCTTCGACACTCATGGGGACGAAAGCAACAGCAGAAGCTTGGCGTCTTTCATCGACCAAATACCACCTGGAAAAATCGTCTCGTTGCAAGTAGAGAATTCAGCTGCCCGAAAACTGGAGGCGACGGCTCGGGAGAAGATACGGGAGTTGGGAAGCGTCGAGGTGGATGCGTTAGCAAACAGGTATGGCCCATGTTTACTTCCGTAGTCGGAAGTATTGTTTTTGGAGGCTGAATTGTAGGTTTGTACCTTTTTCTTAATGATAGCTTCGGTTGCATGATAGGTGGTAGGCGATTTTTTATAGTTGATATTGAAAGGGTTATTACGTTTGAAGGTGAGTAAGTGTACACCGAATGGGAGTAAATGTGGAGGTATGTGGAGGAATTCAGAAATTGGTGTAGTACCCGATTGGGTAACATCATACAATCCCCTCCTCAGTTCAAACACATTTACGAAAACTCAAAACACATCCCACAGGTCTGCGAACTTGAAGGTCAAAATACTTCCCCAATGTCTGAAGTATCCGATTTCTTGTTGACTTTAATTAAAAAGCCGTGTTTTTTTTTTGTTGCTTTCAGTAGTACACCAGAAGCAAATAAAGACAGGAACCAAAAAAAATGTATGTCATGGTCTTGCATCATGGTTAATAACTTAAGGATGTTATCATGAAGAGCTCCAGAGTCCTTTATCATGATGGCACTAATTAACCGTTGTACCTGTAGCACGTCATTGATGAGGTTTTTTTTTTAATTCCAACATTTAATGACAAGGTCTGGTGACCACACACTCAACTTAATTTATGCCGCCACCAACGCAGACGACAAATACAGGACAGGGCAATATCATTTTTACCTGAGTTAAGTGAGGAAAGTCGTGTAAAATGCCTTTTTCAAGGGCACAAGTGTCATCGGTGGCATGACAGGACTCGAACCCGGGACCTCTTGGTTCTGAGTCGAACACTCTCCCACACGACCCCACTTTATCGACGAGGTTTATGAGCATAATGATAGCATGGGTAGTATAAAAACATTATAAATGAAAATCTAGTATAGTATAATATAACTACGTATCCTTGATGACACTTTAGGCAGCCCTGGGTGTTTGTGGGTGTGAAGGGAGACCCCACTGTTGCAGTTGAGCAGAGAATCCCCTACGTCGGTGAGTACTACGTTAGAGTAGAGTCTCCACCTAATCGGTTTATAGCATTGTTCTTTAACTTTGTAAGAAGCAAAAGCCTTTTCTAAACATTTTTTTTTGTAGCCAGCAGTCACACATGTTTTTCCATTAGGTTGGTATGTCACTTGGCAAAAATGTTTATTACTGTATTTTCAACCCAAACAAGAGTCAGCCAACTTGAACAAATCAGCATAGAGGAGGACAGCAGACTCATCTGGCGCATTAAGCATCAGGAGAAGTCTGGATCAGAAAATCTGCACCAGTAGAACCAAAGTAGAACCAGTCAGAGATATGACAGACAGTCCGTCTTAACGTCAGCTAGGTGTTAAGTTTTGGTGCATGAGGATACCTGTTCCCCAGTCACACCATCATCATGCCTTTATGTTTGCTCTGCATTTTATCGCAGACACACAGACCACCGGCACAGCCGCCGTCACCGCTACGTTTAATGCCTTCTTTGGTTCCTACGATGTGACTGCCACAAGTGAATGGTTGGGAGGTAAGAACTTCTCATAATATTTCTGAGATAAATCGAGAAATATAATAGAAATATGATGAACGACCGCCTTCTGTTTAGAAGATGTAAAATATTCTCATGTTTCACGAACATAAATGCCGATGTTGTTGTGCATGTAACTGTAACATAAGACATGTAGACGATATGACGTTCTGTAGGCTATAGAGGGACACTACTGACACTGCTTCATCATAATGGATGAAATGATCCTGAACTGAAACAAGGTCTCGTTCCGCAATTACTCTGTATGTAGTGTCTAAATGAGTCTGGTCTAAAATTAAAGATTGGGCCCTGAAAACGTATGTTTAGGTCGATCATAAATTCTCTCTCACCGGTCCCACCTGATGTAAAAAGGATTTGAAATGAAAGTTTGCTTATTACTGACAGGATTAGGTCGGAAAACTTTCGGCATCCGAGTGAATACGATTTTTTTGTTCTGAGTATTGCGGTCAGCCACTATGGGTGCGAGAGGGCCTCTTGCGGATAGTGGCCAATTGCAGTTATGAATTCCATAGATATTGCTATAGCCGTTAGATTTAGGGGACATTTTTGTTATTGCCAGAAGAAGAGGTGTGCTTACATCTCCGGGAAAACTTTTTTTTTACAATTAAATATGCATTCATAAAAGGTGCCTATTTTATCATTATTCACAATGGCCAGCGAAACTGGCGTATGAGACCACAAGCTTATTGAGTTGTACTTTTCGAAAAGCGGCCTGTCGGCCGAACAAGCATTAGGGAATAAAGACACGTTTTAGTCATTCATTCATACTTTTCACAGGAAGAGCTCGCTGCAAGTTTTCGGTTGTCCGTGCTGGTGGTGAGTACGTCATCAACCTGAAGGATGACGCGAGCTCCTGGCAGCCTGGGGACCACATCGTGCTGGCCAGCACGGACTACAACATGGAGCAGGCAGAGGAGTTCCAGCTGTTGCCGTGTCCGGAGTGCTCGGACCACCAGGTCAAAATCAACGGTAAGACCCTCCAATTACTATGTTCCCAAACCCACTAATTCACTAATCTCCAAGCAGGTCTTTCGGTGGCTGCAATACAGTATGGAATTGGCGAGACAGTATCAAATTGGCCAGGCAGTACCCAATACGGTTGGGCTGGCGTACAAAAATATACCAGTACAAATAAACGAAGCCCAGACCTCTGTTTGGATAGTATTCATGTGATTCACCTCATTTTTGCAATTGAAATTGAAATGCTTTATCGCAAATTCATGCCCGAAGGCTAATTGCAAACTGACAAGGACAAAGGGTACAGAATGTATTGAAGAATGGTATAAAACCATATGCTAACTTGGAGTTCTACTTCTAATCTAACACTCTATTTCTACTTGAAACTAATAACGTATCATGTATATATGACAAACAGAGGATAACTAATACAAAAAAGAGGTAAGAGCAACATGGTAACTACCATTGTATTTCTAGTTAAGCTATTGTAGGGTTTGACTTCTTCTCTGAAAGCAGTGGGAAATGAATTGTCATATTCTCATTAAATCTATGCATGTACCCTATACCGCCCCAGAAATCTTGCATTTTTCGACTTCCTAGGACAAGTTCGTTACACCCACTTCGGCGAGATCTCGGATGACGTAGACATGAGGGGAGAGGTTGGTCTACTGACCAGGAACATCAAGTTCCAGGGAGAGATGAAGGACAGCTGCTATGGCGACAACAACTGTCAGTTCTTCGACTACGACACGTATGGAGGGCATCTCAAGGTAGATTAGAGACCAGAACAATTTCATTGACTAGTTATTTGTACCCCATAACCCGCTTGTTCTACCTGATTCCTGATGCCCTAAATTCCACTTTTTACTTTCGGGTACGGAAGTATCGTTTTTTGGCGGATTGTAGTAGGTTTGAGTGCATGTTTGTCTAGACAGAGTTGGTTGACAGCACGTGGGTTGGGGAAGGTTGACAGGCAGAATGACAGGAGGTCGAAAGGGGTGGGGCAAACTTGAAGGTCTCGAATATGGCCGGAATCCAGCAGAAATTAGAGGTCGAGTGTTAATAAGGAAGCCAATACACCATTATGTTTCTAGTCCCGATTAAAAAAAAATCATACAATCTCTTAGATTTTCCCGACAAATAATCACAAAAACCCAAAATAATTCCCAGTTGTCTGAAATCCCTTGTTCTACTTGATCCCTGTTGCCTGAACCCCCAGATTCTGCCAGGTTTTGAGAACGTCCATCTGTCCGGAATCGAGTTTACCCGCATGGGTCAGCAGGTGGTCGGCAGCTACCCTGTCCACTTTCACATGGCCGGAGACGTGGACGAGGTCGGAGGCTACAGCCGCCCAACATACGTCCGAGAGCTGTCCATTCACCACTGCTTCTCCCGCTGTGTGACCATCCATGGGACCCACGGGCTGCTGGTCAGTCATTGTCATTTCTGTGCTTAACTTAAGTTTGTAAAAGCCCCTGTCACACATTCACGAATTTGGCCTTCCTAACACTAGCCGAGCGCCCCCCCCCCCCCCTCCACCATGGTTAGGAGTCGGTCGGTGCAAGGTCAGCTGTTTCGGCTGGTGTTCGGTGAATTTGGCTAAGCCACCCGAATGTTTCAAAATGTTTAAAACATTCAGGTATTGATCGGGAGGTTCGGCCATGGTTGGCTGGTGTTTGGCTCTAAGTCATCAGAACACCAGCCAACCATTCGGGAGTAAGTCAGCAGTATTCGGGGCGTGTTCTGGGGTCAATTTTGTCTCAGATTCAACTTAAATTCGTTTCTATTCGTATAGAAAGGTATTCGCGGCCTACATTTGGTCAGAATACTCCCGAACGTCAGCCGAACCTGGTCGTGAATGTGTGACGGGCTTGACAGGCATGACCCAGCTGGCATGACCTATGGCTTATTCCTGAGCTGACAGATCAGATAATCTGAGTAGTTTATTTACATGTATTAGCATTAGCAAATTGCCGTCAAGATGGTGAGAGCAGCAAAAAATAATTAGTTGGCCCGCTAGTTGTCAACTCAGTCAAGGCCAGGATTTCAGGTTAATCACACACACACTGTAGTTAGCCCTGATAAAGTAGATTGTGTCTGTTATAGTTCTCATACGCAACCACATATTATATTCCCTAACTAGACTTGTAACTAGACCACTGTCGTAGATCCTTAACTTGTAAATGGGCCACTAATACTGTTATAGATTCTCCGTATTTTTGGGTATGTAGTGTACAGCTTCAGTCACAATACATCGACCCATACAATAGCAACCGTGCCTTCTATATATACTCATTTAGGTAACTAAGCCGTTGAGATGGACAGAAGCCGTTGGTTGTGATATCATGTTTTGTTACCTCAACTCTCCAAAAGCTACATTGTTTGTCAATTTCGACAGACAGACAGAAGGAACCTACACCCATTGCGATGGGTATGAAAGACCAAGTAAAAACCGTGACAGGAAAATTATGCGCCCCAGCACATTTCATCCTCTGACACGTTTGCAGGTTCAAGATACAGTTGGGTACGACACACTTGGCCACTGCTTTTTCCTTGAGGACGGCGTGGAGCAGCGTAACGTCTTGGACCACAACTTGGGTCTGGTGACGCGGGCAGGCACGCTGCTGCCTACCGACAGGGACAGCAACATGTGCCGCAGCATGAGGGACGGGGTCTACGGCGACTACATTCCGAGTACTAGCGACTGTCGGTAAGAACGTATTTCCATCTGTTACCGAAGCATTAGAAGTGTAATACGCCATACGTTGTACAATCTTACTGAAACGATAATATTTTCGATAATGGCTTTGTTGCATCCGTTTTTTCATGTCGTTTTCTCTTTCTAGACTATTAGAAATTATATAATCTTATTCATCATGCACGGTGTCCAAGAAGGGTAGTACATGTAACCAGTCTAGAAAAGGATTTGATATGCTATAATTAATGATGTTGAATGTTCTTTTGATATTCATTTTCTTGTTGTGCATCAAGGGCAGTAACCACTTTCTGGATTACTCATCCGAACAACATCCTCACCAACAACGCGGCAGCCGGATCACTGGTACTGACGTTGTTTTATCTTATAATGTAAAAGGGAAAGATCGATGCTCTTGAGTTTTTATTTGTTTTATTAGGATCTTCATAAGTGTTACATAAACTGCACGCTATTCTTGCAAGGGTGATGATGTAAATCACAGTGTGGCTAATACGAGACGGGGGTTCGCCAGGCCTAGAGCTCCACCCGGATGATTTGTATTGAATCATCAATTTCCCCAAACACGGGACCTCCATTTAACGTCCGATCCGAGGGACGTCGATAACCAAAGCTACTCATTGTCACCCGAGTGAAGTAAGGAAAGTAGTACTACTTTCCTTACTTCACTCGGGTGACAATGAGTACCTAGCTATCAAGTGCCTTTCCTAAATGGGCTCAATATAGGGGCATGTTGGTGGATTTGAACCCGGTTCTGGCCACACGATCCCACAGTTCAGACTTTTAGTATGGACATTGTACGACTACTATAGCTACTGCTACTGAGTATCGAAGTTCCACTGACACAGCCATGATGAAATTACATGGCGCCGACGACTGTCTGCCACCTCCCTCTGAGCAATAAAGAATTGTTCTACTTCGCACTGCAGCTAGGTGTCGCTGCTGCAGTGCTAATATAGTAATGCAGTCCCAAACGTGACCCATCTTGTATCCCATCTCACCCCTCATAAGTAACCACAGCAGGGCAGACGTCACCACTGCGTTGCGCAGGGGAGGGCCAAAAATGGGAACACGATTGTAGTCCCTAGTTAATATCTTTGAAAATCCTTTTTTCTCTTGAAAGTTTTGGTCTAGTTTTGGGACTTTTGGGCTAGGAGGGGCAGGTAGGGTCTAAAGTTTCCTACTTTTGTCAAGTTTTCTTGATTTCACCAGTTCAGTGGGCGTAATGAGAGACCTGAGTGATGAGGTCTTCCTGCCCAGAGCAGATGGATACCTGAGAAAATTAGGTCAGAAATAGGGTTTCTTTTCTGTTGTCAGCTGTTGTCGGAGTTTGAGCTGGTCAACCCACTGTTTTCTTTCTATATTTGGGAGGCAGACCCTTGTGGCTTTCTGGTGCAGAAGAATTGTGAGATTGAAATGTGGGAAAGTACTGTTATAAGTCATTGTTTCAGTGTATTTAACCATCGGTTTCTATGGGCACATGTAATTGTAACATCTGCCCAGCACCATTGGTTACATGCATCTACAGCACACAGGAATCTGGTACATCTTCCACCGTGAGCCGACAGGTCCGTCAGAGGGCGCTCTTCCTAGGCTCCAATCAGAACGGGCACCCATGGGACGGTTCTACAACAACAGAGTGCACTCCAATGGAATAGTGAGTACAGGCTTTTACAAGAATTCCCATTGAGAAATCATTTGCACAATCATCTTTGAACAAGGAATTACTCAATATTAAATCAGAATCAACCGGGGGGCCAGCTCAAGCCCTAAAATACCCAAACAGCCGCAGTTAGTCCAATGGGACGCCGCCTTAAAGTCCCCGGCGGGGCCAGTGTTTGCAATTGTATGATGGCAGCATTGCCGCGTAGGGAGACTACTTTAAGCCCCTGTCACACATTCACGACCTTCGTCCCCGAACGCCAGCCAAACACTAGCCGAATAGGTCGGCTGGTGTTCGTGAGCAATCTGACCAGATTTAGGCCACGCCCACCTTTCTATATAAATCGAAACGAATTTGGGTTCAACCGGAGACGCCCTAAACACTGCTGACGTACTCCCGGATGGCTGGCTGGTGTTTTGCTGACTTACGGTCGAAAACCAGCCAGATCATGATCAAACCTCCCGAACGACTCACGGTTCGGCTGAATCGTAGCCAACCCAGCCGAACGCCAGCCAACCCAGCCGAACGCTAGCCGACACACTCCTAACCATGGTTGGCGGGCGTTCGGCTAGCGTTCGGGAGGCCAAATTCGTGAATGTGTGACAGGGGCTTTAAGTTGTGACTACGTCACGACCATTATGCAGTCAGATGGTTTGGAGGGGGGTGGTTCCACAACTGAACCGACAACAGGAATTCTTTGTAAGGTAAAATCTACCAACTGGTTGATCTCATAATTAACTCCTGGGGGGGGGGGTCTGAAGAATATCTTATTATCTATATTTACAGTATAGTCATTGATGTGTTAATCTCGAGTAAGCGTACAGTCACATGTAGACGGTTTATTGCCTTGAGCGACGACACCGATTGAAACAATTCACTCATTGCCACTGTTTTCACAGTATCGTATCCCTTTAGCCCCTGTCACACATTCAGAACCTTCCCCCGAACACCAGCCAATCAAGGTTGGTTGATGTTCGGGAGCAGCTGACCAGATTTACGCCACGCCCATCTTTCTATATGGATCGAATTAAATTTCAATTAAATTTGAGTCAAACTTGACTGTCAATCGCGTCCCTACCTACTCCCGAACACTAACAAACCACCAGATAACTATGTCCCCACCTTCCGTCCACACCCGAATATTTTAAACATTTTGAAACATTCGGCTGGCGCAGCTGAGCAGTTGCCGACTCGCCGAACACCAGCCGACCTTGCTCCCGACCTACACCTAACCATGGTTGCGGGGAGTTCGGCTAGTGTTCGGGATGCGAAATGTGGCCATGTGTGATAGAGGCTTTTCATTGTTGTCACTCTCATTACGGAGTTGCTCATTAGTTTTCATTTGTAAGACGGTAGTCATGATGGTTGCTTTATTTTACCCAGGATGGTCTGATGATCGATGAGGGAGTGAAAACCACTCAACCATCTGCAAATTCACCAGAGGAATATCTGTCCAGGAGGGGTGCAAGGTATACGTACTTCAATTTGATTTCAATTTCAATTTCGTGTAAAATCAACCTAGCAGAAGTACAAGATACGTCTGAATCATGTTCAATTTTAACAAACTTACGATTATTACAACAGTACGAAACACAATGACTACGCATGCCCTATGCATGCTCTATACTTGTCACGAGAAAAGTCTGTCTTAGATCCTTGTGGGTGGTTGGTTCTGTTGGAAAATTCTACGACATCAGAATCGCACGACGACATACGACGAATGTGACCGCGGCCTTCATGACAAACTGTGAATATATATTTAATATGTTTACTACGAAAAACAAACAAACAAACAGACAAACAAACAAACAAACAAACGATGAAACGAAGCAGCTATAGTGAGCGTCCTCTGATTGTCACCTGCAGGTACAAGCCTCACCTGAACTCTGACCTCCTGCAGCCACGGGTGCCAGCCATGATTGAGGGTCTCATCTCCTTCAAGAACATGGAACAAGGGGCCTGGGTTCGCGGGGGCGACATCTGGTTCAACAAATGCGCGTAGGCACTGTACATTTGATATCATAGATAGACTATAGATGCTATTTGACCCACCCCGCAGAACAATGAATACGTCTAAAAACAGCCGAAGAAGTTTTTAAACTTTACAACTGGATACTAATTTATTTGTTCAAACGTTTCAAATGTCCTTCCAACATCCTTCATCAGTGAATAATGTTTACAAAAGATTAAAATATTATTATTATCATTATTAGAACTTCCTTTTCCTTGTTCCGTAAATCTTTTGCAAACATTATTCACTGATGAAGGATGTTGGAAGGACATCTGAAACGTTTGAACAAATGAATTATTATCCAGTCGTAAAGTTTAAACACTTCTTCTCCTGTTATAACCTGGATTACTAATATTCACAAGCGTGTCTAAAAACAGCCTTTGTTACCTCCGTGTACGGAAGCATTTTTTGGTGTATTGGTATGTGTGTGAGTGTTTGTTTGTTTGCTTGTATCTGTAAGAAACATTTGAATGACAGAATGTGGGTGGATGATTACCTCACTGCAAAAAACAAAGGGTCAGACAGGAAATGAGGCCCAACACGCTGGCAGAAAGGCTGACAGTTGGCCGTTAGTAGGGTGTCAGTGGGGTAACCCATAGAGGCAAGCAGAGAAGTGCAAAATGAATAAAACAAGAAATTCTTTAAAATATTTCAATGAAATCCCTCATTTAATGTTTTGTTTGAAAAGCTGGTGAGTCTATTACCTATATATAGATAGATAGATAGAATAGATAGAATGGTTTATTCAGTTTAAAATCCCTTGCGGCCATCAGGCTGAATTGTGGACTTAATTACAGATTTAAAACTTGACTGGTACAAACATTACTGGTGGCATTCTAAAACAATCGTAGCATATACATTAAATAATATTTGAGTCCATTTCGTAAATATTTACAGACGTGACAGTTATTAATTATTCAAAGTTTACATTGCAAATTAATAAAACGGTAAAAACATTAATTACTAGATGCACTTCTTACGCAAACATTATACAAGTCTGGACGGTTCAGTGTCTAACAAAACTCTAACTGCTTCTCAAACTTAAGGCGCAAGTCCATACTTCTTGTTGGAGTTTCTAACGACTTGTGTCTGATGCAACATTAACAGTCATTCATTTAAAGAGACGGACTAAATATGGGATGGTAGAGTTTTTGTATCACTATATATATATCAATATATATATATATATATATACTAATATCAAAGGCAATCAAGAACGTCAGTTCATTTCCTCCCAGAGACACGTCCATTCCAAAAGGTTAACATTTACTCTCGTTTAACAACGTGCTCATTAACCACTGATTCTTTCAAGGCCTTTTGTTATTACTAAGTAAGCAATAGATTATAGTGAGACAAATGAAGACAGTGATTTTGAATATGAATATAACCCTTCCATCTTGCATATTTTTCCAGGTTCGTAGATAACGCGAAAGGACTGACAATGGCCAGGTACCGCATCCATATTTTTATGTTTACTTTTACAGACGTTTTTTGTGTTTGCCCTGTTTCCTCTTCTTCTTCTCCAAACACATAAGGTCAATGACCAGGACCAGACGGCTGTCACCATGGTAACTGGTGCTGTAGCGGACACCTTGCGGTGTTGGATTGCAATATGTAGCAAGTGGGAGGGGCTGATGGGAGGGGCTGGGCTAGACCATGTGAAGGTAAACTTACGCAATCGCTTTGCAAATGTTACCTTTCCAGTTCGTTCGTTCATTTATCTCCTAGTCTAATTATTCGATCGCTGGGGCACCACAGACGATCTCATTACCATCTTTCTCCACCCTTCTCGGTTTTCTGTTCTTCTGAACGTTTCAATTAGTATCGTGCCGGTCTATTCTCTGATATATCCATACTTTGTTTGACTCTATTTCGTACATCCAATGTGCAATTCAACGTTTCAGTGTTTCGTCTATGAGATGGCGAAATATGAGTTGTTTGGAATGTATGATATATCATGTCTAGGTATACAGACGTTTGTTATGGATATGTAAATACAGTGAAGGCACGTTCCCTAACGACGAAGGGTCGAGTCAGCAAATCTGGAACAGCATCTTCATCGGGGAGAGTGAGAACGTCGGCTCTGCCAGCGGGTCCAGTGTCTGGGGGACAGGAGGTGTCAAACCGGTGGGGAGGAGTCTACCTCAAGCCACGTGAGTTTAATTAAGGATTAATGACCCACTCCGAGATGTGTATGGTGTGATCAGGCCTTGTCAGGCCAAATATTCTGCTTGCAGATCAAATTGAAAATCGATTATGACGTGCTCTCTCCACAAAGATGACGAGCAAACGTAAAAATGTCCTTAGACAGAGTCTGTTTGTGGGTTTGTGTATATATATTTGTCTGAACAATGTAGGTTGACAGGACCTGGGTTGAGGAAAGATTGACAGGCAGAATAAAATGAGAGCAAAGTGTCAGACACAGCAAATGGGGAAATTGAAAGTAGCTACAGCTGCCAACACACCAACAAAACCAAAAATAGATCTAGAACCCTTCCGCGGAAGGGTATCCCCTTCCCCGAAGGTAAAAATGACATGCATCTTTGCGCCTGATAGCTAAGGGAGTGTTATTTTTCTTATTGGTTGTAGAGACTTCCCGATACGAGGACTAGAAGTATACGATGGTCCCATCTTAGCCGACAGCTGCACCTTCAAGAAGTACGCGGCCGCCCCGGAGTACAACCGTTGGAGCGGCGCGATCGGATTCAAGCTGGGAAATAGCTGGCAAACGGCACCGAACAACAACCTGACAGGGATAAAGTTTGAGAACGTGAGAAGCGTTTTTTGTGTTATACCTTATATGTCCATCAGCATATATGTTAAACTCTTGTGATTGGAAGATGCTTAGGGTGAGCTCGAGACTTTCTTTTCACCAATTTTTAATAGACTCAAGCTGCATGCAAAAAGACTAACAAATGCTATTTTTCTAAAGGTTCAAACCCGTGCTTTTTTCGGTGGCAAGGGCCTGCCCTGGTTTGGTACGTATGAAAAAGATGGGGATAAGACGCAGATTTTTCACGACGTGGACGGCAGCACTACAGGCTATCCTGACACCTACGTAGTCGGGCAGGACAACAACCTGGTCAGGAACCCGGGATGTCTGGCTCGGCCGGAGTGGCGAGCCTACGTCTGCAGTGGCAAGTATGCTCAGGTCGGTATACTTCTCCTGTGGAGAAAATATACTCTCCAAGTAAAGGTTAGATTCTTCTTCTTCTTTCTTTTAGATGCTCCGGCTGTTAGAAAAGGGAGCAAGTCAGAAACTTTCCGTCCTGCCTCGGCTTGGAGAGTGGCGAAAGAACAATTTAAAGCTACTTGCAATGTATTTTTCGTCTTTTTAAAACAATACTACTTTTCAAACAGTAGATTATAGACTAAGTTGTTCCTTTGTTGTACGCAGCTGTTCATCCATGCAAAGCAGCCTGGGAACCTGGTAATGACGATGGTCCGTGATGAGTATCCAGATCAGCCGTACTCCCTGAAAGGACCAACTCCACAAGGCGCCAACGGTAGGCAAAAATACCAACCGCCGGTGATGCTTGAAAAGTCCTACACCATCCACTGGGACGGACGTGCTCCTCAGGAAATCGTCATCTACCCCATAAACTTTAACAGGTGAGTTAAGATAAAGCAAGCATCATCATCATTTCTATCCCTCTGCCCTTTCTCTGTCATTCTGCCCATTCTCTATCCCTCTGCCCTTTCTCCAACCTTCTGTCCTTTTTCCCTCTGCCCATTCTGCCCATTGGCAGAGAGATAGAGACAGAGAAAGAGCAGAAGGATAGAGAATGGGCAGAGGGCTAGAAAATCAATGGGCAGAAGGACAGAGAAAGGGCAGAGGGATAGAGAAAGGACTGAAAATATATATATGATATAAGGCATTGATAGACAATAGATAAATGTATTTGGCAAGGTTGGAATACGGTACATACTTTTAGGGAACGTGTTATTATCTACTAGAGCTACTATCTACTAATGTTATACATGTACGTGTAATATAATGCATGTACTAGTGTAATATTATGCATGTACATAAAAATCATTTGCACATATGAGACGGGACAAATACCGCATTGTGCGCGCAGGCGAGGAAGCTTTCTTTGCGCGCAAGCGAGGAAGCTCTTTTCGCAGACGACGCAGGTATTCGCGCGCAGGCGAGGAAGCTCGTTGCACAGACGACGCAGGTATTAGCGTAGACGACGCAGGTGTTCGCACAGACGACGCAGGCATGTACCTATGGTCTTTCGTATATATTGGCCGTCCGTGGGGGTTGCGTTAGATAATGTCGGCAAATCAGTGATACAGGCGGCCAGTATAAAGTCCCCTTGCCCCACCGAATCTGCTTGGAGATTAATTGTTTGTAGTACCAGAGCTGTTTGTTCGAAGTGCTGCTCCAATACTTTGTCAAGACCAGGCACTTGCCACAACACTAACTATTTGAGATAGTCGAGCTTGTGTTGTACAGCATTCAGCTTGTTGCCAAAAATACGGTCTTTGATCTCCGTCGGCGGTTGGTTCTGTCACAGCCTATGACATAGAAATCTACGATCAATTTGACCACACCATACTGAAGGGAAATCTATTCTAACGCATTCCCACCTCAGCGGGGACTGGCTGCGGCTCGGACTCTGCTACCCACCGGGAACCATCTTCCGAGTGACGTACCAACTGGAGAGGCGTGTGCTGAAGGATATCGTCCATGAGGAGGAAGTCAACCCCGTCTCCAGCCTGAACGCTGTCGAGGGTGGAGACGGAAAAGTGTTCTACTTTGAGGAGAGCACAGGGTAATATGACAATATATTACATAATATGATATAGTATAATAATATATACAGACAGATTCAACTTCTTCTCGCTTCTTTAGACAGTTGTACGTGTAAGAGCAGATGGATCTCAAAGTACATTGTTTGTCGAGTTGCATGAGGAATATGAATTTTTCTTTGCTATCTAAATATCTATAACAAGGGAACTTATCTTGTATACAATTGAAGAGGATATTTCTCTCGTTGTTATATAAGGTACATTCCATAGTAAAACAATACTCGTCTTCTATTTTATTTACGTTACAATATTAATATGACACGTTCAACTACCTCCCTCTGCCTTGTACTGTGCAACAGATCGTTGAGATACCACATGCACATGAAATCCAATATATTTCTCTATTTTTTATCGTTTGTACGAAATGTGATGAGCATGGAAACGATGTTGAAATGATTGTCGAGCCTCTTACTTGAAATCATCTCAAAATACAGTCGTGTTTCAGTCTATTCTTCCTGAAAGTCCGGGCTAACTATGATCGGGAAGGATACAACTACTGTTCACATATGGGCTGTGAGAGGATCATCATTTCGGCCACCATGACAAGTGACGAGGTCAGTGACTGTACCGCAGCCGCTTATCCCAAGTACAGCCTGACGCCGACAGAGACTGTCCCGATGCCGAGTTTCCTGAGCTTGGTCAACGATTGCTCAGGCTGTGGTGCCCCGGTGAGTTTGCCGGTTAAGCCCCTGTCGCACATTCACGACCTTCACCAGAATCTGTTCCCGAACGCCAGCCGACCAGGTTTGGCTGACTTTCGGGAGCACACTGACCAGATTTAGGCCACGCCTACCTTTCTATGTGAATCCAAACGAATTTGGGTTCAACTGGAGTCAAATTTGATTCCTGAACACGACTGACTTGGGCCCGGATGGCTGGCTGGTATTTTGCTGAACCAGCCAGATATGATCGAACCTCCCAAACGACTCACGAATGTTTTAAACATTTTGAAACATTCTGCTGGCGCAGCCGAACCGTAGCCAACCCAGCCGAACGCCAGCCGAGCCAGCCGAACGCCAGCCGACTCACTCCTAACCATGGTTGGCGGGCGTTCGGCTAGCGTTCGGGAGGCCAAATTCGTGAATGTGTGACAGGGGCTTTAGGGTTAGGGCTATAGTCTGCTTGTAGAATCGCCGACGCTAATTTCCGTCTCGTATACGGTCGCTGCCATTTGAAATGGTCGATGCCATATCGCAGAACAGCTAACTTAGGCTTTAAGTGTATCAGAACGCTCCGTCAACACCGTGATGTTTCGTGGCGAAGTGGGATAGGGTTTAGGTCATAGGGTTTCAGGGTTAAGCTTTTCGACACGGGTTTGAATCCGAGCTTGTGCTCTTTATTTTTCACTGATATCTTTATTATTTTTACGACCCTTTTTATGCTTTTTATACGTCTTTGGACCTCAAAAAAGTTGTGATACACTCGGATATGGCATTGACCAGTCAGTCAAATGGCATTGGCCGTTTCAGATGGCAACGACCGTTTACGAGACGGAAAAGCGCATCGCCGACTTTACCTACAATCATTACCAGCAGAAACTCCAATCGCGATCTCTTCCTGTATTACGTGTTTGCGTTAATACCCACCGTTAGATGTCTGTCGAATATCATTAATCAGATGAAAACTTGGCCAACGTACAGAACTCATATATATTACAAGTTTTGTTAATAAGTTACTAATAGGAAAGAGGAGGGCCCTATAATAGCCCTGAAAGCTTCCCGCCCCCTCCTGCACGTATACGTAGTGTTTCCTTCATGTAAATTTCTTACCTTTATTTTTAAATTGTGCAAATAAATAAACAAACAAACTCTAGAGATGCCTGTTTCACGCACACACACACACACACACATTGTAACGGACATACATCTTGATATGCAGGAACCAATCGTCAATGATGATAGCCTGAAGTTTCTAGAAGTGACAATCCGGTCTGCCGGGAAGGAGGAAATGGGGTTGGGTCATAGGTCTTTTATCGAGGTACGCAAGCATACTTGCCTTTTTTGAAATTCACTCCATACCATAGGTTCCTCATGTTTCTTCTTCTTCTCCTGTTATTTCGCTAAATAGATTCAGCTTGTTCATTTTGGGGCTAAATGACCTAAAATCGAGGTAGAGTGAGCAAATATCCTCGGTTACCTTCTTTCCTTTTGTTTGGATTTTAAAATTGTTTTATTAGTATTTTTTGCTATTTTCAGACAAGCAAGAGTCTATTCTTGAGTAGGGGGAACAATGTTTCTTCTTTTCTTATTATTCTAAAGTTCAATATTGTATGATATCTTTAATAGGGGGTCAAATTGGAAAGGCCCCATTTCAGACTGGGATGACTTGGCAATAGTTTACTTTGGGCAGAAGTTATTTTGGACTGTTCTACTTTTGCACAGGGGTGAGTTTGGAACAGTTCATTTTTATGGCGAGGGAGATGGAGTGAAATATAGTATATTTGCTCGCGTTCAAATGTCGGCCTTTATAGTTGTGTTACCTTACATACTTCCTCTAGGCATTAAGTAATGCCAATTATGGATTGTGCGATTACAACTTGCAAATATGTGACACCAGAACTTCTTGTGGACCTCCTGTTAAGTAAGCAGCTTTAGAGCGAACATTGTCATTTTGAATTTCTTACCATATGTACTGAGTGTCTTCTTTGAAAGATCTAAACCAAGAGAAGGTCAATCAGGAACAACTGTTACCAAATGTACCGTGGCCGATAGGGACAAGTCTGCTCAACACACTGACTTTTGTCTTCGTACACTAACTTTTGTCTTCCGTACACTAACTTTTGTCTTCCGTACACTGACTTTTGTCTTCCGTACACTGACTTTTGTCTTCCGTACACTGACTTTTGTCTTCCGTACACTGACTTTTGTCTTTCCTACACTGACTTTTGTCTTCGCTACACTGACTTTTGTCTTTCCTACACTGACTTTTGTCTTCCCTACACTGACTTTTGTCTTTCCTACATTGACTTTTGTCTTTCCTACACTGACTTTTGTCTTCCCTACACTGACTTTTGTCTTTCCTACACTGACTTTTGTCTTCGCTACACTGACTTTTGTCTTTCCTACACTGCACTGACTTTTGTCTTCCCTACACTGACTTTTGTCTTTCCTACACTGACCTTTGTCTTCTCCACACTGACTTTTGTGTTCCCTACCAAGCGCACGATGTTCTTTCACTTCTAGGTAGACGGAGTCAGGTTTGATGATCGTTATCGAGGCTTCATGCTCGTCACCGTTGACGCACTGACGGGTGTTGTGACGAATCAAGTGACGTTCGACACGCACGGTCAACCTGAGGCTGACGCCGCCATGGCGAACTTCATACGTAGGGACATCCCGCAAAAGTAAGTGGTCCTTTTTCTTTTTCTTCTTTATTTCTTCTTTTATTTATTTATTTATTTATTTGCACATACATATTAAAAACAAAGTTTGCAAAACATAATATACCCGAAACATGCAGGGGTAGAGAAAAAGCCATAAAGGCTTGTTTGAGATCTCTTCCCATGTAAACTAACATCATATTCTTACATCGTAAATGAAACAAAATAATGAATCAATTAAACAAAGAAATAAGCAAAAACAGTCATACAAACAAAATGATCAGGTTTAACATATGTAAAGAAACAATACGTGAACCAAACAAAATCAAAGGGTTTGGCTACAAGCAAATGAAAATATTATTCAAATTGCAACGGCAATACACGTTTACTCACTAGGCAACAATTCAGCTGATGTTGAGCTCTACCCATTACAAAACATATAAATACAAAAGTAAACACATAAAAAATTAACATCTAATACAAAATAGCATAAAATTTATATAGTGGCAGTATATACTACAAAAACTAAAAATAAAACTTAACTACAGAAACAGTTTCTCAGCTGGAGAAGCAGGTGATGTATGCTTTGCAGGCATGTTTCCTGGATCTCCTTTTATACATTAGTAACAAGCCTCTTTTGAGCCTCTTCGCTAGATCTAGACAGAGCAGATCAGAAATTATTGACAGATGGGACATATACTACTAAAAGATCACTGAGACTTTAAAGAATACCGTGGCCAATTTTAAGGGTGCATTTTAAAATCCTGTAAATAGTGATGATTGTGTTTTCCATGTCGACATTTTTGAGTGATTTATATGACAATTGCTAAATAGTGTGAACTTATTGTTATTGGCCAGCTCCATCGTCCTTGTTGCAACTCGTCACTCATCTAGGGGTGCCAAGGAGTGTCTGGCCTTTGGCTTCCGTACACTGACTCTTGTCTTCCGTACACTGACTTTTGTCTTCCGTACATTGACTTTTGTCTTCCGTACACTGACTTTTGTCTTCCGTACACAGACTTTTGTCTTCCATACACTGACTTTTGTCTTCCGTACATTGACTTTTGTCTTCCGTACACTGACTTTTGTCTTCCGTAAACTGACTTTTTTGTCTTCCGTACACTGACTTTTGTCTTCCGTACACTGACTTTTGTCTTCCGTACACAGACTTTTGTCTTCCGTACACAGACTTTTGTCTTTGCTACACTGACTTTTGTCTTTGCTACGCTGACTTTTGTCTTCCCTACACTGACTTTTGTCTTCTCCACAATAACTTTTGTTTTCCCTACCAAGCGCACGATGTTCTTTCACTTCTAGGTAGACGGAGTCCGGTTTGATAATCGTTATCGAGGCTTCATGCTCGTCACCGTTGACGCATTGACAGGTGCTGTGACGCATCAAGTGACGTTCGACACGCACAGTCAACCTGAAGCTGACGCCGCCATGGCGAACTTCATACGTAGGGACATCTCGCAGAAGTAAGTGATCCTTCTTCTTTTTCTTCTTTATTTCTTCTTTTATTTATGTATTTATTTATTCGCACATACATATTAAAAACAAAGTTTGCAAAACATAATATACTAGAAACATGCAGGGGTAGAGAAAAAGCCATAAAGGCTTGTTTGAGATCTCTTCCCATGTAAACTAACATCATATTCTTACATCGTAAATGAAACAAAATAATGAATCAATTAAACAAAGAAATAAGCCAAAACAGTCATACAAACAAAATGATCAGGTTTAACATATGCAAAGAAACAATACGTGAACCAAACAAAATCAAAGGGTTTGGCTACAAGCAAATGAAAATATTATTCAAATTGCAACGGCAATACACTAGGCAACAATTCAGCTGATGTTGAGCTCTACCCATTACAAAACATATAAATACAAAAGTAAACACATAAAAAATTAACATCTAATACAAAATAGCATAAAATTTATATAGTGGCAGTATATACTACAAAAACTAAAACTAAAACTTAACTACAGAAACAGTTTCTCAGCTGGAGAAGCAAGTGATGTATGCATTGCAGGCATGTTTCCTCGATCTCCTTTTATACATTAGTAACGTTAACAAGCCTCTTTTGAGCCTCTTCGCTAGATCTAGACAGAGCTGATCAGAAATTATTGACAGACGGGACATATACTGCTAATTGAAAAGTTCACTGAGAATTTAAAGAATACCGTGGCCCATTTTAAGGATGCATTTTAAAATAATGTAAAAAGTGATGTTTGTTGTTTCCATGTCGACATTTTTGAGTGATTTATGACAATTACTAAATAGTGTGAACTTATTGCTATTGGCCAGCTCCATCGTCCTTGTTGCAACCCGTCACTCATCTAGTCAGTATGCCCAGGAGTGTCTGGTTTCCCTGAAGGAGATCGGCGCCCAGGAGCCTGTTCAGACGGACTATAGAGGTGTGGTTGCGAGTTTTTTTCCACCGATTATATGCCAAATGGTGGGCGTATCGTTATGATAAACACGCCTGAACGCTATACTTCCATTTCCAGGCTAGCTTCGCAAATGTACAAGAGCATACTGATACATGTACGTTAATACAAGAGCATACTGATACATGTACTTTTAATACAAGAGCATACTGATACATGTACTTTAATTTTTTAGTGATAACATCACTAACAACACTTTATGCTTAACTATTCTCAGGCTAGGGGCAGCCCCTTTTTCTCGTTGGTCAACAACAATGTGGTTTTAAACTTTATTTTGCAGACGGTCATTTTATTTCATTGGTTTTGACTTGTTTATCAGATCATAATGTACCTCTTTCTTTTTGTTCATGATTGCTATTACCTTGTTTTATTTTTTACAATATTTGTATGTGTGGGGAGAGGGCCAAGATAAGTACGCTTACTTTTTGCCCAATCCTAAAAAAAATGTGAATGAAATAAATTTTTTTGGTGTTATATTGTCATCGGTTACAGGCAATTTTGCCATGGTTGGATTCAAGGGACCAGTTTGGCCGACCTGGATCCAGCAGGTCAACCTGCCGTCTACACAGGGTCCAGCACAGATCTACTCCAGGATCCCTCTCATGGCCTGAGTCGGGCAAGAAAGAAGAAATCCCTTCAAATTCAAGTTACAAATCGTACAATAAAGGGTTTCATGGACAGAGCTTTTGATTGTTGCTTGCTTGCTTGCTTGCTTGCTTGCTTGCTTGATAAAAATGTCTTGTGGATTATTTAAAGCAAATATTACACGTATAGCTAAATATTAACAATTAAAAAAAAGACGGCATAGATTTTGGTGCGTCTCCACATACGTTTTTCTGCATTGTTAGTAATGTGGTTACATAGTTTGAGATCACACCTTAGTGATTGAGCTTTGGTTACTAAACTTAATGACCTTGACTCACTAGGGATAGATTATAGAATGGCAGCGAACATCATCTCCAAGCAGATATAAAAGGTTCTTTGTTGTGACGCCGTTTAGCTCGTTTTAGATTGTTTTTGCGAAACTACGGTTGGGAAAGCCCTCTTACATTCGATTCAAAAAGAAAAACTCACTCCTTTTCAGTAGTTTAATGTCGTTGACGTTACCAATAAGCGTTTTATTTTCCTATTGTAAAGTCAAGACCAAATACAGGCATAGAAGCTGCAAACAACTGAATATCTGAGCACGGGCGGATTCCATTTCTAGTGTTTTTTTGGTGCTAGGGTTTACTCCCTCGTGCTTCTTTTACATGGGTGTCGTCCCTGGGTTTCTTGTGTAGGGTTTTCTTTCCCACTGATACACATATAACGTTACGGATTGTCGGGTTTTCAACATCGAAATCATGACCAATTTTACAAGGCTATAAAATTATTCAGACTATAAGTACCATTACACTTCAAACGCAACAACGTCAGAACACTCTAAGATGAACCAACATCATCGTAGCATAGCTACAAAAACACAAAGTTATGTAGGTTTTCATTCATTAGGTTTATAGATAAAGTAATATAAGATTTACATTCACAAAGCAAAAACGTTCGAATATTCTTAGACAAAATTCAAAATATTTACGAACACATAAAAAAGAACACGTGAAAATTGTACATGGGTATAAAAACGTGATAATATTCCCGGGTAAACATTGAAATAATACATCTTCAGGTTACAACATCAGATCTACAGAGCACGTAACCGGAGCGTACTGCGCCTGTACGAAACCCGGATTTTTTTTTACGGTTTTTGCTGGATGTTTGGTCAACGTTGGAACATAATTTTGTACGTTACAGGCAATATCTTTTCTTACGCAACATTTAAGGACTACAGGCGGGATGTCATCCTTATATACGCAAATACTGCTTTATATGAGATGTTCTGACGAAGTGCTGTGCACAATACATTACGGGTTTCGCGCAGGCGCAGTACGTTCCAGTTACGTGCTGATCTAAAACTACGTGCCGATTAACTTTAATGAATAAAATCATATTTTGACCTTAGATGGCCACTTTTAGCATCTACAATGGGGATCTGGATTACACTCTGCCTTTGTACCGTATTTTTTTAGACTGCCTTATTGTTGTTGAACAAACAGGACCCACTGGCAGCCTAAGTGCATACGGCTGAATTATTGGGTCTGGTTACAGAACACAATTACAATTACAAATGCAGCACACAGCTGTTTACACACATAGGATAAGATATCACCATTATTAGAATCTTGGATATACCATACTGGTATTACATGTACAACTATTCGATTGTCTTTAAAGAGTAATTTATCGAAAGGCTGTTAAAAAAACACGCTACAGTGAGGATAACGTTTGATATGTCCTCTTAGCTACTAGTACTCGAATTTTGCAGACTCGCTCAAAATTAAATTAAGTGGCCGGAAATACGTTAAACCCCTCCGGCAGCCTGATATACTTTGTTCTAGTATCAATTATTTTGACCCAAAATATCTTTTTTAGTCTTCTTCTTCTTCCCCAAGCGCGCAAACCTCAATAGGTTGAGGGCTCTAGCACGGTGAGGGTTGGGGTATTGATTGATTGGGGTGGTCGCAATTTTTGTGTGTGTACAGTGTATATGGTTTGTAGATTGTGGTGTGCAGCTCCTCAATAGGCAGGGGCGCCACTGCCTGACCGCCACCGAAAGCTGGAACTGCTGGCTGTGACCCCTCCGGCTTCTCCTGTTGCTGCCAATCTTAACGATAAAACACATTAATATTCAAAACATTTAGGCTAAATACACTATTTATAATATGATAGAAGAAGAACTTTATTGCACGACAGTTGTACACGGTACAATGTATGGCAAAGACATAGTTAAGAAATAAAGAAAAGGAAATTAATATCTTAATTACCAAATAACAGGAGCTAATACAGTATTCAATAGGGCTAATAAAGAAGAGGAAATTAACATCTTAATTACTAAATAACAAGGGCTAATACAGTATTCAATAGGGCTAATAAAGAAGAGGAAATTAATATCTTAATTACTATAATATGATATCTGCAAATAGGCAAAGGTTTTTTTCCCAAGGAAATGTCGTAGTCACGTACTTTCGTCCACTGCATTTCTAATCACCGTAAAACTGTGGCTCAGTTATATAAGAATAATTCTTAGCAGCCTGATTGTTCTAGTATCAATTATTTTGACCCAAAAAATCTCTTTTAGTCATCTATAATAGTAATGGAAGAACAGTAAAGTTGATTGGATAATGTACATATACATAGTAATTAACATCGGTAAGTGATTATACACAGTAGTGGAAATGTAGGTGTAAGTGTTGCGTTTGTATATATATACGAGGTTCAATTTCCTGTTAATAGTTTGTGTGACGAATTGTGTTCCCACATGTACTACAAACATCTTTTGACTAATAGTATCAACGCTCAAATAATTAAATCGTTTAATACCTTGAACATAATGCTTTCTGATGTCTTGCCTTTTTTCATGGATGGAGTTTCCCAATCGATCAGCAAAAAAAAAAATCAAGATTCAGACTAATCAGTTCGGCTTGACTGTCCTTTTTTTTAAATCTTCCTTTCAAATCAAATCAAATTAGTTAAGAAACAAAGGTCAGGCATGTGTTACGTTGTTTCGGTGGTCTGAAGTGCAGAAAGTTTACATTATGAGGAAAGCGTAACGTGCAACCCGCAGTCAAACGTATTACATGGGTAATCAGGCTCACAGTTTCACCTTTAACCCAAATTTACTTCACCTCTGACCTCCCTAACGACGGAAGGACAAAGCTGCCCGAGTCCCGGTTTACGTGAAGAGAAAAATCATCATAGGAAGCAGGTAAGACTTAGAGGCGAGCAGCCAGGTAGCCTGATGTCGAGGGGAATAGCTTGAGGTAATTTCTGTGGAAGAAGGACCGCAGTAGGACGATAATAGAGAGATATTTTCTGACATGAATATGGCGGAAATTCAGTGGGAGGGGGGCGTGCATAAACATATTATTATGACCTCTGGCCACCTTCATGTACGTCAGACATAAGGTAAAACAGATGTTTTGGAATGACTTGAAATCGAAATCTGTTACAGAAAACACCTTGTCTTTGCACCATTTGTTGATTTGCAAATAATTAGGTTAAACCAGTATATAGCCTGTTCAATTTTGTATTCTGCATTTATAGCTTTTACGATGTATCTTCATAATTTCTTCATTTTCTCGTTAGGCTTGACATGGCAACGGCAGAGCATGGGTCTCCCACCAGAGTTGGTCAGAACTGTGATGGGTCTCCCACCGGGGTTTCCCAGGTCGACTGTGACAGTAAAACAATCAGTGTTAAAGACCAGACGGCAGCACAACAAGACAACATGAACAACGCTGGTGGGAAACCCTACATGTGTGGGGAGTGTGGATACAGAACAGCTAAAAAGTACTACTTGTCCCGACATATGAGAACCCATACAGGAGAAAAACCCTACAAGTGTGACCAGTGTGACTATTCTGCAGCACGCAAATACTCTTTAGACCAACATCTAATAAAACACACTAGTGAGAAAGCCTACATGTGTGGGGAGTGTGGATACAGGACAACTTACCAACATGTCTTACTGGAACATATGAGAACCCATACAGGAGAAAAACCCTACAAATGTGACCAGTGTGACTATTCTGCTGCACAAAGAGGCAGTTGGGTTAAACATCGTGCAAAACACAGCGGTGAGAAACCCTACATGTGTGGGGAGTGTGGATTCAGCACAGTATACAAACATGTCTTATCCCGACATATGAAAAGCCATACAGGAGAAAAACCCTACAAGTGTGACCAGTGTGACTATTCCGCTGCACGGAAATTCTGTTTGGACATACATCTAGCAAACCATACTGGTGAGAAACCCTACATGTGTGGGGAGTGTGGATACAGGACAGCTGTTAAGTCTGTTTTGTTGCAACATATGAGAACCCATACAGGAGAAAAACCCTACAAGTGTGACCAGTGTGAATATTCTGCAGCAGAAAAAAGTACATTGGACAAACATGTAGTAAAACATACTGGTGAGAAACCCTACATGTGTGGGGAGTGCGGGTTCAGGACAGCTGTGAGGTCAAGCTTAGCACAGCATATGATAGGCCATACAGGAGAAAAACCCTACAAGTGTGAGCAGTGTAGCTTTTCTGCAGCCTCCGTGTCTGCCCTAACTCGACATGTGAGAATTCACACGGAGGCACCAACTCTGCCACTGTGACCATCTCGTATTGACATTTTGTACGCAAAGTCTTCTCTTGATACTTACTTTAGTTTTCGTACATTGATGCCATGGTTAAAGATATATCACATTGATATTCAAGATATTTAGGCTATTATTTATAATATGATATCATATTTGCAAATATATCATATGACTAGTAATATTAAAAATATTTAGGCTTCTAGTTATAATATGATATTATATTTATAAATAGGTAAAGGTTTTTTCTGAGGAAGTGTTATAGTCATGTACTTTCGTCCACTGCATTTATAATTGTTCAGTTAGAAGAATAATTCTTAGTTTAGTTTAGTAGCCCATATACTTTGTTCTAATATGAAGTATTTTGAACAAAAAATGACCTTTTTAGGTATCTATAATTGTAGTGGAAGAACAGTAAAGTTGATAGTTTTGATATGCATGTGCATAATCAGTTATTAATTGTTCGCAGTAAAATATTTACCCTGAGTAGGTAAATCTTAACAGCAAGAGGTTATTTTATAGTTGAGAAAAACTCTAGGCGTTATTTTGTATACGAGTAAAAGTTCCTGTTTGTTTTGTATTTTTTCGAATATGTATTTGTTTTGTAGGTGTTTTTTTTTTCGAAGATACAGCTGCAAATATTTTCCGCTAACGCAATTAAATCGTTAAAAACTTTGAACATAATGTTTCCTTCTGTCTTGTCTTTCTTCTCGGATGGAATATTGTCAGAGATGATGATTAAAAACAGAAATCAAGATTCATGAAACAGTTTGGCTTGACATTAATTTGTTAACAAACTTGTCCCGTTCATATCAGAACAGAAGAAAAGTCAGGCGCATGTGACGTTGTTTAGGTGGTCTGTTTGATGATAAAGCGTTTATATTATGAGGAAAGCGTAACGTGTCATCTGACGTCAATTGCATTACGTGGGTAATCGGGAGTATTCGGGTGAAGACTCGAAGGAATTAATTAGCTACTCGAACCTTTGAACTTTGACCCCTATGACACGTCACCTCACGTGACTTCAGTCTTCAGTAATCTCTCAGCGTAGACAGACGTGTTCTTGTGAGGTGCGCTCCATAGCGAGTTTCAAGCTTAGTACCAGCCTCAATCTTCGCCCAACTTTACGCTTAGTCACAGTTCCTTGCTCGTGGCCAGCTACTCCAGTCATCGGCATGCCGAAGAGGATCAAAAAGTGCCCAGGCTGTGGGGAAGACGTGGCCTTGCACAGCCCAGGAATGGCGGGCAAGAACTGCGAGGGGCTGCCCGCCCCCGACGGTGCCGCGCTCCCTGGGCACGACACAACATTGGAAAAACTACAGAAGCGCAAGGAAGACCTTCTGCGAGAGCTTGACGTAAAAAAACTGACGCAGGAGATCATCGATCTGGAGAAAGAACTGGCCGCGGACGCTGCATCCCCTGCTTCGGGGACAGAGCCAGCACACGAGACCCAGACCACCCAGACCGTCGTGGCGAAAACAAAGCCCGCGTTCAGCGACTCCTCCGCACAGACGGAGCTTGGCGCCACTGCCCAGACGGTGGGAGTGGTGACGCTGGGACCCGGAGATATCACACTACAGCAGCTAAGAGACAACAGCAATCTGCAGGCCGCGGTGCAACACAAATACGGCGACACACTCGGAGGCGCAAAGAAGAAGCCAGAAGGTAAGATTCTGTCTCCGGAGTCTTTCGTCTACAATTTCGACTCAGCAGAGCAGAAGAAGTATGACGAGTTGACGGTGGAGGAGTTCTTGTCAGGATACATGGGGTTACTGCAACTCCCGACTCTGCCTGCATGGGAGATGAAAGGCCGGTTAGCGTTGTTACAGTACATTTGTAATAAGCTGGCAAGGTACACGTGGCCGGTTGTACGGGCATTCCACGCCGCGGCCGCCCAAAAGGCGTTGCGTAACCCGGGAGCATGGTCCGCGGACTGGGACGAGATTAAAGAACACTTCTTTGACGGTGACGTGGCGAAACTCAAGTCTACAACTTCATCCGGCGGTGCCACTGACAAGCAGACGACGCCTCGATTCTGCTGGAAATTCAACAAACAGGAATGCTTCTCCTCGACTTGCCGGTTTGACCACGCGTGCAAGTTCTGCTGGGAGAAGACGAGCAAGCGGTTCAAGCACCCTGAGGCAGATTGCAAACGCAAGAAATCGGACAATACGCAGTCTGCTTCGGACAGCAAGGACAGTTCCGCGTGACCGACCGCCGGTCACGCACGCACAGGGACCTTTCTCCGGCCGGTAACGGCGGCGTGCATCAAACTGTAAGTCTTCCGTTTTCCCTGTGACGAACCATAGTAGCGATCATGATATTGTTTCGATTTCACCCCCTCAAACCGGGGCAGTGCTCCCACGTACATTACGGACGATGTTTGTTTTCCTGTGATCTCCTCATCCAAGTGCTATGATAGCACGGACGTCACGGACAATGTTTGTTTTTCCCCACGTTCCTCTCCACCGGGGGCCATGATAGCACGTACGTCGAACACGGCGTTTGTTTTTCCATGTTTCTCTCAAACTGGGTAGTGCTTCCAGGCAAGTTACAGACGATGTTTTCCTTTGATCCGACGCCCTAAACCCGGGGTAGTGCCTACACGCACTTTCCGGTCAAATTATGGTCGTTTGATATGACACCCTCAACATAGGGCAGTGCTTTCACGGACAATGTTTGTTTTTTATACGATCCCCTCAAACCAGGGCAGTGCTTCCACGCACGCACGTTACGGACAATGTTTGTTTTGATACGATCCCCTCACACCGGGGAGTGCTTTCACGCACGTCACGGACAATGTTCGTTCTCATACGATCCCCTCAAACCAGGGCTGTGCTTTCACGCACGTTACGGCCAATGTTTGTTTTGATACGATCCCCTCAAACCAGGGCAGTGCTTTCACGCACGTTACGGACAATGTTTGTTTTGATACGATCCCCTCAAACCAGGGCAGTGCTTTCACGCACGTTACGGACAATGTTCGTTCTCATACGATCCCCTCAAACCAGGGCAGTGCTTTCACGCACGTTACGGACAATGTTTGTTTTCCTACGATCCCCTCAAACCGGGGAGTGCTCTCACGCACGTTACGGACAATGTTTGTTTTGATGTGACCCCCCCCCCCCCCAATGGGGGTAGTGCTTCCACGCACGCAAAGGACAAATTTTGTCTTGATACGATCCCCTCAACCCGGGGAGTGCTTCCACGCACGTTACGGACAAATTTTGTTTTGATACGATCCCCTCAAACCGGGGAGTGCTTCCACGCACGCAAATTTGTTTTGATACGAATAACGATCCCCTCAAACCGGGGAGTGCCTCCACGCACGTTACGGACAATGTTTGTTCCGATATGATCCCCCTAATGGGGGTATTGCTTCCACGCACGTTACGGACAATGTTTGTTTTGATACGATCCACTCAAACCGGGGATTGCTTCCACGCACGTTACGGACAAATTTATGTTTGTTTGATACGTTCCCTCAAACCGGGGTATGTAGTGCTTCCACGCACGTTACGGACAATGTTTGTTTTGACCTGACACCCCCATATCGGTGTAGTGCTTCCACGCACGTTACGGACAATGTTCGTCCGGATACGGTCCCCTCCAACAGGGACAGTGCTTTCACGCACGTCACGGACAATGTTTGTTTTGATATGCTCCCCTCCAACTGGGTTTGCACTAGCTCGCACGTTCCGGACCTTTGACCTGCATTGTCTTCACCTCTGACCTGACGAGACGACGGAAGGACAAAGCTGCCCGAGTCCCGGTTTACGTGGAGAGAAAAAGCACCAAAGAAAGCAGGTAAGGCTTAGAGGCGAGCAGTCAGGTAGTCTGATGTGGAGGGGAATAGTTTGAGGTCATTTCTGTGGAAGGAGGACCACAATAGGACGATAATTTAAAAACATTTTCGGGATGTGAATTTGGTGAAATGAAGGGGGAGGGGGGTGAAACCAAACATACGTGCGACCTCTGGCCACCTTCATGTACGTCATACATCAGGCAAGACAGGTGTTTTGGGGGACATCAGGTAAAGTGGCCGTTTTAGAGCTACTTTTAGAATTATTCTAAAACCAAGATAGGTATTAAGCGACAATAACGCACACCCCAGTTAATTTTGGGACTCAGTTCGATTCTGCACACCCTCAAGTCTGGCGACCGTCTCTTTGAGGAAAAAATTCTGAAGCAAAAACACTGCTTATGGGAATGAAGGATATCCCTCTAGCTGCAAGAACGACAGAAGTTCACTTTCTTTAACACTTAAATTTTGATAAATTTTAGGGGGAAAAAAAGGATTTTCTGATGAAAAATGATGCAAAAAAAAATTGCCATGTTCACATCGAGTTCACCCATAGTTTAGCCACCACAACGACTTATATTGTAGGAAGGAGAAAACCCTTATGTATAATCAGAAAAGTATAAAAAGAAAATCCTAACACTGAGATTTTCGCAATACCTCGTCGCGCGACGCATGAAACGTAAATCTGGGTCAAACCGCCGCGCCACATTCACAAGGCGGAAGGATACCCGGAAGTAAGCCTCGGGTCCGAAAGCAAATTTCACCCAAAACACACCACTTCTTATATACTTTTCAGCCATGTTAGTAGTTAATGTCATTTCGCAGCAGATTATGAGAAATGTGAACCAAAACCCGAACCCTCGAAACCCCTTGTCACTTTTTTTTTTACCGTGCACTACCACGGGCCCCTGTCGCGGAAGAATTGGTGTGTGCACCGTTAAGGCGTTCAAATAAAAACACACCTGGTCTGTTCGTCATTTATTGAGTTAAATGATGAATTAGTCTGAAATCCTATTTACCCTTATTAATTTAAGAATTCAAAATATATTGTTTCCCGTTAATCTCAATTCTAGCCTGTCTAATGTTTTTTTTTTTTTTTCATTTTCTCGTTAGCTGGACATGGCAACGTCGAAACACGGGTCTCCTACCGGAGTTGGTCAGAACTGCTGTGATGGGTCTCCCACTGGGGTTTCTCAGGTTGACTGTAACAGCAAAACAAGCAATGCTGAAGACCATGCGGCAGCACAACAAGTCAACTTGAAAAACACTGTCAACAAAGCCTTAAAGTGTGGGGCGTGTGGATACAGGGCGGCTTACGAGTCTCTCATGTCCCGACATATGAGAACCCATACAGGAGAAAAAACCGTACAAGTGTGACCAGTGTGACTATTCTGCAGCACAGAAATGCACATTGGACCAACATCTAGAAAAACACACTGGTGAGAAACCCTACATGTGTGGGGGAGTGTGGGTACAGGACAGATGACAGATCGGCCTTATCCCGACATATGAGAACCCATACAGGAGAAAAAACCCCACAAGTGTTACCAGTGTAGCTTTTCTACAGCTTCTAGGTCTGCCCTATCTCGACATATGAGAATTCACACTGATGCACCAACTCTGCAAATGTGATCATTTCGTAGTTGTGCTTACGACTTGTAGTGACATTTCGTAAGCACAATTTCCTCTTAACATTAGTTAAATCCCCTTAACTGTCGTTTCTGTATAAGGATATATCACATTAATATCAAAAACAATTAGACTAAATATAGTGTAAGAATTTATAACATTTAGAAATAGGAAAAAAGGTCAAAGGTTTTTCCTGAGGAAATGTCATAGTCCTATACTTTTGTACACTCTATTTCTAATTAATGTATAGCTATAATTCGGTTACAAGAATAATTCTAATTTCTTAGTTAAGTTTAGTGTTTGTCCTAGTATCAATTATTTTGAACCAAAAATAATCTTTTTAACCATCTAGAATTGTAGTGGAGAAAAATAGTAAACACATGATTGTTTTGATTGGATAATGTACATATGCATAATCAGTAAGAAACATCGATAAGTGATTGTACACAGTAGTTGAGAGGTAGAAATTAGTGTTGAGTTTGTTTGAATGTACGAGCTTCGATTTGCTGTTAATATAATGTAGTTTGCTCTGACGAAATATGTTCCTATATGTACTACAAAACAAATATCTTTTGAATAATATCAACTCTGTAAACTAGCATTTGGTTCGCAGTAAAATCTTAACACTGATTTGTATTAGTGTAAAATGACTGACGTGCTAAAGTTTCCAACACTAGGAAGTAATTTTACAGTTGTAAAAACGTAGACGTTCTCTTGTGTACAAGTGAAAGTTTTTGTTTCTTTTGTAGTTTTTTTTTTTTCGATGTACCTACATATATTTTCTCCCCAAACAATTAAATCGTTTATTACCTTAAACATAATGTTTTCTCTTATATTGCCTTTTGGCATGGATGGAGTTTGTCAATTGATCACAAAACACAGAAATTAAGATTTAGGCCAAACAGTTTGGCTTGACTGTAATTTTTTAAATTGTTCCTTTCATATCATATTAGATTTTTTAAAAAACGTCTGGCGTATGTTACGTTGTTTTCGGCGGTCTGAAGTGCAAAACTTTGACATTATGAGGAAAGCGTAACGTGCCAGCCAAAGTCAAATGTATTACATGGGTAATCAGGCTCACAATTTCACCTTTAACCTACATTTCGCTCACCTCTGACGTCACGAGACGACAGAACGACAAAGCTGCCAGAGCCCGATTTACTTGAAGAGAAAACCATCATAGGAAGCAGGTAAGGCTTACAGGCGAGCAGCCAGGTAGTCTGATTTCGAGGGGAATAGTTTGAGGTCATTTTCTGTGGAAGAAGGACCGCAGTAGGACGATAATTCATAGCCATTTGTGGGATGTAAAATGGTGGAAATGAAGGGGGAGGGGGGCGAAACCAAACATACCTGGATGTCTGGCCACATGAATGTACGTCATACATCAGGAAAACAGCTGTTAGGAAGGATTTGAATGGTAGTCAAAGATATGATAAATTGCACCCAGAAGGCGTTCAGCTCAAAAATACCTTGTTTTTTCCCCATTTGGTAAGTTGTAAATAATTAGGTTAAACTTGTATATGGCCTGAGCATTTAGAATTCGAAATATATTGTTTTCTGCTGATCGTAATTCTAGCATTTATAGCTTTTGCGATATATCTTCATAATTTGCCTTATTTTCTCATCAGGCTGGACATGGCAACGGCAGGGCACGGGTCTCCCACCGGAGTTGGTCAGGACTGTTCTGATGGGTCTCCCACCGGGGTTTCCCAGGTTGACTGTGACAGCAATATAAGCAATGATGAAGACCAGTCGGCAGCACAACAAGTCAACTTGAAGAACGCTAGTGAAAAAACCCTACATGTGTGGGGAGTGTGGGTACAGGGCAGATCGAAAGTCCTACTTACTCCGACATATGAGAACCCATACAGGAGAAAAACCCTACAAGTGCGACCTGTGCGACTATTCTGCTGCAGAGAAGTCTAATTTAAAGCAACATCTAGCAAGACACTCTGGTGAGAAAACCCTACATGTGTGGGGAGTGTGGGTACAGGGCAGCTAAAAAGTGTCACTTATCCCGACATATGAGAACCCACACAGGAGAAAAAAACCTACAAGTGTGACCAGTGTGACTATTCTGCAGCAGCGCGAAGTCTACTTTGAAGCAACATCTAACAAAACACACTGGTGAGAAACCCTACATGTGTGGGGAGTGTGGGTACAGGACAGCTCACAAGTCTGACTTATCCCAACATATGAGAACCCATACAGGAGAAAAACCTACAAGTGTAACCAGTGTGACTATTCTGCTGCACATAAATCCAATTTAGACAAACATGTAGCAAAACACACTGGTGAGAAACCCTACATGTGTGGCGAGTGTGGGTACAGGGCAACTCAGAAGTCCATCTTATCCCGACATATAAAAACCCATACTGGAGAAAAACCCTACAAGTGTGACCAGTGCGACTATTCTGCTGCACCGAAATCCAATTTGGACAAACATGTAGCAAAACACACTGTTGAGAAACCCTACATGTGTGGGGAGTGTGGATACAGGACAACTCAGAAGTGCACCTTATCCCAACATATGAGAACTCGTACAGGAGAAAAACCCTACAAGTGTGACCAGTGCGACTATTCTGCTGCAAAGAAATCCACCTTAGACGAACATCTAATGACACACACTGGTGAGAAACCCTACATGTGTGGGGAGTGTGGGTACAGGGCAACGCAAAGGGCCCACTTATCTCGACATATGAGAGCTCATACAGGAGAAAACCCCTACAAGTGTGACCTGTGTAGCTATTCTGTAACCTCCAAGCCTCACCTAACTCGACATATGAGAATTCACACAGAGGCACCAACTCTGCAACCGTGACCATCTCGTAGTGACATTTGTACTCAATCTTCTCTTAACTATAGTTTCTCTATCTTGATACGAAGCTTAAGGATATATAACATTAATATTCAAAAAGATTTTGGCTAAATATTCTGTAAGAATATGTAATACTTGTAACTAGGCAAAGGTTTTTTCCCTAGGAAATGTCCTATACTTTTTTACTTTTCTAAACTAGCATTTGGTTTGCCTTAAATCTTTGCACTGAGATTAAGATTTAGGCCAAACAGTTTGGCTTGACTGTAATTTTTAAAAATTGTTCCTTTCATATCATATTAGATTTAAAAAAAAATGTCAGGCGTATGTTACGTTGTTTCGGCGGTCTGAAGTGCAAAACGTTGACATTATGAGGAAAGTGTAACGTGCCACCGCCGTCAAATGTATTCTATGGGTAATCAGGCTGACCGTTTTACCTTTGACCCACATTTCGCTCACCTCTGATGTCCTAGACCACGGAAGGACAAAGCTGCCCGAGTCCCGATTTTCGTGAGGAGAAAAACCATTATAGGAAGCAGGTAAGACTTAGAAACGAACAGAAAAGTATTCAGAAGTCGAGAGGAATAATTTGAGGTCATTTCTGTGGAAGAAGGACCGCAGTAGAACGATAATTTATAGCTTCTTGCTGATGTGAATATGCTGGAAATGAGGGGGGAGGGGGGCGAAACCAAACATACGTAGAAACATGTGAAAGGGAGAATTTGGGGAAAATGGTGAAATGGAGGAAACAGACACTCTGGACGTTGTGGCAGTAGGACGATAATGGGGGCCTGCATGGGGGCGTCCCGACAACGCTCTGCGCTAAATTTTGAGAGCCGGTTATGTATTACGCTGAATTCAGGAAATCTCTCGATTACGTTCTACGGTAAATTCCGGGGCACTTCAACGCATTACGTAGAATTAAATAGCAAATTACACTCTACGGAAAATGCGCCGATTACGCTCTACGTTGAATTAGAGCGGTCCGTGTACGCTCTACGTAAAATTAAAACGGCCGATTACGCTCTACGTAAAATTAAAACGGCCGATTACGCTCTACGGAAAATTAAAACGGCCGATTACGCTCTACGGAAAAGGGCATGCGGGGCCCCGATAATTTATAGCTTTTTGCTGATGTGAATATGGTGGAAATGAGGGGGGAGGGGGGCGATACCAAACATACGTTCACACATAGAAACATGTGAAAGGGAGAATTTGGGGAAAATGTGAATGGTGAAACGGAGGAAACAGACACTCTGGACGTTAAATGCTGTCATTTTGGCATCTTTATATATGAGCATTTGCCCTATTTGTTCATTGTCCATAAAACTGTGCAAGGACACTGTATAATGTTCTATTGTATGTGCACCATGTCTGACCGGTTTTCTGTCAATAGATAATCGTTCTGCACCAGTTCTGAGACAATTGCGTAATTCTGAATTGTCCACTTGTTTTCACATTTTGGAGAAATTTAACAATAACACTTTTCCAATTCTTATTGTAGTCACATTAAATTACATTATTTTCAGTTTTTCCATCAAATTCAGATAAATGTCACATTTATGCACCTGTTAGTATAACGATACGACGGAAGGACAAAGCTGCCCGAGTCCCGGTTTACGTGAAGAGAAAAACCATCATAGGAAGCAGGTAGGACTTAAAGGCGTAGTCTAATGTCGTGGGGAATAGTTTGACGCTATTTTTATGGAAGAAGGACCGCAGTAAGACGATAATTTGTAGCCTTTTGACGACTGTAAATATGGTGGATATGAGGAGGGAGGGGGGCGAAACCAAACATACGTTCGGACCCCTCGCCACCTTCATGTAGGTCATGCTGCATCAGGCAAAGTGTCCTTTTTGGTGGACGTGGAATAATACAGAAATATAGCAATGTTGTTTGGGTTTTAAAGCAATGCATAAAGCGTAAATTAGAAATTTGGAAACACCTAGAATTGATTTGTGAAAATAATATGAAATATATGAACGTACTGGGTTTTAAAGAAACACACAATGCACCTAGAATTGATCTGTGAAAACAGCGAATAAAGTCAGGGGAAGGTGTATGTGTGTGTGTGTGGGGGGGGGATCTGTTTGACACCACTGTTTTACCCAAGGCAGTTATACCATTGTTTGTAAGATTATCCTTGATATCATCTACTATATTATATTTTTTTTTGTTTCATTTTGGAATAGAGGTAATAAATGATATAATAAATGATGCTAAACTACTTAGCTCGGTAAACTTAGTGAGTGAGTGAGTGAGTGAGTAAGTGAGTGAATGAATGAGTTAGAGTCATTTTGAGATCTCACAACGAGTCTGTAGCAACATAGAAGAATATCTTATTTAGATGTGAGCAACGCAGTAGAATTATGGTGGGTTACGTTGTAATGCATTAGGTTGAAATTGTATAGGCTGGTCAAGTCTTAAGTTTGAACTCGATAAACTTTCTTTTGTGAAATATAGTTGAACAGTTGATGACTAATCTTCATAATTTCTTAATTTTCTCATTAGGCTGGACATGCATATGGCAACGGCAGGGCATGGGTCTCCCACCGGAGTTGGTCAGAACACAGATGATGGGTCTCCCACTGGGGTTTCTCAGGTCGACTGTGACAGTAAAACAAGCAATGCTAAAGACCATGAGGCAGCACAACAAGTCAACTTAAAAAACGCTGGTGAGAAACCGTACATGTGTGGGGAGTGTGGATACAGGGCGGCTTGGAGGTCCGAGTTATCCCGACATATGAGAACCCATACAGGTGAAAAACCCTACAAGTGTGACCAGTGTGACTATTCTGCTGCACAGAAAGGCAATTTGGACCAACATCTACTAAAACATGCTGGTGAGAAACCCTACATGTGTGTAGAGTGTGGGTACAGGGCAACTCAGAAGTTCAACTTATCCCGACATATGAGAACCCATACAGGAGAAAAACCCTACATGTGCGGGGAGTGTGGGTACAGCACAGCTGTTAAGTCTGTTTTGCTGCAGCATATGAGAACCCATACAGGAGAAAAACCCTACAAGTGTGACCAGTGTGACTATTCTGCTGCCCAGAAATCCAATTTGGACAAACATGCAGTAAAACATACTGGTGAGAAACCCTACATGTGTGGGGAAAGTGGATACAGGGCAACTCAAAAGCCTCACTTATCCCGACATATGAGAACCCATACAGGAGAAAAACCTTACAAGTGTGATCATTGTGACTATTCTGCAGCAGAGAAAAGTACATTGGACAGACATGTAGTAAAACATACTGGTGAGAAACCCTACATGTGTGAGGAGTGTGGATACAGGACAGCTGTGATGTCAAGCTTATCCAAACATATGAGAACCCATACAGGAGAAAAACCCTACAAGTGTGGGGTGTGTGGGTTCAGGACAGCTGTGAGGTCCAACTTATCCCGACATATATGAGAACCCATACAGGAGAAAAACCCTACATGTGTGACCAGTGTGACTATTCTGCAACACACAGAAGCAATCTGGACCGACATCTAGCAAACCATACTGGTGAGAAACCCTACATGTGCGGGGAGTGTGGATACAGTACAGCTGTTAAGTCTGTTTTGTTGCAACATATGAGAACCCATACAGGAGAAAACCCTACAAGTGTGTCTTGTGTAGCTATTCTGTAACCTCCAAGCCTCACCTAACTCGACATATGAGAATTCACACGGAGGCACCAACTCTGCAACCGTGACCATCTCGTAGTGACATTTTGTACTTACAATCTTCTCTTAACTATAGTTTCTCTATCTTGATACGAAGCTTAGGATATATAACAATGATATTCAAAAAGATTTTGGCTTAATATTCCGTAAGAATACAAAATACTTGCAACTAGGCAAATGTTTTTTCCCGAGGAAATGTCAAAGTCCTATACTTTTGTACTTTTGTAAACTAGTATTTGGTTTGCTTTAAAATCTTTGCACTAATTTTCATCAGTGTAAAATGACTGAAGTGCTTCTATTTCTAATTAATGCATATATATAACTATAATTAAGTTACAACAATAATTCTTAGTTTACCATAGAAGCATATATAGTTTGTTCTAGTATCAATAATTTTGAACAATTTTTTTTTTTGCTATCTAGGATTGTAGTGTAAAAACAGTAAACTTGATAGTATTGATTGTATAATGTGCATGTGCATAATCAGTTATTAACATCGGTAAGTGATTGTGCACAGTAGTTGGAAGGTAGACGTTAGAGTTGAGTTTGTATGAATGAACGAGCTTCGATTTCCCGTTAATAGTTCACGTTGACGAAGTGTTTGCCTACGTGTACTACAAAAAAATATTTTTTGGTTAATATCAACTCTGTAAACTAGCATTTGATTCGCAGTAAAATATTTAGACTGAGTAGGGAAATCTTAACAGCAAGAGTTAATTTAACAGTTTAAAAAATGTAGGCGTTATGTTTGTATAAGAGTATACAATATATTGTTTTGTAGTTTTTTTTCCAAGATGTATCTACAGATATTTTCCACTAACACAATTAAATCGTTTAAAACTTTGAACATAATGCTTCCTTCTGTCTTGCCTTTTAGTATGGATGAAGTTTGCTAATTGATCACAAAATACAGAAATCAAGATTCAGACCAGTTTGGCTTGACTGTCCCTTTTTTAAGATCATCCTTTCATGTCATATTAGATCAGAAACAAAGGTCAGCCACATGTTACGTTTTTTCGGTCACATTAAATTGTTAACAAACTTGTCCCGTTCATATCAGACCAGAAACAAAAGGCAGGCGTATGTAACGTCGTTTAGGTAGTTGTTTGAAGTGCAAAATGTTGACATTATGACGAAAGCGTAACGTGCCACCCGCAGCCAAATGTATTACGTGGGTAATCAGGCTGAGCATTTCACCTTTGACCTACTGTGCGTTCAACTTTGACCTCACGAGACGACGGAAGGACAAAGCTTACCGAGTCCCAATTTACGTTTAGAGAAAAAACATCTTAGGAAGCAGGTAAGACTTAGAGGCGAGCAGCCAGGTAGTCTGATTTCGAGGGGAATAGTTTGGGGTCATTTCTGTGAAAGGAGGACCGCATTATTAGGATAATTGATAGACGATAGATAATTCATTTTCGGGATGTGAATTTGGTGGAAATGAGGGGGAGGGGGGGCGAAACCAAACATACGTTCTGAGCGCTCGCCACCTTTTAATATGTAGGTCATGCTGCATCAGGCAAAGTGTCTTTTTGGGAGGACGTGGAATAATATAGAAATATAGGAATGTTGACTGGGTTTTAAAGCAATGCATAAAGCCTAGAATTGACTTGTAACTGTTTTACACCATTGTTTTGCCGATGGCGGTTATCCCCATTGTTGGTAGTTGTAGAGTTAGATTATCCTTGATATCATCTACTATGTACTCTCTTGTTTCATTTTGGAAGAGAAGTAATAAAAGGTTTAATATAATAATGAAAATAATGATTGTATAGGTAATAATAGAAGGTTTAATATAATAATAAAAGTAATTATTGTATAGGTTGATCAAGACTTAAGTTTGAACTCGATAAACTTTGTTTTGTGTAAACCTAGTTTAACAACTAGTAACGTCTTAAACGACTAATCTATATAATTTTTTTTTTAATTTTCTCATTAGGCTGGACATGGCAACAGCAGGGCACAGGTCTCCCACCGGAGTTGTTGAGAACTACTATGATGGCTCTCTCACCGGGGTTTCTCAGGTCGACTGTGACAGCAAAACAACTAACGCTGAAGACCAAGCGGCAGCACAACAAGTTAACTTGAAAAACGCTGTCAACAAAACCTACAAGTGTGGGGAATGTGGGTACATGGCGGCTAATGAGTCTCTCATGTCCCGACATATGAGAACCCATACAGGAGAAAAACCCTACATGTGTGACCAGTGTGACTATTCTGCAGCACACAGAAGCAATTTGGACGGACAAACTAGTGAGAAACCCTACATGTGTGGGGAGTGTGGGTACAGGACAGCTAATAGGTCTGACTTATCCCGACATATGAGAACCCATACCGGAGAAAAACCCTTCAAGTGTGACCAGTGTGACTATTCTGCAACACGGAAATTCAACTTGGACGTTCATCTAGAAAAACACACAGGTGACAAACCCTACATGTGTGGGGAGTGTGGTTTCAGGACAGCTATGAGGTCCATCTTATCCCGACATATGAGAACCCATACAGGAGAAAAACCCTACAAGTGTGACCAGTGCGACTATTCCGCAGCACAAAAATCCACCTTAGTTGACCATAAAGCAACACACACCGGTGAGAAACCGTACATGTGTGGGGAGTGTGGATACAGGACGGCTTACAAGTCTGACTTATCGAAACATATGAAAACTCATACAGGAGAAAAACCCTACAAGTGTGACCAGTGCGACTATTCTGCAGCACGGAAAGGCAACTTAAAGGACCATAAAGCAACACACACCGGTGAGAAACCCTACATGTGTGGGGAGTGTGGATACATGGCGGCCTATGAGTCTGTCATGTCCAGACATATGAGAACCCATACAGGTGAAAAGCCCTATAGGTGTGACCAGTGTGACTATTCTACAGCACACAGAAACAATTTAAACCGACATCTAGCAAGACACACTGGTGAGAAACCCTACATGTGTGGGGAGTGTGGGTACAGGGCAGCTCAGAAGTCCACCTTATCCCAACACATGAGAACCCATACAGGAGGAAAACCCTACAAGTGTGACCATTGTGACTATTCTGCAGCACAGAAATCCAATTTAGATGAACATAAGGCAACTCACACCGGCGAGAAACCTTACCTGTGTGGGGTGTGTGGGTACAGGACAGCTCAGAAGTCCTCCTTACCCCAACATATGAAAACCCATACAGGAGAAAAACCCTACAAGTGTGACCAGTGCGACTATTCTGCAGCACGGAAAGGCCACTTAAAGGACCATAAAGCAACACACACCGGTGTGAAACCCTACATGTGTGGGGAGTGTGGGTACAGGACAGCTCAGAAGTCCACCTTATCCCAACATATGAGAACCCATACAGGAGAAAAACCCTACAAGTGTGACCATTGTGACTATTCTGCAGCACAGAAATCCAATTTAGATGAACATAAGGCAACTCACACCGGCGAGAAACCTTACATGTGTGGGGAGTGTGGGTACAGGACAGCTCAGAAGTCCACCTTACCCCAACATATGAAAACCCATACAGGAGAAAAACCCTACAAGTGTGACCAGTGCGACTATTCTGCAGCACGGAAAGGCCACTTAAAGGACCATAAAGCAACACACACCGGTGTGAAACCCTACATGTGTGGGGAGTGTGGGTACATGGCGGCCTATGAGTCTGTCATGTCCCGACATATGAGAACCCATACAGGAGAAAAACCCTACAAGTGTGACAAGTGTGACTATTCTGCTGCACACAAAAGCAATTTGGACCGACATCTAGCAAGACACACCGGTGAGAAACCCTACATGTGTGGGGAGTGTGGGTACAGGGCAACTTTAAAGTCTCACTTATCCCAACATATGAGAACCCATACAGGTGAAAAACCCTACAAGTGTGACCAGTGTGACTATTCTGCAGCACAGAAATCTGCCCTAGACCAACATCTTGCAACACACACTGGTGAGAAACCCTACATGTGTGGGGAGTGTGGGTACAGGGCAACTTTAAAGTCTCACTTATCCCAACATATGAGAACCCATACAGGTGAAAAACCCTACAAGTGTGATCATTGTGACTATTCTGCCGCATACAAAAGTACATTGGATAAACATGTAGTAAAACATACTGGTGAGAAAAACCCTACATGTGAGAGGAGGGCCAATACAGGACAGCTGTGAGGTCATAAAGCTTATCCGAACATATGAGAGGCCAAACAGGAGAAAAACACTACAAGTGTGTCCAGTGTAGCTATTCTAAAGCCTCTAGGCCTATCCTAACTCGACATATGAGAATTCACACGGAGGCAACAACTCTGCAACCGTGACGTTCTCGTAGTGACATTTTGTATTAACAATCTTCTCTTAACTCTAGTTTCTCTATCTTGATACCAAGCTTAAGGATATATTCAAAAAGATTTAGGCTCAATATTCTGTAAGAATTTGTAATACTTGCAAATAGGCAAAGGTTTTTTCCCAAGGAAATGTCATAGTCCTATATTTTTCTAATTTTGTAAACTAGCATTTGGTTTGCTGTAAAATCTTTGCACTGATTTTCATCAGTGTAAAATGACTGATGTGCTTCTATTTCTAATAAATGCTAACTATAATTCAGTTACAATAATTTTCAGTTTAGTATAGAAGCCTATATATTTTGTTCTAGTATCAATTATTTTGAACAAAAAAATCATCTTTTTTTGGTATCAAGGATTGTAGTGTAAAAACAGTAAACTTGATAGTATTGATTAGATAATGTGCATGTGCATAATCAGTTATTAATGTCGATAAGTGATTGTGCACAGTAGTCGGAAGGTAGACGTTAGAGTTGAGTTTGTATAAATATACGAGCTTCGATTTCCTGTTAATAGTTCACGTTGACGAAGTGTTTGCCTACATGTACTACAAACAAATATCTTTTGGTTAATATCAACTCTGTAAACTAGCATTTAGTCCGCAGTAAAATATTTACACTGACTAGGTAAATCTTAACAGCAAGAGGTACTTTTACAGTTGATAAAAATGTAGGCGTTATTTTGTATACGAGTAAAAGTTCCTGTTTGTTTTGTAGGTTTTTTTTCGAAAATTTATCTACAGATATTTTCCGCTAACACAATTAAATCGAATCGTTTAAAATGTTGAACATAATGTTTCCTTCTGTCTTGTCTTCTTTCTCGAATGGAATATTGTCAGAAGTGTTGAGTTTATCATAAAACACAAATCAAGATTCATGAAACCGTTTGGCTTGACATTTATTTCTTTAAAAAACTTGTCCAGGTCATATCAAAACAGAAGCAAAAGTCATGCGTATGTAACGTTGTTTAGGTGGTCGGTTTAAAGTGCAAAACGTTTATATTATGATGATAGTGTAACGTGCCACCCGCAGTCAAATGTATTACGTGGGTAGTCAGGCACACAATCTCACCTTTGACCCACATTTCGCTGACCTCTGACCTGACGAGACGACGGAAAGACAAAGCTGCCCGAATCCCGGTTTACGTGGAGAGAAAAAGCACCAAAGAAAGCAGGTAAGGCTTAGAGGCGAGCAGCCAGGTAGTCTGATGTTGAGGGGAATAGTTTGAGGCCATTTTTGTGGAGGAAGGATGACATTAGGACGATAATTCATAGCTTTTTTACGGATATGAATATTGTAGAAATGAAGGGGGAGGGGGGCGAAACCAAACATACGTGGATTTGTGGCCAAATGAATGTACGTCATACACCAGGAAAACAGCTGTTAGAAAAAAAAGATTTGAATAATACTAACGCAAAGATAAGATACATTATAAACACCCATAAGGCGTTCAGCTGAAAAATACCTTGTCTTGCACCATTTTTTGCTGATCGTAATTCTCCACTCCACGGAAACAGCATTACTGAAGATGACAGACGACTGGCTAGACAACATGGATAATGGACTTATGACAGCGGTAGTTTTGCTGGATTACAGTGCGGCATTCGATTTGGTGGACCACACTCTTCTTCTACAGAAGCTTGAAACTTACGGGTTCACTAAGGATGCGTTGGACTGGACTGAATCGTACCTGACAAACCGCAAATGGCAAGTATACACGAATGGAGCCTACAGCAGTCAGAACATCTTACACTGTGGGGTACCACAGGGTAGCTGCTTAGGACCGCAACTGTACAACATATACGTAAACGACATGCCGGAGGCGGTACAAAATGGGTCGTTAGACCAATATGCGGATGACAGCACGATTCACACACGAGGACGCACATTAGAGGACATAAGAACAGAAACTAAAACAGACTTAGAAAGAGTGGCAACATGGGCAGATGAAAATATGCTGAAACTAAATAATGGAAAGACGAAAACGATGCTTGTGGGGACAGCAAAGAAAACCAGGCAAGCGCCACCTTTGGAGCTGGAGCTAAGGGGACAACGTCTGGAACAATGTCCCTCAGTAAAGCTACTTGGACTACACCTTGATCAAAACCTCACATACGACAACCACATTGCTCATATAGTTAAGAAGTGCAACAGAAGCTTGGCACAGGTGGGAAGGGTTAAGGACTTACTACCACGTCGGCAGAGAATAGCCGTAGTCAACGCCTTAGTAATCCCACATATAGACTACTGTTGCTCCGTATGGGGAAACACAACACAGAACAACATAAGAAGACTACAGGTGGTCCAGAATAGGGCAGCAAGACTAGCTCTTGGTTGTGATCGTGATGAACATGTGGACACCATGCTGAAGACCTTAGGATGGCTGACTGTTAGGAACAGAATCCAACAGAGAAGCCTTGACACTTTTAAGCGTTTGATGCTCACCAGACAACCAAAGGCTTTGTACGACAAAATCACATTCCAATCTGAGATTCACAAATACCGAACACGCTCAACCAGTACAAACAAAATCAGACTACCGAAACCAAAATCCAACTCTCAGAAAAGGGGCTTTCTATACCGAATGTCACAATTGTGGAATAACACAGGCGGCAACTAGCAAAGTACTGGACTGTAAATAGTGCATTTTAAGGATTGTGTTTAGTCTGCTAAGTACTTTGTAATGTTTTTGTATGTTTGTATGTATGTAAATATGAATGTATGTATGTGTAGACCACAGGAAGAATAGCCTCTGATGAGGCTAATTGTGGATCTCAATAAACTCAACTCAACTCAAATTCTAGCATTTATAGCTTTTACGATGTATTTTTATGATGTGTCTATGTGTCTTTTATATACACACCCGGTGTGTATACAAAATCTATTTGTCTTTTATATACACACCCGGTGTGTATATAAAATCTATTTGTCTTTTATATACACACCCGGTGTGTATATAAAATCTATTTGTCTTTTATATACACACCCGGTGAACTAATATACATAGCTGGAATCCTTGTGATCTTTATCTGTCAATATCAAAGCTCATGTTGCAAGTTTTTGGTCAGACAAACTATTACAAAAGGCCATTTGTCCGGATTCCCGACCCTGTCAGGCGCGGCTTCCCGTAATGAATACATCCAAACTTCACCGCTCTATAAACATGAGCACACGGAAACTTTTGGACGCCTTCAGGTAATTTCCATGTCTCCTGTTCTCAGTTTCCACCTTTTTGCTAGTGATCTTACTGAGCTCAGCGTGTGTTGTTTCTTGAAAGTTGTCCAGTGCTGCCTTAAACTCTGCCCAAGTGAGAAATTCGTCCCCTAACTTCAGTAGGGACGGCGCGGCAGCCATGTTGGCGCGAGAGACCAGACCTGCGGGAGACGAAAAATAGCGTCAAAACCCCGTGTTTTCGAACTTCGGTGGGGATTTCCGTGTTGTTTTCTGATTTTCATCATCCACTAAGATAAACTTGAAGACCGAGGTTTAAACTTGGTGCCCCTGAATCCTCAAACACTCACAAAAACCCAGGTTTTGGGCCTACCAAGGAGGCTAGTATTTCGGTGTGTATATAAAATCTATTTGTCTTTTATATACACACCCGGTGTGTATATAGCCACGGCGTTTCATGATTGCTTAATTTTCTTATTAGGCTGGATATGGCAACGCCAAGAAATGAGTCTCCTACCGGAGTTGGTCAGAACTACTATCAAGGGTCTCCTACCGAAGTTTGTCACGTCAAGCGCGACAACAAAACAAGCAACGCTGAAGTCCATACGGCAGCACAAGAAGTCAAGTTAAATAACGCTGGTGAGAAACCCTACATGTGTGGGGAGTGTGGATACAGGACAACTAAAAAATCTTACTTATCTGAACATATAAGAACACATACAGGAAAAAAACCCTACAAGTGTGATCAGTGTGACTATTCTGCAGCAAAGAAAGGCACATTGGACAAACATCTAGCAACACACACCGGTGAGAAACCCTACATGTGTTGGGAGTGTGGATACAGGACAGCTCACAAGTCTGACTTATCCCGACATATGAGAACCCATACAGGAGAAAAAAACCTACAAGTGTGACCAATGTGACTATTCTGCAGCACAGAAATCCAATTTGGACCAACATCTAACAAAACACACTGGTGAGAAACCCTACATGTGTGGGGAGTGTGGATACAGGACAGCTGACAGAGCTAACTTATCTCGACATATGAGAAGCCATACAGGAGAAAACCCCTACAAGTGTGACCAGTGCGACTATTCTGCAGCCCGGAAATCCACATTGGACCAACATCTAATGACACACAGTGGTGAGAAAGCCTACATGTGTGGGGAGTGTGGGTACAGGACAACTAAGAAGTCCACCTTATCCCGACATATGAGAACTCATACAGGAGAAAAACCCCACAAGTGTTACCAGTGTAGCTTTTCTGCAGCTTCTAGGTCTGCCCTATCTCGACATATGAAAATTCACACTGAGGCACCAACTTTGCAACTGTGACCATTTCGTAGAGTTGTAGTGACATTTCGTATGCACAATTTCCTCTTAACATTAGTTAATACTCTTAACTATAGTTTCTCTAGTTTATACCAAGTATAAGGATATCACATTAATATCAAAACTTAGCTTTTAGACTAAAGATAGTGTAAGGATATATAACATTTGCAAATAGTCAAAGACGAAACGTTTTTTCTTTGGAAATGACACAGTCCTATGCTTTATGTACTACAAACAAATATCGTTTGATTAACATCAACTCTATAAACTAGCATTTAGTTCGCAGTAAAATATTTGCATTGAGAAGGTAAATCTTATCAGCAAGAGGTAATTTTACAGTTGAAAAAGTGTAGGCGTGTTTTGTATACGAGTACAATTTCCTCTTTGTTCTGTACTTTTTTCGTCGAAAATTTATTTGCAGATATTTTCCGCTAACACAATTAAATCGTTTAAAACCTTGAACATAATGTTTCTTTCTGTCTTGTCTTTTTTCTCAGATGGAATATTGTTCAGAGATGATAAGTAAAAGACAGAAATCAAGATTGATGAAACAGTTTGGCTTGACATTAATTTCATAACAAACTTGTCCCGTTCATATCAGAACCGAAACAAAAGTCAAGCGTATGTGACGTTGTTTTGATGGTCTGTTTGAAGTGCAAAACGTTGACATTATAAGGAAAGCGTAACGTGTCACCTGACGTCAAATGCATTACGTGGGTAATCAGGCTAACATTTCAACTTTGACCCAAATAGTCTTCACCTCTGACCTATAAGACGACTGAAGGACAAAGCTGCCCGAGTCTAGTTCTAGTTCTAGTTCTAGTTCTAGTTCAATAGTCCGCAAATTTAGTCCCGGTTTACGTGAAGATAAAACCATCATAGGAAGTAGGTAAGACTTAGAAAGGAACCGAAATATATTCTGATGTTCAGGGAAATACTTTGAGGTCATTCCTATGGAAGAAGGACCGCAGTAGGACTATAATTTATAGACATTTTCGGGGTGTAAATATGGTAGAAATTGAAGGGGGAGGGGTCGAAACCAAACATACATTCGGACCCCTCGCCACCTTCATGTAGGTCATGTTGCATCAGGCAAAGTGTCCTTTTTGAACGACTTGGAATAATATAGAAATATAGGAATGTTGACTGGGTTTTAAAGCAATGCATAAAGCGTAAATTACAAATTGGAAACACCTAGGATTGATTTTTGACAACAGCAAATGAAGTCGGGGTTATCCCCATTGTTGGTAGTTGTAGAGTAAGATTATCCTTGATATCACCTACTATATACTCCCTTGTTTCATTTTGGAATAGAAGTAATAAAAGGTTTCATATAATAATAAAAAGAATAATTGTATAGGTTGATCCCTTATTGAGTTTGAACTCGATAAACTTTGTTTTGTGTAAACCTAGTTTAACAACCAGTAACAGCTTAAACGACTAATGTATATAATTTTCTTATTAGGCTGGACATGGCAACGGCAGGGTATGGGTCTCCCACCGGAGTTGGTCAAAGCTCAGATGATGGGTCTCCCGCTGGGGTTTCTCAAGTCGACTGTGACAGCAAAACAAGCAACGCTGAAGACCAGACGGCAGCACAACAAGTCAATTTGAAAAACAACAAAGCCTACACGTGTGGGGAGTGTGGATACAGGGCGGCTTTTGAGTCTCTCCTGTCCCGACATATGAGAACCCATACAGGAGAAAAACCCTATAGGTGTGCCCAGTGTGACTATGCTGCAGCACAGAAATGTCATTTGGACCAACATCTTGCAAAACACACTGGTGAGAAACCCTACATGTGTGGGGAGTGTGGATACAGGACGGCTTACAAGTCTGACTTATCCCAACATATGAAAACCCATACACGAGAAAAACCCTACAAGTGTGACCAGTGCGACTATTCTGCAGCACGGAAAGGCAACTTAAAGGACCATAAAGCAACACATACCGGTGAGAAACCCTACATGTGTGGGGAGTGTGGATACATGGCGGCCTATGAGTCTGTCATGTCCCGACATATGAGAACCCATACAGGTGAAAAGCCCTATAGGTGTGACCAGTGTGACTATTCTACAGCACACAGAAACAGTTTAAACCGACATCTAGCAAGACACACTGGTGAGAAACCCTACATGTGTGGGGAGTGTGGCTACAGGGCAGCTCGGAAGTCCACCTTATCCCAACATATGAGAACCCATACAGGAGAAAAACCCAACAAGTGTGACCAGTGTGACTATTCTGCAGCACAGAAATCCAATTTAGATGAACATAAAGCAACTCACACCGGCGAGAAACCTTACATGTGTGGGGAGTGTGGCTACAGGGCAGCTCGGAAGTCCACCTTATCTCGACATATGAGAACCCATATCGGAGAAAAACCCTACAAGTGTGACCAGTGTGACTTTTCTGCTGCACACAGAGGCAATTTGGACCGACATCTAGCAAGACACACTGGTAAGAAACCCTACATGTGTGGGGAGTGTGGGTACAGGGCAACTTTAAAGTCTCACTTATCCCAACATATGAGAACCCATACAGGTGAAAAACCCTACAAGTGTGATCATTGTGACTATTCTGCAGCATACAAAAGTACATTGGATAAACATGTAGTAAAACATACTGGTGAGAAAAACCCTACATGTTAGAGGAGGGCCGATACAGGACAGCTGTGAGGTCATAAAGCTTATCCGAACATATGAGAGGCCATACAGGAGAAAAACACTACAAGTGTGTCCAGTGTAGCTATTCTAAAGCCTCTAGGCCTATCCTAACTTGACATATGAGAATTCACACGGAGGCAACAACTCTGCAACCGTGACGTTCTCGTAGTGACATTTTGTATTAACAATATTCTCTTAACTCTAGTTTCTCTATCTTGATACCAAGCTTAAGGATATATTCAAAAAGATTTAGGCTCAATATTGTGTAAGAATGTATAATACTTGCAAATAGGCAAGGTTTTTTTCCCGAAGAAATGCCATAGTCCTATACTTTTGCACTTTTGTAAACTGGCATTTGGTTTGCTGTAAAATATTTGCACTGATTTTATCTGTAAAATGACTGACGTGCTTCTATTTCTAATTAATGCATAACTCTAATTCAGTTACAACAATAATTCTTAGTTTAGTATAGATGCCTATATAGTTTGTTCTAGTATGAATTATTTTGAACAAAAAATCATATTTTTTCGCTATCTAGGATTTTAGTGTAAGAACAGTAAACTTGATGGTATTGATAGAATAATGTGCATGTGCATAATCAGTTATTAACATCGGTAAGTGATTGTGCACAGTAGTTGGAAGGTAGACGTTAGAGTTTAGTTTGTACGGATGAACGAGCTTCTATCTGCTGTTAATAGTTCACGTTGACGAAGTGTTTGCCTACATGTACTACAAACAACATATGCCAATTGGTTAATATCAACTCTGTAAACTAACATTTATTTCGCAGTAAAATATTTACACTGAGTAGGTAAATCTTAACAGCAAGAGGTATTTTACAGTTGAAAAAAGTTCCTGTTTGTTTTGTATTTTTTTCGAATATGTATTTGCAGATATTTTCCGCTAACACAATTAAATTGTTTAAAGCCTTGAACATAATGTTTTTTTCTGTCTTTTTTTTCCCCGATGGGATATTGTCGGAGGTGGTGAGTTGATTATAAAACACAGAAATCAACATTCAGACTAAACAGTTTGGCATGACATTACTTTGTTAACAAACTTGTCCTGTTCATATCAGAACAGAATCAGAAACAAAAGACAGGCGTATGTAACGTTATTTTGATGGTCTGTTTGAAGTGCAAAACGAAAACATTATGAGGAAAGCGTAATATGCCACCCGACGTCAAATATATTACGTGGGTAATCAGGCTTAGCATTTCCCCTTTGACCCGCATGGCGCTCACCTCTGACCTGACGAGACGACGGAAGGACAAAGCTGACCGAGTACACCAACAAATTTACGTAAAGATAAAAACCATCATAGGAAGCAGGTAAGACTTAGAAACGAACCGAAATGTATTGTAATGTTAAGGGAAATAATTTGAGGTCATTTCTGTGGAAGAAGGACCGCAGTAGGACTATAATTTATAGACATTTTCTGGATGTGAATTTGGTGGAAATGAAGGGGGAGGGGGGCGAAACCAAACATAAGTTCGACCCCTCGCCACCTTCATGTAGGTCATGTTGCATCAGGCAAAGTGTCCTTTTTTAACGACGTGGAATACTATAGAAATATGGGAATGTTGACTGGGTTTTAAAGCAATGCATAAAACGTAAATTACAAATTGGAAACACCTAGGATTGATTTGTGAAAACAGCGATTAAAGTCGGGGGGGGGGGGGTTAGATCATTGCGGTTATCCCCATTGTTGGTAGTTGTAGAGTTAGATTATCCTTGATATCATCTACTATATACTCTCTTGCTTCATTTTGGAATAGAAGTAATAAAGGTTTGATATAATAATAAAAATAATAATTGTATAGGTTGATCAAGACTTAAGTTTGAACTCGATAAACTTTGTTTTGTGTAAACCTAGTTTAACATCTAGGAACAGCTTAAACGACTAATCTATATAATTTTCTCATCAGGCTGGACATGGCAACGACAGGGCATGGGTCTCCCACCGGAGTTGGTCAGAACTCAGATGATGGGTCTCCCACTGGGGTTTCTCAGGTCGACTGTGAGAGCAAAACAAGCAATGCTGAAGACCAAGCGGCAGCACAAGTCAATTTGAATAACATTGGTGAGAAACCCTACATGTGTGACTGTGGATACAGGACAAGTAACAAGTCTCACTTATCCCAGCATATGAGAACCCATACAGGAGAAAAACCCTACAAGTGTGACAAGTGTGACTATTCTGCAACACGGAAATTCAACTTGGACGTTCATCTACAAAAACACACAGGTGAGAAACCCTACATGTGTGGGGAGTGTGGATACAGAACAAATCGAAAGCATTCTATATCCAACCATATGAGAACCCATACAGGAGAAAAACCGTACAGGTGTGACCAGTGTGACTATTCTGCTGCACTGAAATTCAACTTGGACGTCCATCTAAAAAAACACAAAGGTGAGAAACCCTACATGTGTGGGGAGTGTGGATACAGGACAGCTGTGAGGTCTAACTTATCCCGACATATAAGAACCCATGCAGGAGAAAAACCCTACAGGTGTGACTAGTGTGACTATTCTGGAACACGCAAATTCAACTTGGACGTTCATCTAAAAAAACATACAGGTGAGAAACCCTACATGTGTGGGGAGTGTGGGTACATGACAGCTGACAGATCGGCCTTATCCCGACATATGAGAGGCCATACAGAACAAAAACCCTTCATGTGTGGGGAGTGTGGGTACAGAACAGCTCAGAAATCCAACTTATCCCAACATATGAGAACTCATACAGGACAAAAACCCTACAAGTGTGACCAGTGCGGCTATTCTGCAGCACAGAAATCCACCTTAGTGCACCATATAGCAGCACACACTGGTGAGAAACCCTACATGTGTGGGGAGTGTGGATACAGGGCAGCTAAAAGGTCAGACTTATCTCGACATATGAGAACCCATACAGGAGAAAAACCCTACAAGTGTGACAAGTGTAACTATTCTGCAGCACACAAAAACTCTTTAGAACAACATTTAGTAAAACACACTGGTGAGAAACCCTACATGTGTGGGGAGTGTGGGTACAGGACAGCTAAAAGGTATGACTTATCTCGACATGTGAGAACCCATACAGGAGAAAAACCCTACAAGTGTGACCAGTGTGACTATTCTGCAGCACACAAATCCAGTTTGGACAAACATGTAGCAAAACACACCGATGAGAAACCCTACATGTGTGGGGAGTGTGGATACAGGACAGCTTGCAAGTCTTACTTATTCCGACATATGAGAACTCACACAGGAGAAAAACCATACAAGTGTGACCAGTGAAACTATTCTACTGCATGGAAATTCTCTTTGGACAAACATCTAGCAATGCATGCTGGCGAGAAACCCTACATGTGTGGGGTGTGTGGATACAGGGCGGCTTACAAGTGTCTCTTTTCCACACATATGGTAACCCATACAGGTGAGAAACCCTTTAAATGTGGCCACTGTGACTATTCTACAACACGAAAAGGCTACTTGGATCAACATCTACTAATACACAGTGGTGACAAACCCTACATGTGTGACGAGTGTGGATACCGAACAGCTCGTAAGTCCAACTTATCCCAACATATGAGAACCCATACAGGAGAAAAACCCCACAAGTGTGACCAGTGTGACTATTCTGCACCACAGAAAAGCAATTTGGACCAACATCTTACAAAACACAGTGGTGACAAACCCTACATGTGTGGGGAGTGTGGATACAGGACAGCTTACAAGTCTAACTTATCCCTACATAAGAGAAAACATGCATGTGAGAAACCCTACAAGTGTGACCTATGTGACTATTCTGTGTCCTCCAAGCGTTTCCTAACTCGACATATGAGAAACCATACAGGAGATAACCCTTACAAGTGTGACCAGTGTACCTATTCTGTAACCTCCAAGCGTTACCTTACTCGACATATGAGAATTCACACGGAAGCACCAAACCCGCAACCGTGACCATCTCGTAGTGAAATTTTGTACTCACAAGCTTGTGTTTATTATAGTTTCTCTATCTTGATACCAAGCTTAAGGATATATAACATTAATATTTAAAAAGATTTAGGCTAAATATTCTGTAAAGATATATAATACTTGCAACTGGGCAAAGGTTTTTTTTCCCAAGGAAATGTCATAGTCCTATATTTTTCTACTTTTGTAAAATAGCATTTGGTTTGCTGTAAAATCTTTGTACTGATTTTCATTAGTGTAAAATGACTGACGTGCTTCTATTTCTAATTAATGCATAACTATAATTCAGTTACAACAATAATTTTCAGTTTAATATAGAAGCCTATATATTTTGTTCTACTATCAATTATTTTGAACAAAAAAATTTTTGCTATCTAGGATTGTAGTATAAAAACAGTAAACTTGATAGTATTGATTGGATAATGTGCATGTGCATAATCAGTTATTGTGCACAGTAGTTGGAAGCTAGACGTTAGAGCTGCGTTTGTATAAATATACGAGCTTCGATTTCCTGTTAATAGTTCACGTTGACGAAGTGTTTGCCTACATGTACTACAAACAAATATCTTTTGGTTAATATCAACTCTGTAAACTAGCATTTGGTTAGCAGTAAAATATTTACACTAAGTAGGTAAATCTTAACAGCAAGAGATAAGTTTACAGTTTAAAAAAATGTAGGCGTGTTTTGTATACGAGTAAAAGTTCCTGTTTTTTTTTTCGAAGATGTGTTTACAAATATTTTCCGCTAACACAATTAAATCGTTCAAAACCTTGAACGTAATGTTTTTTTCTGTCTCGTCTTTTTTCTCAGATGGAATATTGTCAGAGGTGATAAGTAAAACACAGAAATCAAGATTCATAAAACCGTTTGGCTTGACATTAATTTGTTAACAAACTTGTCCTGTTCATATCAGAACAGAAACAAACGTCAAGCGTATGTGACGTTGTTTTGGTGGTCTATTTGAAGTGCAAAATGTTTACATAATGAGGAAAGCGTAACGTGCCACCCGCAGTCAAACGTATTACGTGGGTAATCAGGCCCTCAACTTCACCTTCGACCTGCAAGGCGTTAACCTCTGACCTAACGAGACGAAGAAAGGACAAAGCTGCCCGAGTCCCGGTTTACGTGGAGAGAAAAATCATCATAGGAAGCAGGTAAGACTTAGGAACGAACAGAAAAGTAACCTGATGTCGATGGCAATAGTTTCAGGCTATTTTCATGGAAGAAGGACCGCAATAGGACGATAATTTGTAGCCTTTTGACGAATGTAAATATGGTGAAAATGAAGGGGGAGGGGGGCAACCTGCATGTAGGTCATGCTGCATCAGGCAAAGTGTACTTTTTGGTGGACGTGAAATAATATATAAATGTTAATTGGATTGTAAAGAAACGCATAAGACGTAAACTACAAAATTGGAAACAAGTAGAATTGATTTGTGAAAACAGCGAATGGATAGCTTGGTGACCAAACCTATACTGCCGAGTTTCTTTTCAGCCTAGCGAATGGAGTCAGTTGTCCAACTTGTCCCCATTGTTTGTAGTTGTAAAAGTATTAGATGATATAATAAAAGGTTTTGAGCGCGCTCGGTGGAGTGAGTGTGTAAGAGATTGTAAGATCTCACAACGATTTTGTAGCAACATAGAAGAAAATTGATTTAAATGTAAAAAAGGCAACACGTTAGAATTATGGTAGGTTACGTTGTAATGCATTAGGTTGAAATTGTAACGCTTGATGTAGTTTAAACTCTTTAGACCTTGTTTTCTATAAACAAAATTTCATCATTGACAGCCTTTGACGCTTAATCTTTATAATTTCTTCATTTTCTCAATAGGCTGGACATGGCAACGGCAGGGCACGGGTCTCCCACCGGAGTTGGTCAGAACTGTGATGGGTCTCCCACCGAGGTTTCCCAGGTCGACTGTGACAGTAAAACAAGCACTGTTGAAGACCAGGCGGCAGCACAACAAGTCAACTTCAAAAACGCTGGTGAGAATACCTACAAGTGTGGGGAGTGTGGCTACAGGACAGCTGACAGATCTACCTTATCCCGACATATGAGAACCCATACAGGAGAGAATACCTACAAGTGTGATCAGTGTGACTATTCTGCTGCAAGAAAATCAACCTTAGATCAACATAAAGCAACACACACTGGTGAGAAACCCTACATGTGTGGGGAGTGTAGATACAGGACAACTAAAAAGTGTCACTTATCCCGACATATGAGAACCCATACAGGAGCAAAACCCTACAAGTGTGACCAGTGCGACTATTCTGCTGCACATAAAACCACCATAGATAAACATATTCTAGCAAAACACACCGGTGAGAAACCCTACATGTGTGGGGAATGTGGGTACAGGGCAGCTCAAAAGATTACCTTTTCCCGACATATGAGAACCCATACAGGTAAGAAACCCTTCAAGTGTGACCAGTGTGACTATTCTGCAGCACAAAGAAGCAACTTGGTCAAACATCTTGCAAAACACACTGGTGAGAAACCCTACATGTGTGGGGAGTGTGGATTCAGGACAATTTCCAAATATGTCTTATCCAAACATATGAGAACCCATACAGGAGAAAGGCCCTACAAGTGTGACCAGTGTGACTATTCTGCTGCACAAAAAAGCACCTTAGAGGACCATAAAGCAAAACACACCGGTGAGAAACCCTACATTTGTGGGGAATGTGGGTACAGGGCAGCTCAAAAGATTACCTTATCTCGACATATGAGAACTCATACAGGTGAGAGACCCTACAAGTGTGACCAGTGTGACTATTCTGCTGCACGGAGAAGGACTTTGGTCGAACATCTTGCAAAACACAATGGTGAGAAACCGTATATGTGTGGGGAGTGCGGGTACAGGACAGCTTACAAACATATCTTATTCCGACATATTAAAACTCATACAGGAGAAAAACCCTTCAAGTGTGACCAGTGTGACTATTCTGCTGCACAGAAAGTCACTTTAGAGGACCATAAAGCAAAACACACCGGTGAGAAACCCTACATGTGTGGGGAATGTGGGTACAGAACAGCTTCGAGGTTTAACATATCCAGACACATGAGAACCCATACAGGAGAAAAACCCTACAAGTGTGACCAGTGTGACTATTCTACAGCACATAAAAACAGTTTGGACCAACATCTAGCAAAACACACCGGTGAGAAACCCTACATGTGTGGGGAATGTGGGTACAGAACAGCTGTGAGGTCAAGCCTAGCACAACATATGAGAACCCATACAGGTGAAAAACCCTACAAGTGTGACCAGTGTAGCTATTCTGCAGCCTCCCAGTCTGCCTTATCTGGACATATGAGAATTCACACGGTGGCACCAATTCTGCCACTATGACGATCACGTAGTGATATCTAGTAGGCACAATCTTCTCTTTAACTATAGTCTCTATATACCAAGCTTAGGGATAAAACACATTCATTTAAAAACATTTAGACTAAATGTAGTATTTTTATATAATATAATATTTGCAAATAGGCAAATGGTTTCCCAAGGATATGTCAAAGTCGTGTACTTAGGTCCACTACATTTCTGATTACTAATGCACTTTGTAATTATGGTTCAGTTACAAGAATAATTCTAGGCAGCCTATTATACTTTGTGAGTATCAATTAAATATTTCGGAAAATAAATGAATCATTTTTAGCTAGATTCGTTGTGGTATCAATTAGATAATGTACATATGCATACTCGGTAATTAACATCGGTAAGTGATTGTACACAGTAGCTGAAACGTAGATGTTAGTGTTGCGTTTGTATGAATGAACGAGCTTCGATTTCTTGTTGCTAGTTTACTTGAGGAAGTGTGTGTCTATTTGTACCACAAAGACATTTCTATTTACTAATATCAACTCTGTAAACTAGCATTTGGTTTGCAGTAAAATCTTAACACTGATTTGCATAACGTGCTTCAGTTTTCAACAGTAGGAAGTAATTTTACAGTTGTAAAAACGTAGCCGTTCTGTTGTGTACAAGTAAAAGTTTTTGTAGTTTTATTTCCCATGTACCTAGGGATATTTTCTGCTAAAATAATTAAATCTTGTAATACCTTGAACATAATGCTTTCTTATGTCTTGCCTTTTTTCATAGATGGAGTTTGTCAATTGATCACGAAATACAGAAATCAAGATTCAGACTAAACAGTTTAGCTTGACTGTCTCCTTTTGAAAAATTTTCATTCATATTAGATCAGAAAAAAATGTCAGCCACATGTTACGTTGTTTAGGTATTCTGAAGTGCAAAATGTATCAATGACGAAAGTGTAACGTGTCGCCAAATATATTATACCCCGTTACAAGACAGACTATGTAAATTCTGTAAGAATTCATGTATCGAAGACGAATCACATTTTATACTTGATTGTACATTATATGATGACGAACGCAAATCACTGTTCAGTTCAATTAATCTAGACAAAAAATGTAAAACATTATCAAAACACGACACCTTTAAATTTATTATATCATGTACAAATGTTGATATCGATGTAATGAATGAAGTTTGCAAGTATGTTTCGAAATGTTTTAAAAAGAGAGAAGAAGCAGTTAGAACGTAGATAGATACTACTTTATATAGTTTTTAGCTTTATATATATATATATATATATACCTTAGATCTGATGTTAGCCATTTATACTTGTTTCTAGTACACTGTATTTCCATTGATCTCCTGCATTTATCCCCCCGGGGAATGAACATGCAATAAAGATTCGATAATTATTTTGACCATCAGGCCGACAATTGCACCTTTGACCCACAGTACCTTCACCTCTGACCTCACGAGACGACGGAAGGACAAAGCTGCCCGAGTCCCGGTTTACGTGAAGACAAAAAAAAAACACACCAAAGACAGCAGGTAAGACTTAGAAACGAACAGAAAAGTATTCTGATGTCGATGGCAATAGTATCAGGCTATTTGTATGGAAAAAGGACCGCAGTAGGACGATAATTTGTAGCCTTTTGACGAATGTAAATATGGTGGAAATGAAGGGGGAGGGGGGCGAAACCAAACATACGTTCGAGCCCTCACCACATACATGTACGTCATGCTGCATCAGGCAAAGTGGCCTATTTTGGAGCACGTAAAATAATATAGAAATGTTAACTGGATTGTAAAGAAACACATAAGGCGTAAATTATTACCAATTTGGAAATACCTAGAATTGATCTGTGAAAACAGCGAATGGATAGTATGGTGACCAAACCTATTCTGCCGAATGTCTTTCCAGCCTAGCGAATGGAGTCAGTTGTCCCCATTGTTTGTAGTTGAAGAAGAAAAAAATTATATAATAAAAGGTTTTGAGCGAGCTCGGTGGAGTGAGTGAGTGAGTGAGTGATTGCAAGATCTCATAACGATCTTTTATAGCATTATAGAAGCAAATTAATTCAAATATTAATGTGAAAAAGGCAACACGTTGGAATTATGGTGGGTTACGTTGTAATGTATTAGGTTGCAATTGTAAAGCTTGGTGAAGTTGGAACTCTTGAAACGTTGTTTTCTATAAACCTAATCTTATCATTGACAGCTTTTAACGCTTAATCTTTATAATTTCTCATTAGGCTGGACATGGCCACGGCAGGGCACGGGTCTCCCACCGGAGTTGGTCAGAACTACTGTGATGGGTCTCCCACCGGAGTTGGTCAGAACTGCTGTGATGGGTCTCCCACCGGGGTTTCCCGGGACAACTGTGACAGTAAAACAATCAGTGTTAAAGACCAGACGGCAGCACAAAAAGACAAATTGAAAAACGCTGGGGGGAAACCCTACATGTGTGGGGAGTGTGGGTACAGGACAACTAAAAAGTCTTACTTATCCCAACATATGAGAACCCATACAGGAGAAAAGCCCTACAAGTGTGACCAGTGTGACTATTCTGCTGCACTAAAAGGAACCTTGGACAAACATCTAGCAAGACACACAGGTGAGAAACCCTACATGTGTGGGAAGTGTGGGTACAGAACAACTCAGAAGTCCACCTTATCCCAACATATAAGAACCCATACAGGAGAAAAACCCTACAAGTGTGACCAGTGTGACTATTCTGCTGCACAAAAAGGAACCTTGGACAAACATCTAGCAAGACACACTGGTGAGAAACCCTACATATGTGGGGAGTGTGGATACAGAGCAACTCAGAAGTCCATCTTATCCCAACATATGAGAACCCATACAGGAGAAAAACCCTACAAGTGTGACCAGTGTGACTATTCTGCAGCACAGAAAGGCACATTAGACGACCATAAAGCAACACACACTGGTGAGAAACCCTACATGTGTTGGGAGTGTGGGTACAGAACACATCGAAAATCACACTTCATCAAACATATGAGAACCCATACAGGAGAAAAACCCTACAAGTGTGACCAGTGTGACTATTCTGCAGCAGACAAAAGTGCATTGGACAAACATGTAGTAAAACACACTGGTAAGAAACCCTACATGTGTGGGGAGTGTGGATACAGAACAACTTACAGGTTTGCCTTAACCCAACATATGAGAGCTCATACAGGAGCAAAACCATACAAGTGTGTCCAGTGTGACTATTCTGCAGCACAAAAATCCACTTTGGACAAACATCTAGCAAGACACACTGGTGAGAAACCCTACATGTGTGGGGAGTGTGGATACAGAACAACTCAGAAGTCCACCTTATCCCGACATATAAGAACCCATACAGGAGAACCCTACAAGTGTGACCAGTGTAACTATTCTGCAGCTTCTAAGGCTCACCTAACTCGACATATGAGAATTCACACGGAGGCACCAACGCTGCAACCGTGACCATCTCGTAGTGACATTTAGTACGCACCTTCTTCTCTTAAGTATAGTTTCTCTTTCTTGATGAATATGAGAAGATATGCCAATTACTAAAAAAATATGCCAATTAATAATCACCACCTATCTTAATACCAATCTTAAAGATAAAACACATTAATATTCTAAACATTTAGGCCAAATACACTATTTATAATATGATACGTTTGCAGTACAAAAAGAGATCGCTTTCTTTTTCTGGTGCAGTCCTCTGGAACTCACTTCCTCCTCATGTTAGAAATGCAAAAACTCTCTGTACCTTCAAGACCACCTTTTCATCACTCAACAGTTAATATGATTTCTATTGTTGTTAATTTTGCTTTTTGTTCATTAACATTGATATGCAAATTCCATTCCTTTATCAATATTATTTACATTATTTGCCATATTTAATTTAGTTTCTTTTCTGTGCTTTATTAGTATTATTATTAAGTTTGTTTACTTTTAAGTGTAGTATGGTTTTGTACCATGTATGTTAGTTAAGTTACTTTGATTTTGTATCAATTCGTAATTTGCGTTAATTTATTTGTTACTTTTGTTGTATTCTGATGTAAGTGCTTTTGTTTGGGGTTTTCCCCCCAGGGCACATTGAAAAACGCCCTCGGGCGATATGTACCCCCTGGTAAAATAAATAAAAACAAACAAACAAATACAATATTTGCAAATAGGCCAAGGTATTTTTCCAAAGGAAATTTTGTTATCAAGTAATTTTGTTCACTGCATTTCTAATCACTGTTAAACAGCTCAGTTACAAGAATAATTCTTAGCAGTCTGACATACTTTGGTCTAGTATCAGTTATTTTGAACAAAAAAATCTTTTTTACTGATCTATAATTGTAATGGAAGAACAGTAAAGTTGATGGTATTGATTGGATAATGTACATACTCAGTAATTAATTATAATAACATCAGTCAGTTATTGTACACTATAGATAAAATGTAGATGTAAGAGTTGCGTTTATATACAGCAGGTTCGATTTCCTGTTATAGTTTGTGTGACGAAGAAAAAAGAAAAAAGTACTATTCTGCAGCACGCTCCTATATGTACTACATTGTGTACAAACAAATATCTTTTGACTGATATCAACGCTCCTATAATTAAATCGTTTAATACTTTGAACATAATGCTTTTTTATGTTGTCCCTTTTACATGGATGGAGTTTGTCAATTGATCACAAAATAAAGAAATCAAGAGTCAGACCAAACAGTTCGGCTTGACTGTCCTTTTTTAAAATCTTCCTTTCATATCATAATCAGAAACAAAGGTCAAGCGTATGTTACGTTGCTTCGGCGGTCTGAAGTGCAGAATGTTTACATTATGACGAACGTGCCACCTGACGTCAATGTATTACATGGGTAATCAGGCTGACAATTTCACCTTTGACCTGCATAGCGTTTACCTCTGACCTCAATCGACGACGGAAGGACAAAGCTGCCCGAGTCCCGGTTTACGTGAAGAGAAAAATCATCATAGGAAGCAGGTAAGACTTACAGGCGAGCAGCCAGGTAGCCTGATGTCGAGGGGAATAGCTTGAGGTCATTTCTGTGGAAGAAGGACCGCAGTAGGACGATAATAGAGACATATTTTCTGACATGAATATGGCGGAAATTCAGTGGGAGGGGGGCGCGCATAAACATATTATTATGACCTCTGGCCACCTTCATGTACGTCAGACATAAGGTAAAACAGATGTTTTGGAATGACTTGAATGATACTAAAACAAACAAACAAACAAACAAACAAACAAACAAACATAAGATTAATTGGCAATACCCATAAGAATTATTTCAGGAAATCGAAATCTGTTACAGAAAACACCTTGTCTTTGCACCATTTGTTGATTTGTAAATAATTAGGTTAAACCAGTATATAGCCAGATCAATTTTGTATTCTGCATTCATAGCTTTTACGATGTATCTTCATAATTTCTTCATTTTCTTGTTAGGCTTAACATGGCAACGGCAGAGCGCAAGTCTCCCACCAGAGTTGGTCAGAACTCAGATATTAGGTCTCCCATTGGGGTTTCCCAGCTTGACGGCGACAGCAAAACAAGCACTGCTAAAGACCTGACGGCAGCACAACAAGTCAACTTGAAAGACGCTGGTGAGAAACCCTACATGTGTGGGGAGTGTGGGTACAAGACAGCTAAAAAGTCTCACTTATACCGGCATCTCAGAACTCATACAGGTGAGAAACCCTACAAGTGTGACCAGTGTGACTATTCTGCTGCACGGAAATGTCATTTGGACCAACATCTAACAAAACATACTGGTGAGAAACCCTTCAAGTGTGACCAGTGTGACTATTCTGCAACACAAAGAAAAATTTTGGTCAGACATCTCGCAAAACACACCGGTGACAAACCCTACATGTGTGGGGAGTGTGGGTACAAGACACTTTACAAACATGTCTTATCCGATCATATGAGAACCCATACAGGAGAAAAACCCTTCAAGTGTGACCTGTGTGACTATTCTGCAGCACACAGAAGCAATTTGGACCGACATCTTGCAAACCATACTGGTGAGAAACCCTACATGTGTGGGGAGTGTGGGTACAGGGCAACTGAGAAATCCACCTTATCCCGACATATCAGAACCCATACAGGAGAAAAACCCTACAAGTGTAATCAGTGTGACTATTCTGCTGCACGGAAATTCTGTTTGGACCAACATCTAGCAAACCACACTGGTGAGAAAGCCTACATGTGTGGGGAGTGTAGATACAGGACATCTGACAAGTCTCACTTGTCCCGACATATGAAAATCCATACAGGAGAAAAACCTACAAGTGAGACCTGTGTGACTATTCTACAGCAGAAAAGTCTACGTTGGGCAAACATCTAGCAAAACACAGTGGTGAGAAACCCTACATATGTGGGGAGTGTGGATACAGGAAAGCTCGGACGTCTGACTTATACCAACATATGAGAACCCATACAGGAGAAAAACCCTACAGGTGTGACCAGTGTGACTATTCTGCTGTACGGAAATGTCATTTGGACCAACATCTAGCAAAACACACTGGTGAGAAACCCTTCAAGTGTGACCAGTGTGACTATTCTGCAACACGAAGAGAAATTTTGGTCAGACATCTCGCAAAACACACCGGTGAGAAACCCTACATGTGTGGGGAATGTGGGTACAGGACACTTTACAAACATGTCTTATCCGATCATATGAGAACCCATACAGGAGAAAAACCCTTCAAGTGTGACCTGTGTGACTATTCTGCAGCTTCTAGGTCTGCCCTATCTCGACATATGAGAATTCACACTGAGGCAACAACTGCAAATGTTATCATCTCGTAGAGTTGTAGTGACATTTCGTATGCATTACATTAGTTAAATACTCTTCACTAGAGTTTCTCTAGTTTGATACCAAGTATAAGGATATCACATTAATATCAAAACTTTTAGACTAAAGATAGTGTAAGGATTTATACCATTTGCAAATAGTCAAAGAGGAAACGTTTTTTCTTACGAAATGACATAGTCCTATGCTTTATGTACTACAAACAAATATCTTTTGGTAATAACATCAACTCTGTAAACTAGCATTTAGTTCACAGTAAAATATTTGTATTGAGAAGGTAAGTCTTATCAGCAAGAGGTAATTTTACAGTTGAAAAAAGGTAGGCGTGTTTTGTATACGAGTACAATTTCCTGTTTGTTCTGTACTTTTTTCGTCGAAAATTTATTTGCAGATATTTTCCGCTAACACAATTAAATCGTTTAAAACCTTGAACATAATGTTTCTTTCTGTCTTGTCTTTTTTCTCGGATGGAATATTGTCAGATTTGGTGAGTTGATCATAAAACATAAATCAAGATTTATGAAACAGTTAGGCTTGACTTGATTAATTGAACAAACTTATCCCGTTCATATCAGAACAGAAACAAAAGTCAGGCGTATGTGACGTTGTTTTGATGGTCTGTTTGAAGTGCAAAACGTTGACATTATGAGGAAAGTGTAACGTATCACCTGACGTCCAATGTATTACGTGGATAATCAGGCTTAGCAGCATTTCACCTTTGACCTAATTTGCGTTCACCTTTGACCTCACGAGACGACGAAAGGACAAAGCTGCCCGAGTCTCGATTTAAGTGAAGGGAAAAACTATCATAGGAAGCAGGTAAGGCTTAGAGGCGAGCAGCCAGGTAGTCTGATGTCGAGAAGAATAGTTTAAGGCCATTTAAGTGGAAGAAGGACCGCAGTAGGAGGATAATTGATAGACATTTTCGGGATATGAGTTTGGTGAATATTAAGGGGGAGGGGGGCGAAACCAAACATACGTGCGACCTCTGGCCACATTAAATGTACGTCATACATCAGAAAAACAGCTGTTTAGAAAGGATTTGAATGATTCTAAAACAAAGATAACATATATTGCAAACACCCATAAGGCGTTTAACTGAAAATACCATTTTTTCCCCATTTGGTAAGTTGTAAATAATTAGGTTAAACTTGTATATGGCCTGATCACTTTAGAATTCGAAGTATATGGTTTTCTGCTGTTCGTAATTCTAGCATTTATAGCTTTTGCGATATATCTTCATAATTGCTTCATTTTCTCATTAGGCTGGATATGGCAATGGTAGAGCATGGGTCTCCCACCGGAGTTGGTCAGAACTCAGATGATGGGTCTCCCACCGGGGTTTCCCAGGTTGACTGTGACAGCAATATAAGCAATGCTGAAGACCAGTCGGCAGCACAACAAGTCAACTTGAAGAACGCTAGTGAAAAACCCTACATGTGTGGGGAGTGTGGGTACAGGGCAGATCGAAAGTCCTACTTACTCCGACATATGAAAACCCATACAGGAGAAAGACCCTACAAGTGTGACCAGTGTGATTATTCTGCAACAGTGAAGTGTAATTTGAAGAAACATCTAGCAAAACACAGTGGTGAGAAACCCCATATGTGTTGGGAGTGTGGGTACAGGACAGCTTACAGGTCTGACTTATCCCGACATATGAAAACCCATACAGGAGAAAAGCCCTACAAGTGTGACCAGTGTGACTATTCTGCAGCAAGAAAACAGCACTTGGACCAACATCTAGCAAAACACACCGATGAGAAACCCTACATGTGTGAGGTGTGTGGATACATGGCGACTCACATGTGTTACTTATACCAACATATGAGAACCCACACAGGAAAAAAACCCTACAAGTGTGACCAGTGTGGATACAGGGCGGCTTTTAAGTCTCTCCTGTCCCTACATATGAGAACCCATACAGGAGAAAAACCCTACAAGTGTGTCCAGTGTGACTATTCTGCAGCACAGAAATCTGCCTTAGACCAACATCTAGCAAAACACACCGGTGAGAAACCCTACATGTGTGGGAAGTGTGGATACAGGACAGCTCAGAAGTCCAGCTTATCCCGACATATGAGAACCCATACAGGAGCAAAACCCTAGAAGTGTGACCAATGTGACTATTCTGCTGCACAGAAAGGCAACGTAGATATACATATTATAGGAAAACACACCGGTGAGAAACCCTACATGTGTGGGAAGTATAGGTACAGGGCAGCTCAAGAGATTACCTTATCTCGACACATGAGAACCCATACAGGAGAAAGGCACTACAAGTGTGATCAGTATGACTATTCAGCAACACGGAAATCCACCTTAGTGGACCATAAAGCAACACACACTGGTGAGGAGGAGTATGGGTACAGAACAGCTTACAAATCGCTGCCCTATGACGACATATGAGAATTCACACTGAGGCAACAACTCTGCAAATGTGATTATCTCGTGGAAATGTAGTACATTTTCCTCTTAACATTAGTGAAATCCTCTTAACTAGTTTTCTAGTTTCAATACCAAGTAAATATATTATATTGATAAGGATATATCACATTAAAAAAATCTTTAAAAAAAAGTGATCTCGAACCAGTTTAGCTTATTTAGTGATCACTGAAGAGCTATTCTTCCACTGGTCGTGACAGAGAAGACAGACACTATGTACAGTATTTACAGGTTCATTGTACCGGGGAAATTCCCCTAGCTCTTTTCGACAAGTACAATGAACAGTGGACCACGGCTTAAGGTCCCGTCCTAAGGACTGCAACCCTCTCCAGTAGCGTGCATGTCGGGTGAGCGACAACAGCCGGGATTCGAACTCCCAACATTTAAGCTGAATGTAGTGTAAGAATTTATAACATTTGCAAATAGGCCAAGAGGAAACGTCGGTAAGTAAATGTACACAGTAGTTGAAATGTAGATGTAAGTGTTGCGTTTGTATATATGGGAGGTTCAATTTCCTGTTAATAGTTTGTGTGACGAAGTGAGTTCCTTTATGTACTACAAACAAATATCTTTTGACTAATATCAACGCTCCAATAATTAAATCGTTTAATACGTTGAACATAATGCTTTCTTATGTCTTGCCTTTTTTATGGATGGAGTTTGTCAATTGATAAAAAAAAACGCGGAAATCAAGATGTAGGCGAATCAGTTTGGCTTGACTGTCCCTTTTTAAAAATCTTCCTTTCATATCATATTAGATCAGAAAAAAAAATGTCAGCCGCATGTTACGTTATTTCGGTGGTCTGAAGTGCAAAACGTTGACATTATGAGGAAAGCGTAACGTGCCAGCCAAAGTCAAATGTATTACATGGGTAATCAGGCTCACAATTTCACCTTTAACCTACATTTCACTCACCTCTGACGTCACGAGACCACAGAAGGACAAAGCTGCCATGGTAATAAGTACACGGGTATGGAAACGAAGCCCTTCACGAAAGCGAGGCTCGATACAGGGATTTCGCAAGGGATGATGGGTATCCCGGTCGTATACGCGCGGTATTTTTAAATCGGGCAGCCTTTCAGTAGCGTTAAATCTCGCTCCAAGTCAGAATCCGACCTCTAGTGCGTTCTTGTGAATTCTAGTTTAATTTCAACGCATTTAAACAACCTTTTTCGAAATATAAACGGTCTTGCATTAAAAACACAAATGCTACTACCCTACTTTTGGGACTTTCATGCTCTGAAAATACCCCATGAACCCATGCTAATACAAAATAAGAGAAAGCTAAAGGACTTAGTCATCAAAGAATCTAATTTAAGATGGAGAAGTTGTCACAAGGTTTAACCACATAACAAAAAAAAAAGAAGTAGCTGTCTGTATTTGGAAACCTGTTTTTATTGAATAATGAATATCGAATCTTGAATTTGCTGAAGAGTATACTGTTACACAAATTGTATATGTAATAGGTGTATGTTCTAGTCACTAATGATGCATATATTTATTATTGTATCAATATGTTATCTTCAAAGCAAGTTGTTACTGTTACCTCACCACAGTCAAAAGAAGATACAAAACAAGCATTTCTGTATTTTAATCTGCAATAAGAATACAAGGTCTTCTCCTATTTCACATAGGTGGCACAAATTCAGACAAAACAAAAGGGCACTATCATAATAAAATACCTTCCACTCTGTAGAAAGGTTATCTACAGGCTGATAATACATAATACATAATTTTACATTACCCAATATTTTTGTCCGCTCACTGAAAGCACAAACAGCATTTTAGTTGCAGCAAAATGATTATAAATGGATTTCTCAATGTAAAAATCTACAAACAGGAAATTTGAATTGTTTCAATCAGCACTGGCCAACTACATGTAGTATACATGTACAAAATATTATATTAATGGTCACAAATCCTCTTTCTGCATAACTGTGATTCCATTTTAGACATACACGTACTAGCAGCTAGTTACCTATCATGGTCAACTCTAAAAAGGAAGTCTAAAATAAACGAAAGGAATTTTTATAGGTAACATGCTTTCATATAAAAACATTCTGCAAGTACATGGAAGAACTTTCAAAATCTAAATCTCTGGTAATAGAAAATATGATGCCATCAATGAAGTATGAAGAAGGTACGCCATCATATCCAAGAACTTAATACGTCTTGAGTTCCACTTGCTTCCACAGTACACGCCATCTAAAAAAAAAAAAATCATGTCAGCAGAGTTGAAAGTTCATTGACTCTTCAATTCAATGAATGAATGTTACTGTCCTATCCTACCAAGCACACACTATTACACCACTTGAAGGATCACAGAGATGAACATGTATGTGTAGGGGGGGGCAGGGTATGCTAGGCAGTTTTTAGGTAGAGCAAGGAGGTTGTAGTAAGAGTAAAGACAGTTGTTCTAAAACCAACATGTCATCTGAAATGTATACTACTTCACTTTTTGAAAATCTTTGCTTCCTTACAGCAATTTTGAATAGCCTGTAAGTAGAGCTATTCATACACTCAAGTCAATGTTCACATCAAATCTGCTAAAGTTTCACTTACTTTTACAGCACATAATTCTTCATCAAAAATATGTATTAAGTTGACTTTCCCCAGATTGTTGTAGAGATACAAGTACTAATGAATTACACTACTTTGGGGAAAATACATTTACTAGTATTGAATTCCTGTGGGGGGATATTAAAGTAAACAGACTTGTCAATGTGTAAAGCAATATGGAAGACCAAATTGTGACCAATTTCCAAAGTCTATATTTCTTCATCCAAAGCATGAATTGATTTGACATTCCCTCATGGCTTAGAGACATATAAGTACTATTGACTCATAGTACTTTTTAACAAATCAGACTTTTTCTGTAATACCGCCCCATTTTTGAAAGTTGCTGGGTGTGAACAAAATGGCTGCCCATATTTTGGTCAACTTTCAATGTCTATAATTCTTCATCAAAAACACGCATGACCTTGATATTCCCTCGTATGAAGTGTAGCTATTCTGCAGCCTCCCAGTCTGCCCTATCTCGACATATGAGAACCCATACAGGAGAAAAACCCCACAAGTGTTACCAGTGTAGCTATTCTACAGCTTCTAGGTCTGCCCTATCTCGACATATGAGAATTCACACTGAGGCACCAACTCTGCAAATGTGATCATTTCGTAGTTGTGCTTACGAGTTGTAGTGACATTTCGTAAGCACAATTTCCTCTTAACATTAGTTAAATCCCCTTAACTGTCGTTTCTGTATAAGGATATATCACATTAATATCAAAACATTTTAAGTAAAGATAGTGTAAGGATTTACAACATTTGGAAATAGGCCAAGGGCAAACGTTATTACTGAGGAAACAACATAGTCCTATACTTTTGTACACTCTATTTCTAATTAATGTATAGCTATAATTCGGTTTCAAGAATAATTCTAATTTCTTAGTTAAGTTTAGTGTTTGTCCTAGTATCAATGATTTTGAACCAAAAATATTCTTTTTAACCATCTAGAATTGTAGTGGAGAAAAATAGTAAACATGATTGAGGGCCTGCATGGGGGGGTAGTGATTACGAATTACGCAAAATTTTCACCGCCGATTACGAATTACGTTAAATTCTCAGAGCTGATTACGCCTTTACGCTTTTTGGCAAATGTACTATTACGAATTACGTTGACTTTTGGGACGTCTGCCTACGGATTACGGCGACTAAAAAGCCCTGATTACGCCTTACGAAAAAGGGCATGCAGGCCCCCATGATTGTTTTGATTGGATAATGTACATATGCATAATCAGTAAGAAACATCGATAAGTGATTGTACACAGTAGTTGAGAGGTAGAAATTAGTGTTGAGTTTGTTTGAATGTACGAGCTTCGATTTGCTGTTAATACATGTAGTTTGCTTTGACGAAATATGTTCCTATATGTACTACAAACAAATATCTTTTGACTAATATCAACTCTGTAAACTAGCATTTGGTTCGCAGTAAAATCTTAACACTGATTTGTATTAGTGTAAAATGACTGACGTGCTAAAGTTTCCAACACTAGGAAGTAATTTTACAGTTGTAAAAACGTAGACGTTCTCTTGTGTACAAGTGAAAGTTTTTGTTTCTTTTGTAGTTTTTTTTTCGATGTACCTACATATATTTTCTCCCCAAATAATTAAATCGTTTATTACCTTAAACATAATGTTTTCTCTTATATTGCCTTTTGCATGGATGGAGTTTGTCAATTGATCACAAAACACAGAAATTAAGATTTAGGCCAAACAGTTTGGCTTGACTGTAATTTTTAAAAATTGTTCCTTTCATATCATATTAGATTTTAAAAAAAAAACGTCTGGCGTATGTTACGTTGTTTCGGCGGTCAGAAGTGCAAAACGTTTACATTATGAGGAAAGTGTAACGTGTCACCGACGTCAAATGTATTCTATGGGTAATCAGGCTGACAGTTTTACCTTTGACCCACATTTCCTTCACCTCTGACGTCCTAGACCAGGGAAGGATAAAGCTGCCCGAGTCCCGATTTACGTGAAGAGAAAAACCATCATAGGAAGCAGGTAAGGCTTAGAAACGAACAGGAAAGTATTCAGAAGTCAAGAGGAATAATTTGGGGTCATTTCTGTGGAAGAAGGACCGCAGTAGGACGATAATTTTTAGCTTTTTGCTGATGTGAATATGGTGGAAATGAGGGGGGAGGGGGGCGATACCAAACATACGTTCACACATAGAAACATGTGAAAGGGAGAATTTGGGGAAAATGGTGAAACGGAGGGAACAGACACTCTGGACGTTAAAAGCTGTCATTTTGGCATATTTATATATGAGCCTTTGCCCTATTTGTTCATTGTCCATAAAACTGTTCAAGGACACTGTATAATGTTCTATTGTCTGTGCACCATGTCTGACCGGTTTTCTGTCAATAGATAATCGTTCCGCCCCAGTTTTGAGATAATTGCGCAATTCTGGATTGTCCACATGATTTCACATTTTGGAGAAATTTAACAATAACACTTTCCCAATTCTTATTGTAGTCACATTGAATTACATTATTTTCAGTTTTTCCATCAAATTCAGATAAATGTCACATTTATGCACCTGCTTCCTGTGTAACGATACGACGGAAGGACAAAGCTGCCCGAGACCCGGTTTACGTGAAGAGAAAAACCATCATAGGAAGCAGGTAGGACTAAAGGCATAGTCTGGTGTCGAGGGGAATAGTTTGACGCTATTTTTATGGAAGAAGGACCGCAGTAAGACGATAATTTATAGCATTTTGACGAATGTAAATATGGTGGATGAGGAGGGAGGGGGGCGAAACCAAACATACGTTCTGACCGCTCGCCACCTTCATGTAGGTCATGCTGCATCAGGCAAAGTGCCCTTTTTGGTGGACGTGGAATAATATAGAAATATAGCAATGTTGCTTTGGTTTTAAAGCAATGCATAAAGCGTAAATTAGAAATTTGGAAACACCTAAAATTGATTTGTGAAAATAATATGAAATATATGAACGTACTGGGTTTCAAAGAAACACACAAGGCACCTAGAATTGATCTGTGAAAACAGCGAATAAAGTCAGGGGAAGGTGTATGTGTGTGTGGGGGGGGGGGGTCTGTTTGACACCACTGTTTTACCCAAGGCAGTTATCCCCATTGTTTGTAAGATTATCCTTGATATCATCTACTATATTATATATATTTTTTTTCATTTTGGAATAGAGGTAATAAATGATATAATAAATGATGCTAAACTACTTAGCTCGGTAAACTTAGTGAGTGAGTGAGTGAGTGAGTGAGTAAGTGAGTGAATGAGTGAGTTAGAGTCATTTTGAGATCTCACAACGAGTCTGTAGCAACATAGAAGAATATCTTATTTAGATGTGAGCAACGCAGTAGAATTATGGTGGGTTACGTTGTAATGCATTAGGTTGAAATTGTATAGGCTGGTCAAGTCTTAAGTTTGAACTCGATAAACTTTCTTTTGTGAAATATAGTTGAACAGTTGATGACTAATCTTCATAATTTCTTAATTTTCTCATTAGGCTGGACATGCATATGGCAACGGCAGGGCATGGGTCTCCCACCGGAGTTGGTCAGAACACAGATGATGGGTCTCCCACTGGGGTTTCTCAGGTCGACTATGAGAGTAAAACAAGCAATGCTAAAGACCATGAGGCAGCACAACAAGTCAACTTGAAAAACACTGGTGAGAAACCCTACATGTGTGGGGAGTGTGGATACAGGGCGGCTTGGAGGTCCGAGTTATCCCGACATATGAGAACCCATACAGGTGAAAAACCCTACAAGTGTGACCAGTGTGACTATTCTGCTGCACAGAAAGGTAATTTGGACCAACATCTACTAAAACATGCTGGTGAGAAACCCTACATGTGTGTAGAGTGTGGGTACAGGGCAACTCAGAAGTTCAACTTATCCCGACATATTAGAACCCATACAGGAGAAAAACCATACATGTGCGGGGAGTGTGGATACAGGACAGCTGTTAAGTCTGTTTTGCTGCAACATATGAGAACCCATACAGGAGAAAAACCCTTCAAGTGTGACCAGTGTGACTATTCTGCTGCCCAGAAATCCAATTTGGACAAACATGCAGTAAAACATACTGGTGAGAAACCCTACATGTGTGGGGAGTGTGGGTACAGGGCAACTCAAAAGCCTCACTTATCCCGACATATGAGAACCCATACAGGAGAAAAACCCTACAAGTGTGATCATTGTGACTATTCTGCAGCAGAGAAAAGTACATTGGACAGACATGTAGTAAAACATACTGGTGAGAAACCCTACACGTGTGAGGAGTGTGGATACGGGACAGCTGTGATGTCAAGCTTATCCAAACATATAAGAACCCATACAGGAGAAAAACCCTACAAGTGTGACCAGTGTGACTATTCTGCAGCACAGAAAAACAGTTTGGACCAACATCTAGCAAAACACAATGGTGAGAAACCCTTCATGTGTGAGGAGTGTGGATACAGGACAGCTAGTAAGTCCCACTTATCTCAACATATGAGAACCCATACAGGAGAAAAACCATACAAGTGTGACCAGTGTGACTATTCTGCTGCAGATAAATCCACCTTAGATAACCATAAAGAAACACATAGCGATGCGAAACCCTACAAGTGTGACCAGTGTGACTATTTTGCAGCACAGAAAAGTACATTGGACAGACATGTAGTAAAACATACTGGTGAGAAACCCTACATGTGTGAGGAGTGTGGATACGGGACAGCTGTGATGTCAAGCTTATCCAAACATATGAGAACCCATACAGGAGAAAAACCCTACATGTGTGGGGTGTGTGGGTTCAGGACAGCTGTGAGGTCCAACTTATCCCGACATATGAGAACCCATACAGGAGAAAAACCCTACATGTGTGACCAGTGTGACTATTCTGCAACGCACAGAAGCAATCTGGACCGACATCTAGCACACCGTACTGGTGAGAAACCCTACATGTGCGGGGAGTGTGGATACAGGACAGCTGTTAAGTCTGTTTTGTTGCAACATATGAGAACCCATACAGGAGAAAAACCCTACAAGTGTGACCAGTGTGGCTATTCTGCTGCACAGAAATCCAATTTCGACAAACATGTAGTAAAGCACACTTGTGAGAAACCCTACATGTGTGGGTACAGGACAGCTCTGATGTCAAGCTTATCCAAACATATGAGAACCCATATAGGAGAAAAATCCTACAAGTGTGTCATGTGTAGCTATTCTGTAACCTCCAAGCCTCACCTAACTCGACATATGAGAATTCACACGGAGGCACCAACTCTGCAACCGTGACCATCTCGTAGTGAAATTTTGTACTTACAATCTTTTCTTAACTATAGTTTCTCTATCTTGATTCGAAGCTTAGGATATATAACAATGATACTCAAAAAGATTTTGGCTTAATATTCCGTAAGAATACAAAATACTTGCAACTAGGCAAATGTTTTTTTCCCGAGGAAATGTCAAAGTCCTATACTTTTGTACTTTTGTAAACTAGTATTTGGTTTGCTTTAAAATCTTTGCACTAATTTTCATCAGTGTAAAATGACTGAAGTGTTCTATTTCTAATTAATGCATATATATAACTATAATTAAGTTACAACAATAATTCTTAGTTTACTATAGAAGCATATATAGTTTGTTCTAGTATCAATTATTTTGAACAATTTTTTTTGCTATCTAGGATTGTAGTGTAAAAACAGTAAACTTGATAGTATTGATTGTATTATGTGCATGTGCATAATCAGTAATTAACACCGATAAGTGATTGTGCACAGTAGTTGGAAGGTAGACGTTACAGTTGAGTTTGTATGAATGAACGAGCTTCGATTTCCTGTTAATAGTTCACGTTGACGAAGTGTTTGCTTACGTGTACTACAAAAAATATTAAGCAAGAGGTAATTTTACAGTTTAAAAAATATAGTCGTTATGTTTGTATAAGAGTATACAGTATATTGTTTTGTAGTTTTTTTTCCAAGATGTATCTACAGATATTTTCCACTAACACAATTAAATCGTTTAAAACTTTGAACATAATGCTTCCTTCTGTCTTGCCTTTTTTTATGGATGAAGTTTGCCAATTGATCACAAAATACAGAAATCAAGATTCAGACCAGTTTGGCTTGACTGTCCCTTTCTTAAGATCATCCTTTCATGTCATATTAGATCAGAAACAAAGGTCAGCCACAGTTACGTTTTTTCGGTCACATTAAATTGTTAACAAACTTGTCCCGTTCATATCAGACCAGAAACAAAAGGCAGGCGTATGTAACGTCGTTTAGGTAGTTCTTTGAAGTGCAAAATGTTGACATTATGACGAAAGCGTAACGTGCCACCCGCAGCCAAATGTATTACGTGGGTAATCAGGCTTAGCATTTCACCTTTGACTTACTGTGCGTTCACCTTTGACCTCACGAGACGACGGAAGGACAAAGCTTACCGAGTCCCAATTTACGTTTAGAGACAAAAACATCTTAGGAAGCAGGTAAGACTTAGAGGCGAGCAGCCAGGTAGTCTGATTTCGAGGGGAATAGTTTGGGGTCATTTCTGTGAAAGGAGGACCGCATTATTAGGATAATTGATAGACGATAGATAATTCATTTTCGGGATGTGAATTTGGTGGAAATGAGGGGGAGGGGGGCGAAACCAAACATACGTTCGACCCCTCGCCACCTTTTAATATGTAGGTCATGCTGCATCAGGTAAAGTGTCTTTTTGGGAGGACGTGGGATAATATAGAAATATAGGAATGTTGACTGGGTTTTAAAGCAATGCATAAAGCCTAGAATTGACTTGTGACTGTTTTACACCATTGTTTTGCCGATGGCGGTTATCCCCATTGTTGGTAGTTGTAGAGTTAGATTATCCTTGATGTCATCTACTATGTACTCTCTTGTTTAATTTTGGAATAGAAGTAATAAAAGGTTTAATATAATAATAAAAATAATAATTGTATAGGTAATAATAAAATGTTTAATATAATAATAAAAATAATAATTGTATAGGTTGATCAAGACTTAAGTTTGAACTCGATAAACTTTGTTTTGTGTAAACCTAGTTTAACAACTAGTAACGTCTTAAACGACTAATCTATATAATTTTTTTTAAATTTTCTCATTAGGCTGGACATGGCAACAGCAGGGCACAGGTCTCCCACCGGAGTTGTTGAGAACTACTATGATGGCTCTCTCACCGGGGTTTCTCAGGTCGACTGTGACAGCAAAACAACTAACGCTGAAGACCATGCGGCAGCACAACAAGTTAATTTGAAAAACGCTGTCAACAAAACCTACAAGTGTGGGGAATGTGGGTACATGGCGGCTAATGAGTCTCTCATGTCCCGACATATGAGAACCCATACAGGAGAAAAACCCTACATGTGTGACCAGTGTGACTATTCTGCAGCACACAGAAGCAATTTGGACGGACATTTAGCAAGACACACTGGTGAGAAACCCTACATGTGTGGGGAGTGTGGGTACAGGACAGCTAATAGGTCTGACTTATCCCGACATATGAGAACCCATACCGGAGAAAAACCCTTCAAGTGTGACCAGTGTGACTATTCTGCAACACGAAAATTCAACTTGGAAGTTCATCTAGAAAAACACACAGGTGACAAACCCTACATGTGTGGGGAGTGTGGTTTCAGGACAGCTATGAGGTCCAACTTATCCCAACACATGAGGACCCATACAGGAGAAAAGCCCTACAAGTGTGACCAGTGCGACTATTCCGCAGCACAGAAATCCACCTTAGTGGTCCATAAAGCAACACACACCGGTGAGAAACCCTACATGTGTGGGGAGTGTGGGTACAGGACAGCTCACAAGTCTGACTTATCCCGACATATGAGAATCCATACAGGAGAAAAACCCTACAAGTGTGACCAGTGCGACTATTCTGCAATCCGTAAATCCTCTTTGAAAGAACATCTAGCAAAACACACCGGTGAGAACCCATACATGTGTGGGGAGTGTGGGTACAGCACAGCTAAAAAGTCCCACTTATCCCGACATATGAAAATGCATACATCAGAAAAAAATTAAAAAGGGTGACACGTGTGACAATTCTGCTACACAGAAATCTAAGTTAGACAAACATCTAGCAACACACACTGGTAAGAAACCCAACAGTGTGAGATGTGTGGATACAGAGCAACTTACAAGTCTTTCTTAGCCCATCATTCAAGAACCCATACAGGTGAAGAACCCTATATGTGTGCGACTATTCTGCAGCACATGAAAGCACCATAGATAAACATATTTAAGCAAAAGACACCGGTGAGAAACCCTACATGTATGGGGAGTGTGGGTACAGGACAGCTCAAAAGTCTGGCTTATCAATGTGAGAACCCATACAGGAGAAAAACCCTACAAGTGTGCCTATTCTTTAGCTTAGTCTGCATGAACTCGACATATGAGAATTCACACGCAGGCACGAATTCTGCAACTGTGACCATCTCGTTGTAACATAAAACACGCAAAATCTTAACTACCGTTTCTCTATTTTAATACCAAGTCTTCGGATATATAGCATTAATGTTAACATTTAGGCTAAATATTTTGTACTTTCGTCAATGCATTTTTAATCACTGTAAAACAATGTTTCAGTCATAAGAATAATTCTTAGTTTAGTTTAGTAGCCCATATATTTTGTTTTAGCATTAATTATTTTGAACAAAATAAATCATTTTTAAGGTATCTAGAATTGTAGTGGAAGAATAATAAACCGAATGGTTTTGGTTGGATAATGTACATATGCATAATTAGTTATAAACATCGGTAAGTAATTGTGCACCGTAGTTGGAAGGTAGACGTTAGAGTTGAGTTTGAATGAATGAACGAGCTTCTATTTCCTGTTAATAGTTCACGTTGACGAAGTGTTTGCCTTTATGTACTACAAACAAATATCTTTTGGTTAATGTCAACTCTGTAAACTAACATTTAGTTCGCAGTAAAATATCTACACTGAGTAGGTAAATCTAAACAGCAGGAATTAAAAATGTATTCGTTATTTTGTATACAAGTATAAGTTCCTGTTTGTTTTGTAGTTTTTTTACGAAGATGTATCAACAGATATTTTCCGCTAACAAAATTAAATCGGAAAAAAAAAACTCGAACATAATGTTTCCTTTTGTCTTGTCTTTTTTCTCGGATGAAATATTGTCAGAGGTGATTTGTAAAACACAGAAATCAAGATTCATGAAACAGTTGGGCTTGCCATTAATTTGTTAACAAACTTGTCCAGTTCATATCAGAACAGAAACAAAAGTCAAGCATACGTGACGTCGTTTTGATGGTCTGTTTGAAGTTCAAAACGATTACATTATGAGGAAAGCGTAATATGCCACCCGACGTCAAATGTATTACGTGGGTAATCAGGCTATGCATTTCACATTTGACCTACATGGCACTAACCTCTGACCTCCCGAGACGACGGAAGGAAGGACAAAGCTGCCCGAGTCCCGGTTTACGTAAAGAGAAAAACCATCATAGGAAGCAGGTAAGACTTAGGAACGAACAGAAAAGTAACCTGATGTCGATGGCAATAGTTTGAGGCTATTTGTATGGAAGAAGGACCGCAGTAGGACGATAATTTGTAGCCTTTGGACGAATGTAAATATGGTGAAAATGAAGGGGGAGGGGGGCGATACGTTTGGACCCTCGCAACATACATGTAGGTCATGCTGCATCAGGCAAAGTGACCTTTTTGGTGGACGTGGAATAATATAGAATTATAGGAATGTTCACTGGGTTTAAAAGCAAAGCCTAAAGCGTAAATTACAAATTTGGAAACACCTGGTATTGATCTGTGAATACAGCGATTAAAGTCGGGGGGGGGGGGATGTTGTGTTTGAGACCATTGTTTTACCGAAGGCAGTTATTACTATTGTTTGTAGTTGCAGAGTTAGATTATCTTCGATGTCATCAATTATATACATTTTTGTTTCATTTTGGAATAGAAGTAATAAATAATATAATAAGATATTTTAAACTACTTAGCCCGGTGGAGTAAGTAGTGAGTGAGTGAGAGTGAGTGAGTAAGTGAGTGAGAGAGTGAGTGAGTAAGTGAGTGAGTGAGTAAGACTGAGTAAGTGAGTGAGTGAGTGAGTGGGTGAGTGAGTGAGAGTGAGTGAGTAAGACCGAGTGAGTGAGTGAGTGAGACTGAGTGAGTGAGTGAGACTGAGTGAGTGAGTGAGTGATTGATTGATTGAGTAAGTAAGTAAGTGAGTAAGTGGAACAAAATGTGGAAATGGTGGGAATTTTTGCAAAAATAGGCATTTTGGACCATTTCTGTGACCTTTGACCTACAATATGACCTTGACACTACATGTTTAATAGTGCAAAGTACCTTTGTGGCATGACATGCCACATAAAAGACCATTAAAGGTCCCAGGCCGGACATATTTCTGCGTTGTACGTTACCAAATGTGGGGGAGTTTTGCAAGTTGGCAAAAAACATGCGTTTCTGGGGTTGAAAAAGTAATTTTCGGGGTAGGGGGGAGGGGGGGTTCGGGCTCGATTTAAAATTTTTTGACATTCCCAAGACATGGGAGCATTAGAAAATCTGGGCTAAAGTTGAATCTAAAGATTTTCGTGAAATAACACCCCTCCCTAGAGTAAGTAAGTAAGTGAGTAAGTGAGTGAGTAAGTGGGTGGTTTTAAGATCTCACAACGAGTTTGTAGCAACATATAAGAATATTTATTCAGATGTAAGAAAGACATTACGATAGAATTATAATGGGTTACCCTGTAAATGCATTACGTTGAAATTGTATAGGCTGGTAAAGTCTTAAGTTTGAACTCGATAACGGATAAACTTTGTTTTGTGTAAACATAGATGAACAGTTGATGACTAATTTATGAAATTTCTTAATTTTCACATTAGGCAGGACATGGCAACGGCAAGAGCATGGGTCTCCCACCGGAGTTGGTCAGAACTCAGAGAATGGGTCTCCCACTGGGGTTTCCCAGGTCGACTGTGAGAGCAAAACAAGCAAAGATGAAGACCATGCTTCAGCACAACAAGTCAACTTGAAAGACGCTATTAACAAAGCTTACAAGTGTGGGGAGTGTGGGTACATGGCGGCTTATGAGTCTCTCATGTCCCGACATATGAGAACCCATACAGGAGAAAAACCCTACAAGTGTGACCAGTGTGACTATTCTGCTGCACGGAGAAGCACTTTGGTCAAACATCTTGCAAAACACACCGGTGAGAAACCCTACATGTGTGGGGAGTGTGGATACAGGGCAACACAGAAGTCTCACTTATCCCAACATATGAAAACCCATACAGGAGAAAAACCCTACAAGTGTGACCAGTGTGCCTTTTCTGCTGCACAGAAAGGCAATTTGGACCAACATCTACTAAAACATGCTGGTGAGAAACCTTACATGTGCGGGGAGTGTGGGTACAGGGCAACTCAGAATTCCACCTTATCCCGACATATAAGAACCCATACTGGAGAAAAACCCTACAAGTGTGACCAGTGTGACTATTCTGCAGCACAGCAAAGCAATTTGGATAAACATAAAGTAAAGCACACTGGTGAGAAACCCTACATGTGTGGGGAGTGTGGATACAGGGCAACTCAAAAGTCTGCCTTATCCCGACATATGAGAACCCATACAGGAGAAAAACCCTACAAGTGTGATCAGTGTGACTATTCTGCAGCACAGAAAAACAGTTTGGACCAACATCTAGCAAAACACACTGGTGAGAAACCCTACATGTGTGGGGACTGTGAATACAGGACAACTTGGAGGTCTACCTTATCCCAACACATGAGAACCCATACAGGAGAAAAACCATACAAGTGTGACCAGTGTGACTATTCAGCTGCAAGAAAATTCTGTTTGGACCGACATCTAGTAAAACACACTGGTGAGAAACACAGTGTGGGGAGTGCGGGTTCAGGGCAACACTAAAGTCTACCTTATCGATCTCAACATATGAGAAACGATACAGGAGAAAAACCCCACAAGTGTGACGAGTGTGACTATTCTGATGCACAGAAAGTTACCTTGGACCAACATGTAACAAGACACACTGGTAGAAAACCCTACATGTGTGAAGAGTGTGGATTCAGGGCAACTATAAAGAGTTACTTAGCCCAACATATGAAAGCCCATACAGAAGAAAAACCCTACAAGTGTGACCAGTGCACCTATTCTGCAGCCTTCCAGTCTGCCCTATCTGGACATATGATAATGAGAATTCACACGGAGGCACCAACTCTGCCACTATGACCATCTCGTAGTGACATTTAGTACGCACAATCTTCTCTTAACTATAGTTTTTTTTTTTTTTTGAAGAACATGAGAAGATATGTCAATTAATTTTTAAAATGCCAATTAATAACCACCACCTATCTTCTTCTTCCGATAATGTCCAGCTGCCGGAACTTCGGCAATTATTGACATTTGACGGGTCAGAGGTCACCAATATAAATTAAATTTAGGAAGAATTGCATACCTTCGAGACGAAGGTGGCCAAGGATATGGACTGTACAGTGTCTTCAGACAGGGCATTCCAGTCTCGATCAGTGCGGGGGAAGAAGGAATGGAGTCGATAGTTTGTGCGGCAGGGGATGTGCTGGAACTGCTGGCTGTGACCCCTCCGGCAGCCTGATATACTTTGTTCTAGTATCAATTATTTTGACCCAAAATATCTTTTTTAGTCTTCTTCTTCTTCTTCCCCAAGCGCGCAAACCTCAATAGGTTGAGGGCTCTAGCACGGTGAGGGTTGGGGTATTGATTGATTGGGGTGGTCGCAATTTTTGTGTGTGTACAGTGTATATGGTTTGTAGATTGTGGTGTGCAGCTCCTCAATAGGCAGGGGCGCCACTGCCTGACCGCCACCGAAAGCTGGAACTGCTGGCTGTGACCCCTCCGGCTTCTCCTGTTGCTGCCAATCTTAAAGATAAAACACATTAATATTCAAAACATTTAGGCTAAATACACTATTTATAATATGATAGAAGAAGAACTTAATTGCACGACAGTTGTACACGGTACAATGTATGGCAAAGACATAGTTAAGAAAAAAAGAAAAGGAAATTAATATCTTAATTACCAAATAACAGGAGCTAATACAGTATTCAATAGGGCTAATAAAGAAGAGGAAATTAACATCTTAATTACTAAATAACAAGGGCTAATACAGTATTCAATAGGGCTAATAAAGAAGAGGAAATTAATATCTTAATTACTATAATATAATATCTGCAAATAGGCAAAGGTTTTTTTTCCCAAGGAAATGTCGTAGTCACGTACTTTCGTCCACTGCATTTCTAATCACCGTAAAACTGTGGCTCAGTTATAAGAATAATTCTTAGCAGCCTGATTGTTCTAGTATCAATTATTTTGACCCAAAAAATCTCTTTTAGTCATCTATAATAGTAATGGAAGAACAGTAAAGTTGATTGGATAATGTACATATACATAGTAATTAACATCGGTAAGTGATTATACACAGTAGTGGAAATGTAGGTGTAAGTGTTGCGTTTGTATATATATACGAGGTTCAATTTCCTGTTAATAGTTTGTGTGACGAATTGTGTTCCCACATGTACTACAAACATCTTTTGACTAATAGTATCAACGCTCAAATAATTAAATCGTTTAATACCTTGAACATAATGCTTTCTGATGTCTTGCCTTTTTTCATGGATGGAGTTTGCCAATCGATCAGCAAAAAAAAAAAAAATCAAGATTCAGACTAATCAGTTCGGCTTGACTGTCCTTTTTTTAAAATCTTCCTTTCAAATCAAATTAGTTAAGAAACAAAGGTCAGGCATGTGTTACGTTGTTTCGGTGGTCTGAAGTGCAGAAAGTTTACATTATGAGGAAAGCGTAACGTGCAACCCGCAGTCAAACGTATTACATGGGTAATCAGGCTCACAGTTTCACCTTTAACCCAAATTTACTTCACCTCTGACCTCCCTAACGACGGAAGGACAAAGCTGCCCGAGTCCCGGTTTACGTGAAGAGAAAAATCATCATAGGAAGCAGGTAAGACTTAGAGGCGAGCAGCCAGGTAGCCTGATGTCGAGGGGAATAGCTTGAGGTCGATTTCTGTGGAAGAAGGACCGCAGTAGGACGATAATAGAGAGATATTGTCTGACATGAATATGGCGGAAATTCAGTGGGAGGGGGGCGCGCATAAACATATTATTATGACCTCTGGCCACCTTCATGTACGTCAGACATAAGGTAAAACAGATGTTTTGGAATGACTTGCAAAACTACGAAAACCACGCTCTCCTTTTTCAGCACTCGGTTCCAGTGCGGAAAGTGGCTTCCGCACCGGAAGTGGTTAGGGTACCATTTAAGTCTCACGAACATGCAAATGACCAAGCTCATTATGCTAATAAGCGCAATACATTATAATACATACTTATACACACTATTACATGCATACTTATACACACATACTAATACTTACACATTAATACATTCTTCTACTACTATTACATACTATTACATACTAATGTGGCATACTACTACCCTCTCATACTACATGCTACTCTGGACATTCTCTATGACTCTGGCATTTCTGGGCTATTCTGGCCAACCCTCCATCCCTCTGGCATTTCTGGGCTATTCTGGCCCACTCTCCATCCCTCTGGCATTTCTGGGCTATTCTGGCCCACTCTCCATCCCTCTGGCATTTCTGGGCTATTCTGGCTAACCCTCCATCCCTCTGGCATTTCTGGGCTATTCTGGCCAACCCTCCATCCCTCTGGCATTTCTGGGCTATTCTGGCCAACCCTCCATCCCTCTGGCATTTCTGGGCTATTCTGGCCCACTCTCCATCCCTCTGGCATTTCTGGGCTATTCTGGCTAACCCTCCATCCCTCTGGCATTTCTGGGCTATTCTGGCCAACCCTCCATCCCTCTGGCATTTCTGGGCTATTCTGGCCCACTCTCCATCCCTCTGGCATTTCTGGGCTATTCTGGCCAACCCTCCATCCCTCTGGCATTTCTGGGCTATTCTGGCTAACCCTCCATCCCTCTGGCCATTTCTGGGCTATTCTGGCTAAACCTCCATCCCTCTGGGCTATTCTGGCTAACCCTCCATCCCTCTGGCATTTCTGGGCTATTCTGGCTAAACCTCCATACTTATCACTCTGGCCATTCTCTGTTACTCTGGCCATTCTCTGTCACTCTGGCCTTTCTCTATCATTCTGGCCATTCTCTGTCACTCTGTTCACTCTCAAACACTCTGGCCATTCTCTATCACTCTGGCCATTCTCTATCACTCTGGCCATTCTCTATCACTCTGGCCATTCTCTATCACTCTGGCCATTCTCTATCACTCTGGCCATTCTCTGTCACGTACTCTGTTCACTCTCAAACACTCTGGCCATTCTCTATCACTCTGGACATTCTCTATCACTCTGGACATTCTCTATCACTGGCCATTCTCTATCACTCTGGCCATTCTCTATCACTCTGGCCATTCTCTGTCACTCTCAAACACTCTGGTCATTCTCTATCACTCTGTTCACTCTCAAACACTCTGGCTATTCTCTATCACTCTGGCCATTCTCTGTCACTCTGTTCACTCTCAAACACTCTGGTCATTCTCTATCACTCTGGCCATTCTCTGTCACTCTCAAACACTCTGGTCAGGGATGGAGAGTGGGCCAGAATAGCCCAGAAATGCCAGAGGGATGGAGGGTTGGCCAGAATAGCCCAGAAATGCCAGAGGGATGGAGGGTTAGCCAGAATAGCCCAGAAATGCCAGAGGGATGGAGGGTTAGCCAGAATAGCCCAGAAAGGCCAGAGGGATGGAGAGTGGACCAGAATAGCCCAGAAATGCCAGAGGGATGGAGGGTTGGCCAGAATAGCCCAGAAATGCCAGAGGGATGGAGGATTAGCCAGAATAGCCCAGAAATGCCAGAGGGATGGAGAGTGGGCCAGAATAGCCCAGAAATGCCAGAGGGATGGAGGGTTAGCCAGAATAGCCCAGAAAGGCCAGAGGGATGGAGAGTGGGCCAGAATAGCCCAGAAATGCAAGAGGGATGGAGGGTTGGCCAGAATAGCCCAGAAATGCCAGAGGGATGGAGGATTAGCCAGAATAGCCCAGAAATGCCAGAGGGATGGAGAGTGGGCCAGAATAGCCCAGAAATGCCAGAGGGATGGAGGGTTAGCCAGAATAGCCCAGAAATGCCAGAGGGATGGAGGGTTGGCCAGAATAGCCCAGAAATGCCAGAGGGATGGAGAGTGGGCCAGAATAGCCCAGAAATGCCAGAGGGATGGAGGGTTGGCCAGAATAGCCCAGAAATGCCAGAGGGATGGAGGGTTAGCCAGAATAGCCCAGAAATGCCAGAGGGATGGAGGGTTGGCCAGAATAGCCCAGAAATGCCAGAGGGATAGAGAGTGGGCCAGAATAGCCCAGAAATGCCAGAGGGATGGAGGGTTGGCCAGAATAGCCCAGAAATGCCAGAGGGATGGAGGGTTAGCCAGAATAGCCCAGAAAGGCCAGAGGGATGGAGAGTGGGCCAGAATAGCCCAGAAATGCCAGAGGGATGGAGGGTTGGCCAGAATAGCCCAGAAATGCCAGAGGGATGGAGGATTAGCCAGAATAGCCCAGAAATGCCAGAGGGATGGAGGATTAGCCAGAATAGCCCAGAAATGCCAGAGGGATGGAGGATTAGCCAGAATAGCCCAGAAATGCCAGAGGGATGGAGGGTTAGCCAGAATAGCCCAGAAATGCCAGAGGGATGGAGGGTTGGCCAGAATAGCCCAGAAATGCCAGAGGGATGGAGAGTGGGCCAGAATAGCCCAGAAATGCCAGAGGGATGGAGGGTTGGCCAGAATAGCCCAGAAATGCCAGAGGGATGGAGGGTTAGCCAGAATAGCCCAGAAAGGCCAGAGGGATGGAGAGTGGGCCAGAATAGCCCAGAAATGCCAGAGGGATGGAGGGTTGGCCAGAATAGCCCAGAAATGCCAGAGGGATGGAGGGTTAGCCAGAATAGCCCAGAAATGCCAGAGGGATGGAGAGTTAGCCAGAATAGCCCAGAACGGCCAGAGGGATGGAGGGTTGGCCAGAATAGCCCAGAAAGGCCAGAGGGATGGAGGATTAGCCAGAATAGCCCAGAAATGCCAGAGGGATGGAGAGTGGGCCAGAATAGCCCAGAAATGCCAGAGGGATGGAGGGTGGGCCAGAATAACCTAGAAATGCCAGAGGGATGGAGGGTGGGCCAGAATAGCCCAGAAATGCCAGAGTTATAGAGAATGTCCAGTATGCCACATTAGAGTAGTATGAGAGGGTAGTAGTATGCCACATTAGTATGTAATAGTATGTAATAGTAGTATGTTAAATAGAAGTATGTATTAATATGTAAGTATTAGTATGTGTGTATAAGTATGCATGTAACAGTGTGTATAAGTATGTATTATAATGTATGGTGCTTATTAGCATAATGAGCTTAGCATTTGCATGTTCGTGAGACTTAAATGGTACCCTTACCCTGGAAGTCCAGTGCTGAATGGCCGTCAGCACTGGACTTTCAGTGCTGAGGCGCTCTCAGCACTGGAAAAGCTGGCGTCAGCACTGGAACCCGAGTGCTCGGGCGACATTGAGCACTGGAAAACGAGTGCTGACGGCCATTCAGCACTGGAACTCCAGTGCTAACGAACTTTCCGCACTGGTGCCCGAGTGCTGAGAGCAGATGCGCAGATACTAACATGTTCAACTAATTATACACTGGAATAAATCAGTTTTTGATATCGACATTACCTTCGGGGTTAAAGAATTACTAGTGCAAAGGTGGTTTGACGAGGCGTGTGGACCATTATAATCGTTTATGCTCTTACGCACTTACGGGCCAAAGGTTAAAGTTTAAGTGGACGTCATTGGACGGTGCCATGATTTGTTCGAGGTAAGTTTAATTGATGCTGGAACCTACATGTGTACGTAGTACGTACTCCTGTCTTTCGGCGATTATGATCTTACTTCCATGTTGAATTACATAACATTGAAGAAAAAAAAAGATAAGAAAAGATAAAGTAGAGATAATAACGACAAAATCATTCCAAATAAGCCTTAATCTTTTATTAGTTTATAACTCAACAGGAGCTAAAATAACGTACCCACGTTTTGTTTTCTGAAAAATGCCGAACCGCATGTTGCACAAGAATGGAAAACATATGGCTTGAACAATCACACAACAAAGTTCAGAAATAAAATTGTTCGTTGTCACTTACCCGTTGTCACCTACCCGTATCTTTCATTTTCTAAAATTAATGAAAATAATCACAAGATGTAGTTTTATTATTATGTTATAAAGTTAGCGATAGACACCTTGTATTGAAATCAAATTCAAATTAAAGTACGTGGCAGATTCCGACTTATTTCTTAATCATATTATCCCTCTTACTAGTCTTAGCACTGGGACATGCCAGTGCTGGAAAGACGCCAGCACTGGTTTGAAGAGCGTTCCAGTGCTGAAAGGACGTCAGCACTCGTGTTCCAGAGCTTAGGATTTTTAAGCACTGGTGTTCCAGTGCTGAATTGTCCCCGAGCACTGGTAAAATCCAGTGCGGAAGGCGTGGCTTTTGTGTATGAGCACTCGATCCCAGTGCTGAGGGCGTTTTCAGCACTGGGTAACCAGTGCTGAATGACCTTTGAACCTATCTGCCGCCATTCTGCCCCGCGTTCAGCACTGGTAACCGAGTGCTGACAGGATTCTGGCACTGGAACACCAGTGCTGAAAGGATTTCAGCACTGGAAACCGAGTGCTGAGACAACGTTCAGCACTGGAACACCAGTGGTGAGGGCGCTTCAGCACTGGAAAAAGGCCGTTCAGCACTGGAACACCAGTGCTCGGCTCTTGTCAGCACTGGACGTCCAGTGCTGACGCCGTTTTGTCCATTGAATAAGCACTGGAACACCAGTGCGGAGGGCGTGGCTTTCGTAGACTTGCGAATGACTTGAATGATACTAAAACAAACAAACAAACAAACAAACAACAAACAAACAAACATAAGATTAATTGCCAATATCCATAAGAATTATTTCAGGAAATCGAAATCTGTTACAGAAAACACCTTGTCTTTGCACCATTTGTTGATTTGCAAATAATTAGGTTAAACCAGTATATAGCCTGTTCAATTTTGTATTCTGCATTTATAGCTTTTACGATGTATCTTCATAATTTCTTCATTTTCTCGTTAGGCTTGACATGGCAACGGCAGAGCATGGGTCTCCCACCAGAGTTGGTCAGAACTGTGATGGGTCTCCCACCGGGGTTTCCCAGGTCGACTGTGACAGTAAAACAATCAGTGTTGAAGACCAGACGGCAGCACAACAAGACAACATGAACAACGCTGGTGGGAAACCCTACATGTGTGGGGAGTGTGGATACAGAACAGCTAAAAAGTACTACTTGTCCCGACATATGAGAACCCATACAGGAGAAAAACCCTACAAGTGTGACCAGTGTGACTATTCTGCAGCACGCAAATACTCTTTAGACCAACATCTAATAAAACACACTGGTGAGAAAGCCTACATGTGTGGGGAGTGTGGATACAGGACAACTTACCAACATGTCTTACTGGAACATATGAGAACCCATACAGGAGAAAAACCCTACAAATGTGACCAGTGTGACTATTCTGCTGCACAAAGAGGCAGTTGGGTTAAACATCGTGCAAAACACAGCGGTGAGAAACCCTACATGTGTGGGGAGTGTGGATTCAGCACAGTATACAAACATGTCTTATCCCGACATATGAAAAGCCATACAGGAGAAAAACCCTACAAGTGTGACCAGTGTGACTATTCCGCTGCACGGAAATTCTGTTTGGACATACATCTAGCAAACCACACTGGTGAGAAACCCTACATGTGTGGGGAGTGTGGATACAGGACAACTTACCAACATGTCTTACTGGAACATATGAGAACCCATACAGGAGAAAAACCCTACAAATGTGACCAGTGTGACTATTCTGCTGCACAAAGAGGCAGTTGGGTTAAACATCGTGCAAAACACAGCGGTGAGAAACCCTACATGTGTGGGGAGTGTGGATTCAGCACAGTATACAAACATGTCTTATCCCGACATATGAAAAGCCATACAGGAGAAAAACCCTACAAGTGTGACCAGTGTGACTATTCCGCTGCACGGAAATTCTGTTTGGACATACATCTAGCAAACCACACTGGTGAGAAACCCTACATGTGTGGGGAGTGTGGATACAGGACAGCTGTTAAGTCTGTTTTGTTGCAACATATGAGAACCCATACAGGAGAAAAACCCTACAAGTGTGACCAGTGTGAATATTCTGCAGCAGAAAAAAGTACATTGGACAAACATGTAGTAAAACACACTGGTGAGAAACCCTACATGTGTGGGGAGTGCGGGTTCAGGACAGCTGTGAGGTCAAGCTTAGCACAGCATATGATAGGCCATACAGGAGAAAAACCCTACAAGTGTGAGCAGTGTAGCTTTTCTGCAGCCTCCATGTCTGCCCTAACTCGACATGTGAGAATTCACACGGAGGCACCAACTCTGCCACTGTGACCATCTCGTATTGTACATTTTGTATGCATTTTGTATGCAAAGTCTTCTCTTGATACTAACTATAGTTTTCGTAAATTTATGCCATGGTTAAAGATATATCACATTGATATTCAAGATATTTAGGCTATTATTTATAATATAATATCATATATGCAAATATATCATATTACAAGTAATATCAAAAATATTTAAGGTACTAGTTATAATATGATATCATATTTATAAATAGGTAAAGCTTTTTTTCTGAGGAAGTGTCATAGTCATGTACTTTCGTCCACTGCATTTATAATTGTTCAGTTAGAAGAATAATTCTTAGTTTAGTTTAGTAGCCCATATACTTTGTTCTAATATGAAGTATTATGAACAAAAAATTACCTTTTTAGGTATCTATAATTGTAGTGGAAGAACAGTAAAGTTGATAGAATTGATGTGCATGTGTATAATCAGTTATTAATAGTTCGCAGTAAAATATTTACCCTATGTAGGTAAATCTTAACAGCAAGAGGTTATTTTATACTAGTAGTTGAAAAAAAACCTAGGCGTTATTTTGTATACGAATAAAAGTTCCTATTTGTTTTGTATTTTTTCGAATTTGTATTTGCAGATATTTGCCGCTAACACAATTAAATTGTTTAAAACATTGAACGTAATGTTTTCTTCTGTCTTGTCTTTTTTCCTTAATGGAATATTGTCGGAGGTGGTGATTAAAACACAGAAATCAAGATTGATGAAACACAGAAATCAACATTCATTTTTCGAAGATACAGCTACAAATATTTTCCGCTGACACAATTAAATCGTTTAAAAGTTTGAACATAATGTTTCCTTCTGTCTTGTCTTTTTTTCTCGGATGGAATATTGTTAGAGATGATGGGTGAAACACAGAAATCAAGATTCATGAAACAGTTCGGCTTGACATTAATTTGTTAACAAACTTATCCCGTTCATATCATAACAGAAACAAACGTCAGGCGTATGTAACGTTGTTTAGGTGGTCTGTTTGAAGTGCAAAACGTTTATATTATGACGATAGTGTAACCTGCCACCCGCAGTCATATGTATTACGTAAGTAATCAAGCACACATCTCACCTTTGACCCACATATTGCTGACCTCTGACCTCACGAGACGACGGAAGGACAAAGCTGCCCGAATCCCGGTTTACGTGGAGAGAAAAACCGTCATAGGAAGCAGGTAAGGCTAAGAGGCGAGCAGCCAGGTAGTCTGATATTAAGGGGAATAGTTTGAGGCCATTTCTGTGGAAGAAGGATGGTAGTAGGATGGTAATTCAGAGATATTTTCTGACGAGAATATGGCGGAAATTAAGGGGGAGGGGGGCGCGCGCACAAACATACTGGATATTATTATTACGACCTCTGGCCACCTTTATGTACGTCAAACATAAGGTAAAACAGATGTTTTGGAATCTCTAAAATGATACTAAAACAAACAAACAAACATAAGATTAATTGCCAATACCAATACAGCTTTCTACTTATTTAAGGCAAATATAAGCCATTGATTTCTTAGATGAAAGTTGCACGTAGCCTGAACAATTTATAATTAGTAATCGACATAACTTTTTTTCCGCTATTAATTCTAGCATTAATAGCTTTTACGATGTATCTTTATAATGTCATCATTTTCTTATTCAGCTGGACATGGCAAAGTCAGGGCACGGGTCTCCCACCGGAGTTGGTCAGAACTTAGATGGCGGGTCTCCCACTGGTGTTTCCCCGGTTGACAGCGACATCAAAACAATCAATGTTGAGGACCAGGCGGCAGCACAACAAGTCAACTTGAAGAACGCTGGTGAGAAACCCTACATGTGTGGGGAGTGTGAATACAGGGCAGATCGAAAGTCCTACTTACTCCGACATATGAGAACCCACACAGGAGAAAAACCCTACAAGTGCGACCAGTGCGACTATTCTGCTGCAGAAAAGTCTAATTTGAAGCAACATCTAGCAAAACACACTGGTGAGAAACCCTACATGTGTGGGGAGTGTGGGTACAGGACAACTTTCAAGTCTTCCTTAGTCCATCATATGAGAGGCCATACAGGTGAAAAAACCTACAAGTGTGACCAGTGTGACTATTCTGCAGCACAGAAATGCACCCTGGACACACATCTAGCAACGCACACTGGTGAGAAACCCTACATGTGTGGGGAGTGTGGATACAGGACAGCTCACAAGTTTGACTTATCCCGACATATGAGAACCCATACAGGAGAAAAACCCTACAAGTGTGACCAGTGTGACTATTCTGCAGCACAGAAGTGCACCCTGGACACACATCTAGCAACGCACACTGGTGAAAAACCCTACATGTGTGGGGAGTGTGGATACAGGACATCTCAGAAGTCCACCTTATCCAAACATATGAGAAACCATACAGGAGAAAAACCCTACAAGTGTGTCCTGTGTAGCTATTCTGCAGCCGCTAGGTCTATCCTAACTCGACATATGAGAATTCACACGGAGGCACCAACTCTGCAACCGTGACCATCTCGTAGTGACATTTTGTATACACAATCTTGTCTTAACTATAGTTTCTCTATCTTGACACCAAGCTTAAGGATATATAAAATTAATATTTAAAAAGATTTAGGCTTAATGTTCTGTAAGAATATATAATACTTGGAAATAGTTAAAGGTTTTTTCCCGAGGAAATGCCAAAATTTTGTAAACTAGCATTTGGTTTGCTGTAAAATCTTTGCACTGATTTTCACTAGTGTAAAATGACTGACGTGCTTCTATTTCTTATTAATGCATAACAATAATTCTTAGTTTAGTATAGAAGCATATATATTTTGTTAAAGTATCAATTATTTTAAACAAAAAAGTAATCTTTTTTTTGTATCTATATACTAGGATTGTAGTATAAAAACAGTAAACTTGATGGTATTGATTGGATAATGTGCATGTGCATAATCAGTTATTAATATCGGTGATTGTACACAGTAGTTGGAAGGTAGACGTTAGAGTTGGGTGAATGAACGAGCTTCTTTTTTCCGTTAATAGTTCACGTTGACGAAGTGTTTGCCTACATGTACTACAAACAACTTTTGCCAATTGGTTAATATCAATTCTGTAAACTAGCGTATATTTCGCAGTAAAATATTTATACTGAGTAGGTAACTCTTAACAGCAAGAGCTTATTTTTATAGTTGAAAAAATGTAGGCGTTATTTTGTATACGAGTATAAGTTCCTGTTTGTTTTGTAGTTTTTTTTTTCGAAAGTGTATCTACAGATATTTTCCGCTAGCACAATTAAATCGAATCGTTTAAAACCTTGAACATAATGTTTCTTTCTGTCTTGCCTTTTTTCTCAGATTGAATATTGTCATATGTGGTGAGTTGATTACAAAACACAGAAATCAACATTTGGACCAAACAGTTTGGCTTGACATTCATTTCGTAACAAACTTGTCCCGTTCATATCAGAACAGAAACAAAAGTTAGGCGTATGTTACGTTGTTTAGGTGGTCTGTTTGAAGTGCAAAACGTTTATAATATAACTAAAGCGTAACGTACCACCCTTAGTCAAATGTATTCCGTGGGTAATCAGGCTCACAATTTCACCTTTGACCTGCATAGCGTTTACCTCTGACCTCACTCGACGACGGAAGGACAAAGCTGCCCGAGTCCCGATTTACGTGAAGAGAAAAAAAAACATCATAGGAAGCAGGTAAGACTTATAGGCGAGCAGCCAGGTAGTCTGATGTCGAGGGGAATAGTTTGAGGTCATTTCTGTGGAAGAAGAACCGCAGTAGGATGATAATTGATAGACATTTTCTGACGTGAATATGGTGGAAACGAGGGGGGGGGGGGGGCGAAACCAAATACTAGTATAGGTTCGACCCTAGAAATCTACATGTAGGTCACATGCATGTTGCACCAGGCAAAATGTCCTTTTCTTGGAGGACGTGGAATAATATAGCAATATAGGAATGTTGACTGGGTTTTAAAGAAACGCATAAAGCGTAAATTACAAATTTGGAAACACCTAGAATTGATTTGTAAAAATAATATGAAATATAGGCTGGCACACAAGGCACCTAAAATTGATCTGTGAAAACAGCGAATAAAGTCAAAGGAAGGAGTGTGTGTGTGTGGGGTGGGTCTGTTTGACACCACTGTTTTACCCAAGGCAGTTATACCATTGTTTGTTAGATTATCCTTGATATCATCTACTATATAATATATTTTTGTTTAATTTTGGAATAGTGGTAATGAATAATTTAATAAAACATTTGAGTGGGTGAGTGAGTGAGTGGGTGAGGAAGTGAGTGATTTTAAGATCTCACAACGAGTCTGTAGCAACATAGAAGAATATTTACTCAGATGTGAGAAAGACAACACGTTCAAATTATTGTTGGTTACTTTGTAATGCATTAGGTTGAAATTGTATAGGCTGGTCAAGTCTAAAGTTTGAACTCGATAAACTTTATTTTGTGTAAATATAGTTGAGCAGTTAATAACTAATCTAATAGTTTCTTAATTTTCTCATTAGGCTGGACATGGCAACAGCAGGGCACGGGTCTCCCACCGGAGTTGGTCAGAACTCAGATGATGGGTCTCCCATTGGGGTTTCCCTAGTTGACTGCGACAGCAAAACAAGCACTGCTGAAGACCAGACGGCAGCACAACAAGTTAACGCTGTCAACAAAGCCTTAAAGTGTGGGGAGTGTGGATACATGGCGGCCTATGAGTCTCTCCTGTCCCGACATATGAAAACCCATACAGGAGAAAAACCCTATAGTTGTGACCAGTGTGACTATTCTACAGCACACAGATGGAATTTGGACCGGCATCTAGCAAAACACACTGGTGAGAAACCCTACATGTGTGGGGAGTGTGGATACAGGACAGCTCAGAAGTCTAGCTTATCCCAACATATGAGAACCCATACAGGTGAAAAACCCTACAAGTGTGACCAGTGTGACTATTCTGCAGCACACAAATACTCTTTGGACCAACATCTAGCAAAACACACTGGTGAGAAACCCTACATGTGTGAGAGGTGTGGTTACAGGACAGCTCGGAAGTCCACCTTATCCCAACATATGAGAAGCCATTCAGGAGAAAAACCCTACAAGTGTGACCAGCCTTGGTGTAACTATTCTGCTACACAGATAGGCAATTTGAACCTACATCTACTAAAACATGCTGGTGAGAAACCCTACATGTGTGGGGAGTGTGGGTACAGGGCAACTCAGAAGTCCACCTTAGCCCGACATATAAGAATTCATACTGGAGAAAAACCCTACAAGTGTGACCAGTGTGACTATTCTGCTGCAGAGAAATTCAATTTGGACAAACATGTAGCAAACCACACTGGTGAGAAACCCTACATGTGTGGGGAGTGTGGATACAGGACAGCTGACAGAGCTAACTTATCTCAACATATGAGAACCCATACAGGAGAAAAACCCTACATGTGTGGGGAGTGTGGATACAGGGCAACTCACAAGTCACATTTATCCGGACATATGAGAACCCATACAGGAGAAAAACCATACAAGTGTGACCAGTGTGACTATTCTGCAGCACAGAAATCCACCTTAGTGGACCATAAAGCAACACACACCGGTGAGAAACCCTACATGTGTGGGGAGTGTGGGTACAGGACGGCTGACAGGTCTACCTTATCCCGACATATGAGAACTCATACAGGAGAAAAACCCCACAAGTGTTACCAGTGTAGCTATTCTACAGCTTCCAGGTCTGCCCTATCTCGACATATGAAAATTCACACTGAGGCACCAACTTTGCAACTGTGACCATTTCGTAGAGTTGTAGTGACATTTCGTATGCACAATTTCCTCTTAACATTAGTTAAGTTTTTTTTAGTTTAATACCAAGTATTAAAGGATATCACATTAATATCAAAACATTTAGACTAAATATAGTGTAAGGATTTATAACATTTGCAAAAAGGCAAAGGGCAAAGGTTTTTCTTGAGTAAATGTCACAGTCATATACTTTTGTACACTCTATTTCTAATTGTATGTTTTACATCATCAGACCTACAAGGTCTTATGCTACATGCTACATGCCACTTTATCCTATTTAGTCTAGCATTCCACTGCCTCCTGTTTCTTGCTAGTCTAGCTAACTGTTCAAATGGTAGGCGGCCACAATCCATCAGGAGAGAACCATCAGGCGGGTTGTCTCCTCCGCACACGTAGGCTTTAAGGGTGCGCCTGACCAGTCTGGAGGGGTCCATACGAAAAATGTGGCCCAGGTACCGGAGTCTCCTACGACGAATGGCTGACACTAAGTCGTAGTCTGGATTTGTTGCTGTGTCGCGATAGTGTTTCTTAGTTATCACATGTAAACATCTACTGTTGAAACCGTTGATCATTCTTGTAACGTCCTGTGTTAAGTCCCATGCCTCACAACTGTGTGTAAGGGTTGAACAGACAGAAGATTTATACAGGCGTATTTTCATTGAATAGGGGAGTCTGTGGTCCCTCCATATATGTTGTAGGCTACTGAAGCGGGATTGAGCGATGTCCATTCTGTGTTTCACATCCGCTTTCTGGTCACCATCACATTGCATGCGACTACCGAGGTTGTCAAATGCGTGGACGTTTTCTAGATGTAAACCGACACGGTACAGGCTGCGAAGAGAAAGGGAATACGTCACCCTAGAAGGCCAACATTTCTAATTAATATATAGCTATAATTCGGTTACAAGAATAATTCTAATTTCTTAGTTTAGGTCAGGGTTTGTCCTAGTATCAATTATTTTGAACCAAAAATAATCTTTTTAACCATCTAGAATTGTAGTGGAGAAAAATAGTAAACATGATTGTTTTGATTGGATAATGTACATATGCATTATCAGTAATTAACATTCGTAAATGATTGTACACAGAAGTTAAAGGTAGACGTTAGTCTTGTACAAGTATGAATGTACGAGCTTAGATTTCCTGTTAATACATGTAGTTTGCTCGTACCAAATATATGCCTATATGTACTACAAACAAATATCTTTTAACTAATATCAACTCTGTAAACTAGCATTTGGTTTGCAGGAAAATCTTAACATTGATTTACATCACTGTAAAATGACACGTGCTAATGTTTCTAAAGGAAGTATTTTTACGCTTGTGAAAAGGTAGACGTTATGTTGTATACAAGTAAAAATTCCTGTTGTGAAAAATTTTTCGAAGATGTATCTACAGATATTTTCCACTAACACAATTAAATCGTTTAATACCTTGAGCATAATGTTTCTGTCTGTCTTGCCTTTTTTCATGGATGGAGTTTGTCTAGCCTCCTTCGCAGCCTTGTGAGCGGCGTTATTATTTTTTTGGCGACCGACGCGAGTTATGTCGCGAAAGGACGGTTTGCAGCCAAGGGAGTTTGCCGGGGAGCGGCGAATCCTTTCTCCCCGGCAAACCCCCTTGGCTGCAAACCGTCCTTTCGCGACATAACTCGCGTCGGTCGCCAAAAATAAATAACGCCGCTCACAAGGCTGCGAAGGAGGCTAATCACAAAACACGGAAATCAAGATGCAGGCCAAACAGTTTGACTTGACTGTCCATTTTTTTAAACCTAATCCTTTCATATCATATTCAGGCGCATGCATGTTATGTTGTTTAGGTGGTCTGAAGTGCAAAATGTTTACATTATGAGGAAAGCGTAACATGTCATCTGACGTCAAATGCATTACGTGGGTAATCAGGCTCACAATTTCACCTTTGCCCCACATTTCGCTCACCTCTGACCTCACAAGACGACGGAAGGACAAAGCTGCCCGAGTCCCGGTTTACGTGGAGAGAAAAACCATCATAGGAAGCAGGTAAGACTTAGGAACGAACAGAAAAGTAACCTGATGTCAATAGTCGAAGGGCCAATGCTCTAGAACACGCTTATTTTATTAAACGGCAAAAACGACGCAGCGCGCCTCTCCCGTGAAACTACCCTCTACTTAAATACTCATAGCAGAAAGTTGGTTGACTGCAGGTCCATGAAACTTGGCATGCTTAAAAAACAAGCTTTGTTGCGTCCAACGATGGTCAAAATATTGGTGTTTATTGAGGAACACTGTAAGACGTTGTGCACTAAACATTACGCATTTTAAGCCATTTTTGTTGGCTTATAGCAAGGGTGTAGCGTTCATGAATATTATAGAAAATTTCTGTGCTGATTTCCGGAAACCTTACCTTTCATATGATGTATAGTTTATTGTCGACTTGATTATAGGGGAGCGCAGCACCAATATAGAAAATGCTCACTCCGCTGAAGACAGGACGCGGCGCCTTGCGCGTTCCGAACACAATTAGAACGCGTCGGCGGAGCAGAAACCACGGGACTTGATGTTCATCTTTGTCACCGTCGTAAGCGACAAGAATGCACTTACCCTCTTAAAATTGATATGCTGATTCACCACAAACCTTAGCTTTCCCTGAATATGTAGTTTAATCTCGATTTAAATGGTAGATTACACGACAGTAGCAGACGGGAGATGTTCACTCCGTTATGAAGACGCCGCACCTAGCGCGTTCTACCCCGCGCACGGTCGCTCTTCATGCAATCGTAGAACTTCGTGGTCAAAATTGTAACGGCGTTGTAAGCACGTAGAGTTCATGAATTAATATGAAAATTCTTGTGCTAATTTTTAGAAACCATAGCTTTCATTTGATATATAGCTTATTGTCGACTTGTCTTTAGGGGAGCGCAGCACCAATATAGAAAATGTTCACTCCGTCACAGAGACGCGGCTCCTCGCGCGTTCTACCTTGTGAGGCGGTCTCTTAGCAAGCAACTATGCATCTTGACTGTCATCTTTGTGTGGCGTCTTACATTTATGTGTACAAATATAGATCAACTGTGGTTTTGCTGACTGTGTAGCGGGGTAGCGACCGTCGGGAGCGGACCAAAGCTAACAACACTGGACTCCAGGCTATGTGCATAATATATAATACATGTATCAGTTATCAGTTATCAGAGGACCTCAGAGGTCTTCGTGTATGTGGACGATTAGAGTGTCAACATTCAATACGCTTGTCAGTTGTTGATTGTACAGTTCAAAAGTGTCAATGATAAAAATACTTTACGCTAATGGCCATTCGTTGCTAAGTTTAGATAAATTAGATAGTTGTAATTGCAGTAATACAGTATTTGTGTAGAGATGCTGACACACGTCAACTATTTGTGATGTCCTTTTCCAAATGTAGTTATGTTTGTAGGATTGTAATCAGCAGGTTGCATTCTAATCCCTCTTGAAAACTGTGTGTGCTAATTCCCATAAACATCAGCTTTATTTTGATTTATAGATTGGTAACGTTTTAATGGCTGATAACGCAGAACCAAAATAGACAAGGTTGACCTGGTTAACGTTAGACCACAGCGCCCCGCGTGTTGGAACGCGGCCGCTCTGGCAGCGGTATCCACCATGGAACTAAACTTCAACTTTGTTCGATTATATTTCCGTTGTCTCTTTATCAATTTCAATGTATTATATATCATTAGAAAGCTTGTGTAATTTTCTTTTCTATGATACCCAACTCATTGTGTTTGTAAACTGATGGAACGAGCAGCAGTCCTACTAACGTGAGTGGGTCGCAGAAAAGAAAGTGCCGAAATCAGTTCACCACCAATCAGTCAGCTATAACCTAATACCCCGTTGATGATCCCAGACGAAACTTTATGTGCTTTTTCTGCAACATTTGCCGTGTGCTTTCGTCCCATAATTGGATGCCGAAAAGATGGGTGAGAGCGCAGATAGAACCAAAATAGACATCGGGTCCCCACAACACCCCTCGAATCACACCCAAAAGTTGACAACGTAATCAGAAGTAAACCATCGGTAAATGAGCCACAAAATATCTCAAATTGATCCTTTTCTTTCAGTCAGTACGATTTCACCATCATTACCGACTCTCTCTTGTTTATATCTTGGGTCAAAGTCGGAGGCTAACATGTGCTCTCGTTCATTCGTCAACGCTGTTCTCAGTCCCAGACCAGTCTGCCGGGTTTTAGAAAACCCCGGAAGTGGAATCGAATATTCGACGGTTGGCCCTTCGACTTTCAATGGCAATAGTTTGAGGCTATTTTTATGGAAGAAGGACCGCAAAAGGACGATAATTTGTAGCCTTTTGACGAATGTAAATATGGTGAAAATGAAGGGAGGGGGGGCGAAACCAAACATGCCTTCGCAACCTACATGTAGGTCATGCTGCATCAGGCAAAGTGTACTTTTTGGAGGACGTGGAATAATATATAAATGTTAACTGTAGTGTAAAGAAACGCATAAGACGTAAATTACAAATTCGGAAACAAGTAGAATTGGTTTGTGAAAACAGCGAATGGATAGCATGGTGACCAAACCTATACTGCAGAGTCTCTTTCCAGCCTAGCGAATGGAGTCAGTTGTCCCTATTGTTTGTAGTTGAAGAATAAAAAAATAATATAATAAAAGATTTTGAGCGAGCTCGGTGGAGTGAGTGTGTGAGAGAATGTAAGATCTCATAACGAGTATGTAGCAGCATAGAAGCAAATTATTTCAAATATAAATGTCAAAAAGGCAACACGTTAAAATTGTGGTGGGTTATGTTGTAATGCATTTGGTTGAAATGGTAAAGCTTGGTGTAGTTTAATCTCTTTAAAGCTTCTTTTCTATAAACCTAATTTTATCATTGACAGCTTTTAACGCTATATCTTTATAATTTCTTCATTTTCTCATTAGGCTGGACATGGCTACGGCAGGGCACAGGTCTCCCACCGGAGTTGGTCAGAACTCATGTTATGGGTCTCCCATTGGGGTTTCTCAGGTTCATTGTGACAGCAAAACAAACAATGCTGAAGACCAGACGGCAGCACAAGAAGTCAGCTTGAAAGACGCTGGTGAGAAACCCTACATGTGTGAAGAGTGTGGATACAGAACAGCTAAAAGGTCTCACTTATCTCGACATATGAGAACCCTTCAAGTGTGACCAGTGTGACTATTCTGCAACACGAAGAAAAATGTTGGTCAGACATCTCGCAAAACACACCGGTGAGAAACCCTACATGTGTGGGGAGTGTGGGTACAGGACACTTTACAAACATGTCTTATCCGATCATATGAGAACCCATACAGGAGAAAAACCCTTCAAGTGTGACCTGTGTGACTATTCTGCAGCACACAGAAGCAATTTGGACCGACATCTTGCAAACCATACTGGTGAGAAACCCTACATGTGTGGGGAGTGTGGGTACAGGGCAACTGAGAAATCCACCTTATCCCGACATATAAGAACCCATACAGGAGAAAAACCCTACAAGTGTGATCAGTGTGACTATTCTGCTGCACGGAAATTCTGTTTGGACACACATCTAGCAAACCACACTGGTGAGAAAGCCGACATGTGTGGGGAGTGTGGATACAGGACAGCATACAAGCCTCACTTATCCCGACATATGAAAACCCATACAAGAGAAAAACCCTACAAGTGTGACCTGTGTGACTATTCTGCAGCAGACAAATCTACGTTGGGCAGACATCTAGCAAAACACAGTGGTCAGAAACCATACATGTGTGGGGAGTGTGGATACAGAACAGCTCGGACGTTTGACTTATCCCAACATATGAGAACCCATACAGGAGAAAAACCCTACAAATGTGACCATTGCGACTATTCTGCTGCACGGAAATGTCATTTGGACCAACATCTAACAAAACACACTGGTGAGAAACCCTTCAAGTGTGACCAGTGTGACTATTCTGCAACACGAAGAGAAATTTTGGTCAGACATCTCGCAAAACACACCGGTGAGAAACCCTACATGTGTGGGGAGTGTGGGTACAGGACACTTTACAAACATGTCTTATCCGATCATATGAGAACCCATACAGGAGAAAAACCCTTCAAGTGTGACCAGTGCGACTATTCTGCAGCACAGAAAGGCACATTGGACCAACATCTAATAAGACACATCGGTGAGAAACCCTACATGTGTGGGGAGTGTGGGTACAGGACAGCTGACAGATCGGCCTTATCCCGACATATGAGAACCCATACAGGAGAAAAACCCCACAAGTGTGACCAGTGTAGCTATTCTGCAGCTTCTAGATCTGCCCTATCTCGACATATGAGAATTCACACTGAGGCAACAACTGCAAATGTTATCATCTCGTAGAGTTGTAGTGACATTTCGTATGCATTACATTAGTTAAATACTCTTCACTAGAGTTCCTCTAGTTTGATACCAAGTATAAGGATATCACATTAATATCAAAACTTTTAGACTAAAGATATTGTAAGGATTTATAACATTTGCAAATAGTCAAAGAGGAAACGTTTTTTCTTAGGAAATGACATAGTCCTATATGCTTTATGTACTACAAACAAATATCTTTTGGTAATAACATCAACTCTGTAAACTAGCATTTAGTTCACAGTAAAATATTTGTATTGAGAAGGTAAATCTTATCGGCAAGAGGTAATTTTACAGTTGAAAAAATGAAGGCGTGTTTTGTATACGAGTACAATTTCCTGTTTGTTCTGTACTTTTTTCGTCGAAAATTTATTTGCAGATATTTTTCGCTAACACAATTAAATCGTTTAAAACCTTGAACATAATGTTTCTTTCTGTCTTGTCTTTTTTCTCGGATGGAATATTGTCAGATGTGGTGAGTTGATTATAAAACACATAAATCAAGATTTATGAAACAGTTTGGCTTGACTTGATTAATTGAACAAACTTATCCCGTTCATATCAGAACAGAAACAAAAGTCAGGCGTATGTGACGTTGTTTTGATGGTCTGTTTGAAGTGCAAAACGTTGACATTATGAGGAAAGCGTAACGTATCACCAGACGTCAAATGTATTACGTGGATAATCAGGCTGAGCAGCATTTCACCTTTGACCTACTTTGCGTTCACCTTTGACCTCACGAGACGACGGAAGGACAAAGCTGCCCGAGTCTCGATTTAAGTGAAGATAAAAACTATCATAGGAAGCAGGTAAGGCTTAGAGGCGAGCAGCCAGGTAGTCTGATGTCGAGAAGAATAGTTTAAGGCCATTTAAGTGGAAGGAGGACCGCAGTAGGAGGATAATTGATAGACATTTTCGGGATATGAGTTTGGTGAAAATTAAGGGGGAGGGGGGCGAAACCAAACATACGTGCGACCTCTGGCCACATTAAATGTACGTCATACATCAGGAAAACAGCTGTTTAGAAAGGATTTGAATGATTCTAAAACAAAGATAAGATATATTGCAAACACCCATAAGGCGTTTAACTTAAAATACCTTTTTTTTCCCATTTGGTAAGTTGTAAATAATTAGGTTCAACTTGTATATGGCCTGATCACTTTAGAATTCGAAGTATATTGTTTTCTGCTGTTCGTAATTCTAGCATTTATAGCTTTTACGATGTATCTTCATAATTGCTTCATTTTCTCATTAGGCTGGATATGGCAATGGTAGAGCATGGGTCTCCCACCGGAGTTGGTCAGGACTGTTCTGATGGGTCTCCCACCGGGGTTTCCCAGGTTGACTGTGACAGCAATATAAGCAATGCTGAAGACCAGTCGGCTGCACAACAAGTCAACTTTAAGTACGCTAATGAAAAACCCTACATGTGTGGGGAGTGTGGGTACAGGGCAGCTCAGAAGTCCTACTTACTCCGACATATGAGAACCCATACAGGAGAAAGACCCTACAAGTGTGACCAGTGTGATTATTCTGCAGCAGTGAAGTGTAATTTGAAGAAACATCTAGCAAAACACAGTGGTGAGAAACCCCATATGTGTTGGGAGTGTGGGTACAGGACAGCTTACAGGTCTGACTTATCCCGACATATGAAAACCCATACAGGAGAAAAACCCTACAAGTGTGACCAGTGTGACTATTCTGCAGCAAGAAAACAGCACTTGGACCAACATCTAGCAAAACACACCGGTGAGAAACCCTACATGTGTGAGGTGTGTGGATACATGGCGACTCACATGTGTTACTTATCCCAACATATGAGAACCCACACAGGAAAAAAACCCTACAAGTGTGACCAGTGTGGATACAGGGCGGCTTTTAAGTCTCTCCTGTCCCTACATATGAGAACCCATACAGGAGAAAAACCCTACAAGTGTGTCCAGTGTGACTATTCTGCAGCACAGAAATCTGCCTTAGACCAACATCTAGCAAAACTACACCGGTAAGAAACCCTACATGTGTGGGGAGTGTGGGTACAGGACAGCTCAGAAGTCCAGCTTATCCCGACATATGAGAACCCATACAGGAGCAAAACCCTAGAGGTGTGACCAATGTGACTATTCTGCTGCACAGAAAGGCAACGTAGATATACATATTATAGGAAAACACACCGGTGAGAAATCCTACATGTGTGGGGAGTGTGGGTACAGGGCAGCTCAAGAGATTACCTTATTTCGACATTTGAGAACCCATACAGGAGAAAGGCACTACAAGTGTGATCAGTATGACTATTCAGCAACACGGAAATCCACCTTAGTGGACCATAAAGCAACACACACCGGTGAGGAGGAGTATGGGTACAGAACAGCTTACAAATCTGCCTTATCCCGACATATAAGAACCCATACAGGAGAAAAACTCTACAAGTGTGACCAGTGTGACTATTCTGCAGCCTCTAAGGCTGCCCTATGTCGACATATGAGAATTCACACTGAGGCAACAACTCTGCAAATGTGATCATCTCGTGGAATTGTAGTACATTTTCCTCTTAATTTTAACATTAGTGAAATCCTCTTAACTAGTTTCTCTAGTTTCAATACCAAGTAAATATATTATATTAATAAGGATATATCACATTAAAAAATCTTTAAAAGAAAGTGATCTCGAACCAGTTTAGCTTATTTAGTGATCACTGAAGAGCTATTCTTCCACTGGTCGTGACAGAGAAGACAGACACTATGTACAGTATTTACAGGTTCATTGTACCGGGGAAATTCCCCTAGCTCTTTTCGACAAGTACAATGAACAGTGGACCACGGCTTAACGTCCCGTCCTAAGGACTGCAACCCTCTCCAGTAGCGTGCATGTCGGGTGAGCGACAACAGCCGGGATTCGAACTCCCAACATTTAAGCTAAATATAGTGTAAGAATTTATAACATTTGCAAATAGGCCAAGAGGAAACGTCGGTAAGTAATTGTACACAGTAGTTGAAATGTAGATGCGTTTGTATATATGGGAGGTTCAAGTGAGTTCCTATATGTACTACAAACAAATATCTTTTGACTAATATCAACGCTCCAATAATTAAATCGTTTAATACCTTGAACATAATGCCTTCTTATGTCTTGCCTTCTTTATGGATGGAGTTTGTCAATTGGTCACAAAACGCGGAAATCAAGATGTAGACGAAATAGTTTGGCTTGACTGTCGCTTTTTTAGAATCTTCCTTTCATATCATATTAGATCAGAAAAAAAAATGTCAGCCGCATGTAACCTTGTTTCGGTGGTCTGAAGTGCAAAACGTTTACATTATGAGGAAAGCGTAACGTGCCAGCCAAAATCAAATGTATTACTGGGTAATCAGGCACACAATTTCACCTTTGACCTGCATTGTGTTCACCTCTGACCTGACGAGACGACGGAAGGACAAAGCTGCCCGAGTACCGGTTTACGTGCAGAGAAAAAACATCTTAGGAAGCAGGTAAGGCTTAGAGGCGAGCAGCCAGGTATTCTGATGTCGAGGGGAATAGTTTGAGGTCATTTCTATGGAAGGAGGACCACAGTAGGACGATAATTTAAAAACATTTTCGGGATGTGAATTTGGTGGAAATGAAGGGGGAGAGGGGGGGGGGGGAACTAAACAGTAGTAAACATACGTGCGACCCCTGGCCACCTTCATGTACGTACGTCATACATCAGGCAAAACAGGTGTTTTGGGGGCATATCAGGTAAAGTGGCCGTTTTAGAGCGACTGGAATTATACTAAAACCAAGATAGGATTAAGCGCCAATATTGCACACCCCATGCCAGTTAATTTTGGGTCTCAGTTCGATTCTGCACACACTCAAGTCTGGCGACCGTCTCTTTGAGGAAATAATTCTGAAGCAAAAACACTGCTTATGGGAATGAAGGATATCCCTCTAGCTACAAGAACGACAGAATTTCACTTTCTTTAACATTTAAATTTTGATAAATTTTAGGGGAAAAAAGGATTTTCTGATGAAAAATTGCCATGTTCACATCGAGTTCACTCATAGTTTAGCCACCACAACGACTTATATTGTAGGAAGGAGAAAACCCTTATGTATAATCAGGAAAAGTATAAAAAGAAAATCCTAACAGTAAACACTGAGATTTTCGCAATACCTCGTCGCGCGACGCATGAAACGTAAATCTGGGTCAAACCGCCGCGCCACATTCAAGGCGGAAGGATACCCGGAAGTAAGCCTCGGGTCTGAAAGCAAATTTCACCCAAAACACACCATTTCTTATATACTTTTCAGCCATGTTAGTAGTTAATGTCATTTCGCAGCAGATTATGAGAAATGTGAACCAAAACCCGAACCCTCGAAACCCCTTTGTCACTTTTTTTTTACCGTGCACTACCACGGGCCCCTGTCGCGGAAGAATTAGTGTGTGCACCGTTAAGGCGTTCAAATAAAAACACACCTGGTCTGTTCGTCATTTATTGAGTTAAATGATGAATTAGTCTAAAATCCTATTTACCCTTATTAATTAAGAATTCAAAATATATTGTTTCCCGTTAATCTCAATTCTAGCCTGTCTAATGTTTTTTTTTTTCTTTTCATTTTCTCGTTAGCTGGACATGGCAACGTCGAAACACGGGTCTCCTACCGGAGTTGGTCAGAACTGCTGTGATGGGTCTCCCATTGGGGTTTCTCAGGTTGACTGTAACAGCAAAACAAGCAATGCTGAAGACTATGCGGCAGCACAACAAGTCAACTTGAAAAACACTGTCAACAAAGCCTTAAAGTGTGGGGAGTGTGGATACAGGGCGGCTTACGAGTCTCTCATGTCCCGACATATGAGAACCCATACAGGAGAAAAACCCTACAAGTGTGACCAGTGTGACTATTCTGCAGCACAGAAATGCACATTGGACCAACATCTAGAAAAACACACCGGTGAGAAACCCTACATGTGTGGGGAGTGTGGGTACAGGACAGATGACAGATCGGCCTTATCCCGACATATGAGAACCCATACAGGAGAAAAACCCCACAAGTGTTACCAGTGTAGCTTTTCTACAGCTTCTAGGTCTGCCCTATCTCGACATATGAGAATTCACACTGAGGCACCAACTCTGCAAATGTGATCATTTCGTAGTTGTGCTTACGAGTTGTAGTGACATTTCGTAAGCACAATTTCCTCTTAACATTAGTTAAATCCCCTTAACTGTCGTTTCTGTATAAGGATATATCACATTGAACATAATTTTTGTTTATCTTAAATGATCGACTTTTAGGTGTATTTTTATAATCTGTAATCTTTCTTTCCGTCAATGTCATAGTTTGACCGTAAATTGAACGGTAAAGTTATAGTTTTTCACCCCTCGGCGGGATGCAGGCATTACCGGAGGGAGTAGCTGGAATGGCCTACTCCGCCCACTAGGTCGCGCAGCCCGCGCGTGTCGGGAAAGCCAGCTGGACGCGCTAAACACGTAGCCAATCACAGCGCGTTCTGTGATGACGCGGTCCGCACGCCGCGAACTGCAACTAATGCCGAGAAGGAGCTGGAGGCGCTGGCCGTGAAGATGATCGAGGACATGTGAAAAAACAAGGGGTACGTTAGAAACAATTCATTCACGAGATACCTTCAAAATGTTTGTCAAAATTTCCTGGCGTGCCGGCTTGGTCCTAGCGGCACGCACCCGATCTCCTTGTCAAACGCCGCCGACAGTCTTATCTCTTTGTTATGCATAACATGTTGCTGGCCAAATTTTGACAAGAGCGCTTTTCTATACGCGCTATGGATTTGGAATGGAAATTTATCGGTATGTTTTCTCTTTTGTCTACATACTACGAGCTGAATTCACGGGTGGCTGGGATCTTTTCACAGTATCGGTTCCAGGAGACGAATTTCAAGCGACGTATCAAGGTGTACAGTACCCTGGGTGCCAGCCACGTTTACGGGTCGCTAACCCCTTCGCCCACGCCACAGACGGGAGTATATCGGTCCTGTGTATGGATTTGTTAGGACTCGAAATGATGTAAACTATATCTTCTTGATATATTTTGTCTGACCCTTACCTCTTCCCTTGTGATCTAAATTATGAAAGCGGCCTCCTTTCATGAATAAAGGTTCAAACAAATGTATAGATTGCTTATCCTTGATTAAATATTTTTGTTACCTAAAGGGACTTCACCGTGCCAGCCCGGACAAGTTTCTTGTCTACAGTGACGATATCCTCCAGGTCGTGGGAGACACATACCCGTCGGGGGACGATGTTGACTGGCAGCAGGTCAACCAGAACAACCGGCCTACAAAGGCCATCGAGATCGAGGACTTGTTTGATGACAAGTTGTAGAGAGTTAGTTATACTTACCTGTAGTAGCTCACTCAGAATGAGTCAGAAAACGAGAGAACAAGTAGTTTAGAGAAGGACGGAGATGACAGTATAGATTTAATAGGTAGAATAGATAAGGGTTGCAAAGGAACCAACCAGCCATTCGACATCTTACAAACATAAAACATAAACAACCAGCTATGTGGACAATCAATATATTTTTATGAAAAAAAATATTTATATCATTTTTATATACATACATATTTACATACCTCTTTACATACCTGACAGACTGAATAAAAGTTTTCAAATGGAACTATGTGGCTCTGACTATTTTACTGGATGACTACAGTGAAAAAGATGTGACTGACAACAAATCTCTGTCACCATGAGGTATGAAATTTTTTGGCAACACTTCAACCAGACAATTGTCACACACTATAGGAATTTCACAGCAAGTATAACTGGTAAATTTCACCATGGAGGAAACACAATACTACATTATCAATTACAAAAGATAATTCTGAGGCAAACATTTTCCCACTGCATTTCTCAATCGAAATTCGAATACATCAGTATGCGACACTTGTGGAAACATGAAACAGGTATGTGGTAAATATTCTACAAAGTCTCTCTACAATTCATTCTACACATCAACACAAGCAATATACTATATACAAGGTATTACTAGTACCTAACATAGAAATTAGATTGCAAAGTAGTCATACCGGTATAGGGTAAGAAGAAACACTGTATAACCACATAGTAAAGAAAACTGTTCTACTACATGTATGTTTGACACATAAGTAAATACTAACATATCTTGTTCCATATGTATAAAAAGTGCTAGATCCCTTCAACCTAATTTCAATATTGCTGTGATTACAATAATAGTGCAAGGATTAGCAAGTTATACAAGAAAGGCAAAGCGGCCGAACTAAGACTGAGGAGGACGCATGTTTATTTCTTTTGCTTCTCCTTGTACAGTGGGCATTTTCTGTTGGAGCGACGCATGTGGTCACTGCCACCACAGACACAAGTCTTCCTAGACATAGACACAGAAACGACTGCGTTTACCCCCGGTACTTCCTCCCCAGTCTCGGAGGGCATTGCAGTGCTCTCAAGAAGGTTGACCGCCTATTCATCTTCATCACCAGTTGTACCATCCTCACTGTCAGAGTCGCTTTCTCCGTCTTCTTCACCGTCTTCCTCACCGTCTTCTTCACCATACCTGTGTTGCACAGGCCTGTTCTTATTCCACAACTCTCGCTGTTCTTGTTCCAAAGATCTGGCAACCTATAGAGTGCAATTATATCAAAGGATGAACTACATTTCAGTGACAAAAATGACAAACATATTTCCCTGCTTACATTTTTCTACTGTCTTCTTGCTACATGTATGACTATGTGTATAATAATGATGATGAGTGCTCTGTAACCAGAGTCATTGAAAAAAAAATACTGTATTACTACATGTATACACTCAGTTAAAGTAAATGATAATACCTTCAGTGCTATTCTCCTGTCCTTCGCCTGCTGTGTCTGGACGATCTTCAACTTCTGCATTCGCGTTTCATTGGCCTTCTTTGCTTTTTCAACAACGCCCTAATGCAATTACATAATGGAGAACAGAAACTACATGTATTAGCCTAAATGTATTAGTACTATTACCATATATTCTCAGTGCCCAAGGTAGACCACTAATCATCTGTTTTCTGCAACAAAGCCCAAAGCGTAAAAATCATGTCATAAAAGCATGGTAAATAGGTACATACTTGTACTTGAACTTTGTAGAATATCAGGTCATTATTGAAAACACTTTCACAAGAGATAATGCAAGGGGAGGGCACAGAGTCAGACAGATCCTACAAATTGGTACACTTCAAAGTCAAACAAATTCATACACTTCTTGCCAGATGGGCGTTCTATGAATGATGACATAGAAAACTATCATGGAGTAGAAAGTGGAGGCTTCAAGGAGCAACACACCTCAAATACTTTGCCCTGCTAACGAGCTAAATAATGCATGAATAAATTATCATCACACCCGAACCCCGTACACAAATTCAAATAGCACAACCTCCGCACAATCTAATGCAAATATACCGGTATATAATACACATTCAAAGCTCGTAAATAACCCCATGCACATCGTCTATAACAACAGTACTGATACATGGAAAAGGTAGGAAAAACTAAAAATCATGCATGCGAGACACTGTGCAGGGGCCACCCCTAGTTACAAAAACAACAGAAATCTTCAACCAGATGCCGATGTGTAACAGACTCGTGAAGATAAAAAAATGTAAAAAAATAATGTGAAATAGTGCGCAAAAAAATCAATGCCTTGATATAAAAATACAGGAAACGTGTATGCCTTACCTTTGGCGTAAAACTAAAAGGTTCACTGCGGCTTTCGCACTCCGAATCTGAGTCTTGCCAGGCGTGACCATCACCGTGCTCTTCTCGTACGAATCAACCTCGTAATCAACTGGAGACACAAAGGGTGTGCTTCTTGAGCCCAGCCCCGTTCCTCTGGCTTCGCCTGAGCGCCTACCCAACGCAGCAAAGCGTTCTCTTTTCGCCTTCGTTTTCCATTTCCACCGCTGTTTTATCGCCGAGCCCCGTCGTCCGCCATCTTGAAAACAGATTGAAGTGTTCGCGCGCATGACGTCACCCGGCCATGCCTGTTGATGGCTGTTCCCGACACCCCCACTGGAAATCGGTACTCTCTTTCCTTGCTTGGAAATCGAGCGGGTACGCAACTCGAAAAGGTCAACGACCGGCGTTTACCGGAAGTAGTCGAGGACCTTTGGAATTCAGTCAAAAAATAGACGATTTCGCCTATTTTACGGCCCCTACAGGGCAAATACCTTACCCCTACAATGGATAGATGATTTTCAAAACGAATCCATGGTAAAACTACCCATGTGATAAGGAAAATAAGGTCGTTTTTGTGAAGACAACCCTCTAAGCTAAATATTTACGTTTGGCCGAAACAAGGCGGTGCTGTTTGAATCCGTGAGGGCTTGCTGCATGGGGTACACTCATCATTCTCGAAAAAAAATTCATTAAAAATCGGTATTTAGGAATATGAGAAAATCCAAACGTAAAGTTTTTACTATCACTATTATGTACATTTCTGAGAAATATTATGGATTTTTAGTGAAGCACTAACCTGGAAATTTGATTTTTCTAAAAATGGGCGTGGCCCCATAGCTATTGATGACGTCATCGTGACGTCATGAAAATTTGCATAAATTACCCTCTTGCAATAAGACACTTCCTGACAAAAACTCAAAGTCCATACTTAACTGCAACATGTACTTATAGCAGACCCCAAAAGTCCTCAGACAGGGTTTTTTCCCACCTTAATATCAAAACATTTTGAGTAACTCTGTGTACCTAAGACGCGCTTTTGGTCTAAAATGGGGTGATATGAATCTACCTGGAAAATGGCACGTATCTCGAGTTTGCAACAACCAATTACCTTCAAACTTGGCAAGAACTTGGACAAAATATCACTGATGCCAAATAGTTACTGCTTGTTCGGAAAATCTGCATAATTTTTTCATAATAGATAATAATATCGGATCAATGTGACTTGATAAAATGGGCCTAGACCAAACTCTTCCGCTCAGAATTGTTCTATGAAACTTTGTGAAAATGTGGAGAACTATGAACTCTATAGGAATCGGTTTCCAAAAAAGGAGAATATAGCTTAGATTTGAAAATATTTCAAACTATAGTCAATTTTGGTAGTATTTTAGGGGGTAGCTAAGACTTTATCTACCGATTAGTAAATATATGGAGATAAAATAGATTTACTGAAAACCGATTCATATAAACCAACTTCTTACGTATTGTTTGCACCCAGTTTCAACTTTGCAGCTCAGTGGGAACAGTTTGGTCTCCGGCTTTAAAGTATAAAAGTCTAAATTTTGGTGAATTTCCTTCTTTTTGCCCATCAATCTTAGTCAATCATCTTGACAGCCTCATGTCTATGAATGGATTAATTGTTTTAGCACCTTCACTCAAAGTCATTACGGGCAATTATCTTAAATTATGCATAGGAGGCAGACGGCAGCATGTATCCATTCAAATCCTTGCAAGGCTGTCCCAACAGTGATTGTTGTAATCAACAGCCTGGGTAGACACCGAGCAAAGAGGGGACATCATATGTCTGTTTAGTATAGCTGAACACAGCCGCTCTTTATTTTGGGGGTCATTAAACCTCTTTATAGTGTAATACACCAGCTTGGAATAACTATGTGGCTACATTTCGGCCTACTGAAGTAATGTAAACTGGAAAAGTTGTTGCATCTCCATAATGCATGATATATAAGATTCTACCAGGCCTTCCAAGGGACATGGAGTTACCTCCATGCATGGAGGTATAACATCAACACCTCCATGCTCCATGCTAGGGAGTAAGGGTGGTAGATAGAATTCAACAAAAAATGGATTTGACTGGCTAAGGGTAGTGGGTCCGCCGCAGTTAGTGTTTCATTCTTAACCCTCTTGATTCTACCAAGGAGGTTAAATATTCTTGATTCTATATAGCTACCTTTGGAGCGGGAAAATTTCATAATGTTGAATTTCTAACAAACAATGACAGTGTGTTAGGTTGAACTCATTTTTGCTAAGTAATTGGCATTACCCCTATAAGATATAGATCTATGCCATTAGCCTGGTATACCAGCGGTTCCGCGGCGCTGATAGCGTCCCTGTCCGCCAAAACAAGCCCCAATTACTTAGTACCGAGCGCCATTGGTACTGTAGTTTATATATAAACGGTTTAGGTTTGTTCGCTCACTCAGCATAATCGAAGAAGCCAGCGGATAAAAAGAAACCAACTCCATATAGAGATAGGACAGCGAGATATTTGGATGATTCCCCTAAACTAAAGAAAACAAGTTAAATTGAACATGATCCCAAATTGACTATATAGGCTAGACGAAAAGATGTGTATTGACTGGTCTGACTCAGTATATGCTCCAAACATGCACATTCCACAAGACTCCTCAGGCCCTGGGTATTTGCTAGCCTCTACCGGGCTTCGGAAAGTGGCTGGAAAGAGTAGAAATTAGCAAAAATAGAGAGATAGCACGCCAGGGGAATTGGTCCGTGAGAGACTCAGAGTACAGTTTGCCTCGGACGCGGCAAACTGTACTCTCTCGCGGACCAATTCCCCTGGCGTGCTATCTGTCTATTTTGGCCGATTTCTACTCTTTTCAGCCGCTTTCCGAAGCCTGGTGGAGGCTAGGTATTTGCTTGGCTTTGAATCAAGGACATTATACTTTGTATCATCATGGAGTTAGAAGATGTGTTTCTATCTCCATGGTCTAATGTCATTGTTTTCAATATATAACGTGTATTCCCTTTATATACTCATTTTGAGCACTGTCTTTTAATCATGTGAAATATATAAAAAAAATGATTGTAGCTTTGGAATTTACATTTACATGTAGTAGTATTAAAACTGATTTCAATTTTTCACTGAGCGAGGGGGCACTTGGAATACAATTGGTATGCATGAATTTTTTCTCATTTAAAGGAAGAAAATTGACAGCATTGAAAATTGAAGGGCTCAAAAAAGGAGTGCAAATTGCAATTATTACAAATGCTCTGGACATAAGACAAATTTAACACAACATGACATTCCAGGGCACAGAAAAGAGAAGTAAGCATGAATGGTAATTGTCTCAAGTATCAAAAGCTGAGGTGAGAAGTGACCTTGTGAAGTACATCTCTACAATAAGCAGGATGTGTCTAAAATAACAGTACAACAAAGGGTAAAAGAAATGTAAATATCCATTGTAGTAAGTATTCCAAGTTGACATGACCAATCTGTAGACCGGTCAGACGGACATGACACCTTTCATGCGTGGTGAAATTAGGATGGGATGTTCCAAATGGCACGAGTAGGAGGCACCTCAATACTAGTACTCTCCAAGCAGAGGTTTGGGTTTGGGGTGTATTTTTGGCGTGTTTTTATGTGTGTTTTTTTATGGGGGTTTATTCTAAAAAAATTGCTTGCTTGAAAAAAATCCAGCGCAAAAAAGGAACCCCGATTAAAAAAACTAAAAACACGCCAAAATACTCCCAAAACCCAAACCTCTGGTTGGAGAATAGTGCCTCAACAGGGTGTGATTAGCACCCATACGAATGCAAAGTAGCAGGAGGGGCAGTTTGGCATGGTAGGAGGTGAACCTATGGCAATTATCACCTTGTCTGTTGCATATTTACGACCTTTTACTAGCACCTTGCCTCATTTTAATGTCATTATAATATTAAAATGAGGTCTTTCCTTGGGGAAAGTCAGCGCGTCTTAGGTACACAGAGAAAGATGGTGTAAGGATTTATAACATTTGGAAATAGGCCAAGGGCAAACGTTTTTACTGAGGAAACGACATAGTCCTATACTTTTGTACACTCTATTTCTAATTAATGTATAGCTATAATTCGGTTTCAAGAATAATTCTAATTTCTTAGTTAAGTTTAGTGTTTGTCCTAGTATCAATTATTTTGAACCAAAAATAATCTTTTTAACCATCTAGAATTGTAGTGGAGAAAAATAGTAAAAATGATTGTTTTGATTGGATAATGTACATATGCATAACCAGTAAGAAACATCGATAAGTGATTGTACACAGTAGTTGAGAGGTAGAAATTAGTGTTGAGTTTGTTTGAATGTACGAGCTTGGATTTGCTGTTAATACATGTAGTTTGCTCTGACGAAATATGTTCCTATATGTACTACAAACAAATATCTTTTGACTAATATCAACTCTGTAAACTAGCATTTGGTTCGCAGTAAAATCTTAACACTGATTTGTATTAGTGTAAAATGACTGACGTGCTAAAGTTTCCAACACTAGGAAGTAATTTTACAGTTGTAAAAACGTAGACGTTCTCTTGTGTACAAGTGAAAGTTTTTGTTCTTTTGTAGTTTTTTTTCGATGTACCTACATATATTTTCTCCCCAAATAATTAAATCGTTTATTACCTTAAACATAATGTTTTCTCTTATATTGCCTTTTGCATGGATGGAGTTTGTCAATTGATCACAAAACACAGAAATTAAGATTTAGGCCAAACAGTTTGGCTTGACTGTAATTTTTAAAAATTGTTCCTTTTATATCATATTAAATTTAAAAAAAAATGTCAGGCGTATGTTACGTTGTTTCGGCGGTCAGAAGTGCAAAACGTTGACATTATGAGGAAAGTGTAACGTGTCACCGACGTCAAATGTATTCTATGGGTAATCAGGCTGACAGTTTTACCTTTGACCCACATTTCCTTCACCTCTGACGTCCTAGACCAGGGAAGGATAAAGCTGCCTGAGTCCCGATTTACGTGAAGAGAAAAACCATCATAGGAAGCAGGTAAGGCTTAGAAACGAACAGGAAAGTATTCAGAAGTCAAGAGGAATAATTTGGGGTCATTTCTGTGGAAGAAGGACCGCAGTAGGACGATAATTTGTAGCTTTTTGCTGATGTGAATATGGTGGAAATGAGGGGGGAGGGGGGCGATACCAAACATACGTTCACACATAGAAACATGTGAAAGGGAGAATTTGGGGAAAATGGTGAAACGGAGGGAACAGACACTCTGGACGTTAAAAGCTGTCATTTTGGCATCTTTATATATGAGCCTTTGCCCTATTTGTTCATTGTCCATAAAACTGTGCAAGGACACTGTATAATGTTCTATTGTCTGTGCACCATGTCTGACCGGTTTTCTGTCAATAGATAATCGTTCCGCCCCAGTTTTGAGATAATTGCGCAATTCTGGATTGTCCACATGATTTCACATTTTGGAGAAATTTAACAATAACACTTTCCCAATTCTTATTGTAGTCACATTGAATTACATTATTTTCAGTTTTTCCATGAAATTCAGATAAATGTCACATTTATGCACCTGTTAGTGTAACGATACGACGGAAGGACAAAGCTGCCCGAGTCCCGGTTTACGTGAAGAGAAAAACCATCATAGGAAGCAGGTAGGACTTAAAGGCGTAGTCTGGTGTCGAGGGGAATAGTTTGACGTTATTTTTATGGAAGAAGGACCGCAGTAAGACGATAATTTATAGCATTTTGACGAATGTAAATATGGTGGATGAGGAGGGAGGGGGGCGAAACCAAACATACGTTCTGAGCGCTCGCCACCTTCATGTAGGTCATGCTGCATCAGGCAAAGTGTCCTTTTTGGTGGACGTAAAATAATATAGAAATATAGCAATGTTGCTTTGGTTTTAAAGCAATGCATAAAGCGTAAATTAGAAATTTGGAAACACCTAAAATTGATTTGTGAAAATAATATGAAATATATGAACGTACTGGGTTTTAAAGAAACACACAAGGCACCTAGAATTGATCTGTGAAAACAGCGAATAAAGTCAGGGGAAGGTGTATGTGTGTGTGTGTGGGGGGGGGGTCTGTTTGACACCACTGTTTTACCCAAGGCAGTTATCCCCATTGTTTGTAAGATTATCCTTGATATCATCTACTATATTATATATATTTTTTTTTCATTTTGGAATAGAGGTAATAAATGATATAATAAATGATGCTAAACTACTTAGCTCGGTAAACTTAGTGAGTGAGTGAGTGAGTGAGTGAGTGAGTAAGTGAGTGAATGAGTGAGTTAGAGTCATTTTGAGATCTCACAACGAGTCTGTAGCAACATAGAAGAATATCTTATTTAGATGTGAGCAACGCAGTAGAATTATGGTGGGTTACGTTGTAATGCATTAGGTTGAAATTGTATAGGCTGGTCAAGTCTTAAGTTTGAACTCGATAAACTTTCTTTTGTGAAATATAGTTGAACAGTTGATGACTAATCTTCATAATTTCTTAATTTTCTCATTAGGCTGGACATGCATATGGCAACGGCAGGGCATGGGTCTCCCACCGGAGTTGGTCAGAACACAGATGATGGGTCTCCCACTGGGGTTTCTCAGGTCGACTATGAGAGTAAAACAAGCAATGCTAAAGACCATGAGGCAGCACAACAAGTCAACTTGAAAAACACAGGTGAGAAACCCTACATGTGTGGGGAGTGTGGATACAGGGCGGCTTGGAGGTCCGAGTTCTCCCGACATATGAGAACCCATACAGGTGAAAAACCCTACAAGTGTGACCAGTGTGACTATTCTGCTGCACAGAAAGGTAATTTGGACCAACATCTACTAAAACATGCTGGTGAGAAACCCTACATGTGTGTAGAGTGTGGGTACAGGGCAACTCAGAAGTTCAACTTATCCCGACATATAAGAACCCATACAGGAGAAAAACCATACATGTGCGGGGAGTGTGGATACAGGACAGCTGTTAAGTCTGTTTTGCTGCAACATATGAGAACCCATACAGGAGAAAAACCCTTCAAGTGTGACCAGTGTGACTATTCTGCTGCCCAGAAATCCAATTTGGACAAACATGCAGTAAAACATACTGGTGAGAAACCCTACATGTGTGGGGAGTGTGGGTACAGGGCAACTCAAAAGCCTCACTTATCCCGACATATGAGAACCCATACAGGAGAAAAACCCTACAAGTGTGATCATTGTGACTATTCTGCAGCAGAGAAAAGTACATTGGACAGACATGTAGTAAAACATACTGGTGAGAAACCCTACACGTGTGAGGAGTGTGGATACGGGACAGCTGTGATGTCAAGCTTATCCAAACATATAAGAACCCATACAGGAGAAAAACCCTACAAGTGTGATTAGTGTGACTATTCTGCAGCACAGAAAAACAGTTTGGACCAACATCTAGCAAAACACAATGGTGAGAAACCCTTCATGTGTGAGGAGTGTGGATACAGGACAGCTAGTAAGTCCCACTTATCTCAACATATGAGAACCCATACAGGAGAAAAACCATACAAGTGTGACCAGTGTGACTATTCTGCTGCAGATAAATCCACCTTAGATAACCATAAAGAAACACATAGCGATGAGAAACCCTACAAGTGTGACCAGTGTGACTATTTTGCAGCACAGAAAAGTACATTGGACAGACATGTAGTAAAACATACTGGTGAGAAACCCTACATGTGTGAGGAGTGTGGATACGGGACAGCTGTGATGTCAAGCTTATCCAAACATATGAGAACCCATACAGGAGAAAAACCCTACAAGTGTGGGGTGTGTGGGTTCAGGACAGCTGTGAGGTCCAACTTATCCCGACATATGAGAACCCATACAGGAGAAAAACCCTACATGTGTGACTAGTGTGACTATTCTGCAACGCACAGAAGCAATCTGGACCGACATCTAGCAAACCATACTGGTAAGAAACCCTACATGTGCGGGGAGTGTGGATACAGGACAGCTGTTAAGTCTGTTTTGTTGCAACATATGAGAACCCATACAGGAGAAAAACCCTACAAGTGTGACCAGTGTGGCTATTCTGCTGCACAGAAATCCAATTTCGACAAACATGTAGTAAAGCACACTGGTGAGAAACCCTACATGTGTGGGTACAGGACAGCTCTGATGTCAAGCTTATCCAAACATATGAGAACCCATATAGGAGAAAAATCCTACAAGTGTGTCATGTGTAGCTATTCTGTAACCTCCAAGCCTCACCTAACTCGACATATGAGAATTCACACGGAGGCACCAACTCTGCAACCGTGACCATCTCGTAGTGACATTTTGTACTTACAATCTTTTCTTAACTATAGTTTCTCTATCTTGATACGAAGCTTAGGATATATAACAATGATACTCAAAAAGATTTTGGCTTAATATTCCGTAAGAATACAAAATACTTGCAACTAGGCAAATGTTTTTTTTCCCGAGGAAATGTCAAAGTCCTATACTTTTGTACTTTTGTAAACTAGTATTTGGTTTGCTTTAAAATCTTTGCACTAATTTTCATCAGTGTAAAATGACTGAAGTGTTCTATTTCTAATTAATGCATATATATAACTATAATTAAGTTACAACAATAATTCTTAGTTTACTATAGAAGCATATATAGTTTGTTCTAGTATCAATTATTTTGAACAATTTTTTTTTGCTATCTAGGATTGTAGTGTAAAAACAGTAAACTTGATAGTATTGATTGTATTATGTGCATGTGCATAATCAGTAATTAACACCGATAAGTGATTGTGCACAGGAGTTGGAAGGTAGACGTTAGAGTTGAGTTTGTATGAATGAACGAGCTTCGATTTCCTGTTAATAGTTCACGTTGACGAAGTGTTTGCTTACGTGTACTACAAAAAATATTAAGCAAGAGGTAATTTTACAGTTTAAAAAATATAGTCGTTATGTTTGTATAAGAGTATACAGTATATTGTTTTGTAGTTTTTTTTCCAAGATGTATCTACAGATATTTTCCACTAACACAATTAAATCGTTTAAAACTTTGAACATAATGCTTCCTTCTGTCTTGCCTTTTTTTATGGATGAAGTTTGCCAATTGATCACAAAATACAGAAATCAAGATTCAGACCAGTTTGGCTTGACTGTCCCTTTTTTAAGATCATCCTTTCATGTCATATTAGATCAGAAACAAAGGTCAGCCACAGTTACGTTTTTTCGGTCACATTAAATTGTTAACAAACTTGTCCCGTTCATATCAGACCAGAAACAAAAGGCAGGCGTATGTAACGTCGTTTAGGTAGTTCTTTGAAGTGCAAAATGTTGACATTATGACGAAAGCGTAACGTGCCACCCGCAGCCAAATGTATTACGTGGGTAATCAGGCTTAGCATTTCACCTTTGACTTACTGTGCGTTCACCTTTGACCTCACGAGACGACGGAAGGACAAAGCTTACCGAGTCCCAATTTACGTTTAAAGACAAAAACATCTTAGGAAGCAGGTAAGACTTAGAGGCGAGCAGCCAGGTAGTCTGATTTCGAGGGGAATAGTTGGGGTCATTTCTGTGAAAGGAGGACCGCATTATTAGGATAATTGATAGACGATAGATAATTCATTTTCGGGATGTGAATTTGGTGGAAATGAGGGGGAGGGGGGCGAAACCAAACATACGTTCGACCCCTCGCCACCTTTTAATATGTAGGTCATGCTGCATCAGGTAAAGTGTCTTTTTGGGAGGACGTGGAATAATATAGAAATATAGGAATGTTGACTGGGTTTTAAAGCAATGCATAAAGCCTAGAATTGACTTGTGACTGTTTTACACCATTGTTTTGCCGATGGCGGTTATCCCCATTGTTGGTAGTTGTAGAGTTAGATTATCCTTGATGTCATCTACTATGTACTCTCTTGTTTAATTTTGGAATAGAAGTAATAAAAGGTTTAATATAATAATAAAAATAATAATTGTATAGGTAATAATAAAATGTTTAATATAATAATAAAAATAATAATTGTATAGGTTGATCAAGACTTAAGTTTGAACTCGATAAACTTTGTTTTGTGTAAACCTAGTTTAACAACTAGTAACGTCTTAAACGACTAATCTATATAATTTTTTTTTTAATTTACTCATTAGGCTGGACATGGCAACAGCAGGGCACAGGTCTCCCACCGGAGTTGTTGAGAACTACTATGATGGCTCTCTCACCGGGGTTTCTCAGGTCGACTGTGACAGCAAAACAACTAACGCTGAAGACTATGCGGCAGCACAACAAGTTAATTTGAAAAACGCTGTCAACAAAACCTACAAGTGTGGGGAATGTGGGCACATGGCGGCTAATGAGTCTCTCATGTCCCGACATATGAGAACCCATACAGGAGAAAAACCCTACATGTGTGACCAGTGTGACTATTCTGCAGCACACAGAAGCAATTTGGACGGACATTTAGCAAGACACACTGGTGAGAAACCCTACATGTGTGGGGAGTGTGGGTACAGGACAGCTAATAGGTCTGACTTATCCCGACATATGAGAACCCATACCGGAGAAAAACCCTTCAAGTGTGACCAGTGTGACTATTCTGCAACACGAAAATTCAACTTGGAAGTTCATCTAGAAAAACACACAGGTGACAAACCCTACATGTGTGGGGAGTGTGGTTTCAGGACAGCTCTGAGGTCCAACTTATCCCAACACATGAGGACCCATACAGGAGAAAAGCCCTACAAGTGTGACCAGTGCGACTATTCCGCAGCACAGAAATCCACCTTAGTGGTCCATATAGCAACACACACCGGTGAGAAACCCTACATGTGTGGGGAGTGTGGGTACAGGACAGCTCACAAGTCTGACTTATCCCGACATATGAGAATCCATACAGGAGAAAAACCCTACAAGTGTGACCAGTGCGACTATTCTGCAATCCGTAAATCCTCTTTGAAAGAACATCTAGCAAAACACACCGGTGAGAAACCCTACATGTGTGGGGAGTGTGGGTACAGCACAGCTAAAAAGTCCCACTTATCCCGACATATGAAAATGCATACATCAGAAAAAAATTAAAAAGGGTGACAAGTGTGACAATTCTGCTACACAGAAATCTAAGTTAGACAAACATCTAGCAACACACACTGGTAAGAAACCCAACAGTGTGAGATGTGTGGATACAGAGCAACTTACAAGTCTTCCTTAGCCCATCATTCAAGAACCCATACAGGTGAAGAACCCTATATGTGTGCGACTATTCTGCAGCACATGAAAGCACCATAGATAAACATATTTAAGCAAAAGACACCGGTGAGAAACCCTACATGTATGGGGAGTGTGGGTACAGGACAGCTCAAAAGTCTGGCTTATCAATGTGAGAACCCATACAGGAGAAAAACCCTACAAGTGTGCCTATTCTTTAGCTTAGTCTGCATGAACTCGACATATGAGAATTCACACGCAGGCACGAATTCTGCAACTGTGATCATCTCGTTGTAACATAAAACACGCAAAATCTTAACTACCGTTTCTCTATTTTAATACCAAGCCTTCGGATATATAGCATTAATGTTAACATTTAGGCTAAATATTTTGTACTTTCGTCAATGCATTTTTAATCACTGTAAAACAATGTTTCAGTCATAAGAATAATTCTTAGTTTAGTTTAGTAGCCCATATATTTTGTTTTAGCATTAATTATTTTGAACAAAATAAATCATTTTTAATTAAGGTATCTAGAATTGTAGTGGAAGAATAATAAACCGAATGGTTTTGGTTGGATAATGTACATATGCATAATTAGTTATAAACATCGGTAAATAATTGTGCACCGTAGTTGGAAGGTAGACGTTAGAGTTGAGTTTGAATGAATGAACGAGCTTCTATTTCCTGTTAATAGTTCACGTTGACGAAGTGTTTGCCTTTATGTACTACAAACAAATATCTTTTGGTTAATGTCAACTCTGTAAACTAACATTTAGTTCGCAGTAAAATATCTACACTGAGTAGGTAAATCTAAACAGCAGGAATTAAAAATGTATTCGTTATTTTGTATACAAGTATAAGTTCCTGTTTGTTTTGTAGTTTTTTTACGAAGATGTATCAACAGATATTTTCCGCTAACAAAATTAAATCGGAAAAAAAAACTCGAACATAATGTTTCCTTTTGTCTTGTCTTTTTTCTCGGATGAAATATTGTCAGAGGTGATTTGTAAAACACAGAAATCAAGATTCATGAAACAGTTGGGCTTGCCATTAATTTGTTAACAAACTTGTCCAGTTCATATCAGAACAGAAACAAAAGTCAAGCATACGTGACGTCGTTTTGATGGTCTGTTTGAAGTTCAAAACGATTACATTATGAGGAAAGCGTAATATGCCACCCGACGTCAAATGTATTACGTGGGTAATCAGGCTATGAAATTCACATTTGACCTGCATGGCACTAACCTCTGACCTCACGAGACGACGGAAGGAAGGACAAAGCTGCCCGAGTCCCGGTTTACGTAAAGAGAAAAACCATCATAGGAAGCAGGTAAGACTTAGGAACGAACAGAAAAGTAACCTGATGTCGATGGCAATAGTTTGAGGCTATTTGTATGGAAGAAGGACCGCAGTAGGACGATAATTTGTAGCCTTTGGACGAATGTAAATATGGTGAAAATGAAGGGGGAGGGGGGCGATACGTTTGGACCCTCGCAACATACATGTAGGTCATGCTGCATCAGGCAAAGTGACCTTTTTGGTGGACGTGGAATAATATAGAATTATAGGAATGTTCACTGGGTTTAAAAGCAAAGCCTAAAGCGTAAATTACAAATTTGGAAACACCTGGTATTGATCTGTGAATACAGCGATTAAAGTCGGGGGGGGGGGGGGAATGTTGTGTTTGAGACCATTGTTTTACCGAAGGCAGTTATTACTATTGTTTGTAGTTGCAGAGTTAGATTATCTTCGATGTCATCAATTATATACATTTTTGTTTCATTTTGGAATAGAAGTAATAAATAATATAATAAGAGATTTTAAACTACTTAGCTCGGTGGAGTAAGTAGTGAGTGAGTGAGAGTGAGTGAGTAAGTGAGTGAGAGAGTGAGTGAGTAAGTGAGTGAGTGAGTAAGACTGAGTAAGTGAGTGAGTGAGTGAGTGGGTGAGTGAGTGAGAGTGAGTGAGTAAGACTGAGTGAGTGAGTGAGTGAGACTGAGTGAGTGAGTGAGACTGAGTGAGTGAGTGATTGATTAATTGAGTAAGTAAGTAAGTGAGTAAGTGGAACAAAATGTGGAAATGGTGGGAATTTTTGCAAAAATAGGCATTTTGGACCATTTCTGTGACCTTTGACCTACAATATGACACCTGGTATTGATCTGTGAATACAGCGATTAAAGTCGGGGGGGGGGGGATGTTGTGTTTGAGACCATTGTTTTACCGAAGGCAGTTATTACTATTGTTTGTAGTTGCAGAGTTAGATTATCTTCGATGTCATCAATTATATACATTTTTGTTTCATTTTGGAATAGAAGTAATAAATAATATAATAAGATATTTTAAACTACTTAGCCCGGTGGAGTAAGTAGTGAGTGAGTGAGAGTGAGTGAGTAAGTGAGTGAGAGAGTGAGTGAGTAAGTGAGTGAGTGAGTAAGACTGAGTAAGTGAGTGAGTGAGTGAGTGGGTGAGTGAGTGAGAGTGAGTGAGTAAGACCGAGTGAGTGAGTGAGTGAGACTGAGTGAGTGAGTGAGACTGAGTGAGTGAGTGAGTGATTGATTGATTGAGTAAGTAAGTAAGTGAGTAAGTGGAACAAAATGTGGAAATGGTGGGAATTTTTGCAAAAATAGGCATTTTGGACCATTTCTGTGACCTTTGACCTACAATATGACCTTGACACTACATGTTTAATAGTGCAAAGTACCTTTGTGGCATGACATGCCACATAAAAGACCATTAAAGGTCCCAGGCCGGACATATTTCTGCGTTGTACGTTACCAAATGTGGGGGAGTTTTGCAAGTTGGCAAAAAACATGCGTTTCTGGGGTTGAAAAAGTAATTTTCGGGGTAGGGGGGAGGGGGGGTTCGGGCTCGATTTAAAATTTTTTGACATTCCCAAGACATGGGAGCATTAGAAAATCTGGGCTAAAGTTGAATCTAAAGATTTTCGTGAAATAACACCCCTCCCTAGAGTAAGTAAGTAAGTGAGTAAGTGAGTGAGTAAGTGGGTGGTTTTAAGATCTCACAACGAGTTTGTAGCAACATATAAGAATATTTATTCAGATGTAAGAAAGACATTACGATAGAATTATAATGGGTTACCCTGTAAATGCATTACGTTGAAATTGTATAGGCTGGTAAAGTCTTAAGTTTGAACTCGATAACGGATAAACTTTGTTTTGTGTAAACATAGATGAACAGTTGATGACTAATTTATGAAATTTCTTAATTTTCACATTAGGCAGGACATGGCAACGGCAGAGCATGGGTCTCCCACCGGAGTTGGTCAGAACTCAGAGGATGGGTCTCCCACTGGGGTTTCCCAGGTCGACTGTGAGAGCAAAACAAGCAAAGATGAAGACCATGCTTCAGCACAACAAGTCAACTTGAAAGACGCTATTAACAAAGCTTACAAGTGTGGGGAGTGTGGGTACATGGCGGCTTATGAGTCTCTCATGTCCCGACATATGAGATCCCATACAGGAGAAAAACCCTACAAGTGTGACCAGTGTGACTATTCTGCTGCACGGAGAAGCACTTTGGTCAAACATCTTGCAAAACACACCGGTGAGAAACCCTACATGTGTGGGGAGTGTGGATACAGGGCAACACAGAAGTCTCACTTATCCCAACATATGAAAACCCATACAGGAGAAAAACCCTACAAGTGTGACCAGTGTGCCTTTTCTGCAGCACAGAAAGGCAATTTGGACCAACATCTACTAAAACATGCTGGTGAGAAACCTTACATGTGCGGGGAGTGTGGGTACAGGGCAACTCAGAATTCCACCTTATCCCGACATATAAGAACCCATACTGGAGAAAAACCCTACAAGTGTGACCAGTGTGACTATTCTGCAGCACAGCAAAGCAATTTGGATAAACATAAAGTAAAGCACACTGGTGAGAAACCCTACATGTGTGGGGAGTGTGGATACAGGGCAACTCAAAAGTCTGCCTTATCCCGACATATGAGAACCCATACAGGAGAAAAACCCTATAAGTGTGATCAGTGTGACTATTCTGCAGCACAGAAAAACAGTTTGGACCAACATCTAGCAAAACACACTGGTGAGAAACCCTACATGTGTGGGGACTGTGAATACAGGACAACCTGGAGGTCTACCTTATCCCAACACATGAGAACCCATACAGGAGAAAAACCATACAAGTGTGACCAGTGTGACTATTCAGCTGCAAGAAAATTCTGTTTGGACCGACATCTAGTAAAACACACTGGTGAGAAACACAGTGTGGGGAGTGCGGGTTCAGGGCAACTCTAAAGTCTACCTTATCGATCTCAACATATGAGAAACGATACAGGAGAAAAACCCCACAAGTGTGACGAGTGTGACTATTCTGATGCACAGAAAGTTACCTTGGACCAACATGTAACAAGACACACTGGTAGAAAACCCTACATGTGTGAAGAGTGTGGATTCAGGGCAACTATAAAGAGTTACTTAGCCCAACATATGAAAGCCCATACAGAAGAAAAACCCTATAAGTGTGACCAGTGCACCTATTCTGCAGCCTTCCAGTCTGCCCTATCTGGACATATGATAATGAGAATTCACACGGAGGCACCAACTCTGCCACTATGACCATCTCGTAGTGACATTTAGTACGCACAATCTTCTCTTAACTATAGTTTTTTTTTTTTTTGAAGAACATGAGAAGATATGTCAATTAATTTTTAAAATGCCAATTAATAACCACCACCTATCTTCTTCTTCCGATAATGTCCAGCTGCCGGAACTTCGGCAATTATTGACATTTGACGGGTCAGAGGTCACCAATATAAATTAAATTTAGGAAGAATTGCATACCTTCGAGACGAAGGTGGCCAAGGATAGGGACTGTACAGTGTCTTCAGACAGGGCATTCCAGTCTCGATCAGTGCGGGGGAAGAAGGAATGGAGTCGATAGTTTGTGCGGCAGGGGATGTGCTGGAACTGCTGGCTGTGACCCCTCCGGCAGCCTGATATACTTTGTTCTAGTATCAATTATTTTGACCCAAAATATCTTTTTTAGTCTTCTTCTTCTTCTTCCCCAAGCGCGCAAACCTCAATAGGTTGAGGGCTCTAGCACGGTGAGGGTTGGGGTATTGATTGATTGGGGTGGTCGCAATTTTTGTGTGTGTACAGTGTATATGGTTTGTAGATTGTGGTGTGCAGCTCCTCAATAGGCAGGGGCGCCACTGCCTGACCGCCACCGAAAGCTGGAACTGCTGGCTGTGACCCCTCCGGCTTCTCCTGTTGCTGCCAATCTTAACGATAAAACACATTAATATTCAAAACATTTAGGCTAAATACACTATCTATAATATGATAGAAGAAGAACTTTATTGCACGACAGTTGTACACGGTACAATGTATGGCAAAGACATAGTTAAGAAATAAAGAAAAGGAAATTAATATCTTAATTACCAAATAACAGGAGCTAATACAGTATTCAATAGGGCTAATAAAGAAGAGGAAATTAACATCTTAATTACTAAATAACAAGGGCTAATACAGTATTCAATAGGGCTAATAAAGAAGAGGAAATTAATATCTTAATTACTATAATATAATATCTGCAAATAGGCAAAGGTTTTTTTCCCAAGGAAATGTCGTAGTCACGTACTTTCGTCCACTGCATTTCTAATCACCGTAAAACTGTGGCTCAGTTATAAGAATAATTCTTAGCAGCCTGATTGTTCTAGTATCAATTATTTTGACCCAAAAAATCTCTTTTAGTCATCTATAATAGTAATGGAAGAACAGTAAAGTTGATTGGATAATGTACATATACATAGTAATTAACATCGGTAAGTGATTATACACAGTAGTGGAAATGTAGGTGTAAGTGTTGCGTTTGTATATATATACGAGGTTCAATTTCCTGTTAATAGTTTGTGTGACGAATTGTGTTCCCACATGTACTACAAACATCTTTTGACTAATAGTATCAACGCTCAAATAGTTAAATCGTTTAATACCTTGAACATAATGCTTTCTGATGTCTTGCCTTTTTTCATGGATGGAGTTTGCCAATCGATCAGCAAAAAAAAAAAATCAAGATTCAGACTAATCAGTTCGGCTTGACTGTCCTTTTTTTAAAAATCTTCCTTTCAAATCAAATTAGTTAAGAAACAAAGGTCAGGCATGTGTTACGTTGTTTCGGTGGTCTGAAGTGCAGAAAGTTTACATTATGAGGAAAGCGTAACGTGCAACCCGCAGTCAAACGTATTACATGGGTAATCAGGCTCACAGTTTCACCTTTAACCCAAATTTACTTCACCTCTGACCTCCTTAACGACGGAAGGACAAAGCTGCCCGAGTCCCGGTTTACGTGAAGAGAAAAATCATCATAGGAAGCAGGTAAGACTTAGAGGCGAGCAGCCAGGTAGCCTGATGTCGAGGGGAATAGCTTGAGGTCATTTCTGTGGAAGAAGGACCGCAGTAGGACGATAATAGAGAGATATTTTCTGACATGAATATGGCGGAAATTCAGTGGGAGGGGGGCGCGCATAAACATATTATTATGACCTCTGGCCACCTTCATGTACGTCAGACATAAGGTAAAACAGATGTTTTGGAATGACTTGAATGATACTAAAACAAACAAACAAACAAACAAACAACAAACAAACAAACATAAGATTAATTGCCAATATCCATAAGAATTATTTCAGGAAATCGAAATCTGTTACAGAAAACACCTTGTCTTTGCACCATTTGTTGATTTGCAAATAATTAGGTTAAACCAGTATATAGCCTGTTCAATTTTGTATTCTGCATTTATAGCTTTTACGATGTATCTTCATAATTTCTTCATTTTCTCGTTAGGCTTGACATGGCAACGGCAGAGCATGGGTCTCCCACCAGAGTTGGTCAGAACTGTGATGGGTCTCCCACCGGGGTTTCCCAGGTCGACTGTGACAGTAAAACAATCAGTGTTAAAGACCAGACGGCAGCACAACAAGACAACATGAACAACGCTGGTGGGAAACCCTACATGTGTGGGGAGTGTGGATACAGAACAGCTAAAAAGTACTACTTGTCCCGACATATGAGAACCCATACAGGAGAAAAAACCCTACAAGTGTGACCAGTGTGACTATTCTGCAGCACGCAAATACTCTTTAGACCAACATCTAATAAAACACACTGGTGAGAAAGCCTACATGTGTGGGGAGTGTGGATACAGGACAACTTACCAACATGTCTTACTGGAACATATGAGAACCCATACAGGAGAAAAACCCTACAAATGTGACCAGTGTGACTATTCTGCTGCACAAAGAGGCAGTTGGGTTAAACATTGTGCAAAACACAGCGGTGAGAAACCCTACATGTGTGGGGAGTGTGGATTCAGCACAGTATACAAACATGTCTTATCCCGACATATGAAAAGCCATACAGGAGAAAAACCCTACAAGTGTGACCAGTGTGACTATTCCGCTGCACGGAAATTCTGTTTGGACATACATCTAGCAAACCACACTGGTGAGAAACCCTACATGTGTGGGGAGTGTGGATACAGGACAGCTGTTAAGTCTGTTTTGTTGCAACATATGAGAACCCATACAGGAGAAAAACCCTACAAGTGTGACCAGTGTGAATATTCTGCAGCAGAAAAAAGTACATTGGACAAACATGTAGTAAAACATACTGGTGAGAAACCCTACATGTGTGGGGAGTGCAGGTTCAGGACAGCTGTGAGGTCAAGCTTAGCACAGCATATGATAGGCCATACAGGAGAAAAACCCTACAAGTGTGAGCAGTGTAGCTTTTCTGCAGCCTCCATGTCTGCCCTAACTCGACATGTGAGAATTCACACGGAGGCACCAACTCTGCCACTGTGACCATCTCGTATTGACATTTTGTATGCAAAGTCTTCTCTTGATACTAACTATAGTTTTCGTAAATTTATGCCATGGTTAAAGATATATCACATTGATATTCAAGATATTTAGGCTATTATTTATAATATAATATCATATTTGCAAATATATCATATTACAAGTAATATCAAAATTATTTAAGGTACTAGTTATAATATGATATCATATTTATAAATAGGTAAAGCTTTTTTTCTGAGGAAGTGTCATAGTCATGTAATTTCGTCCACTGCATTTATAATTGTTCAGTTAGAAGAATAATTCTTAGTTTAGTTTAGTAGCCCATATACTTTGTTCTAATATGAAGTATTATGAACAAAAAATTACCTTTTTAGGTATCTATAATTGTAGTGGAAGAACAGTAAAGTTGATAGAATTGATGTGCATGTGTATAATCAGTTATTAATAGTTCGCAGTAAAATATTTACCCTATGTAGGTAAATCTTAACAGCAAGAGGTTATTTTATACTAGTAGTTGAAAAAAAACCTAGGCGTTATTTTGTATACGAATAAAAGTTCCTATTTGTTTTGTATTTTTTCGAATTTGTATTTGCAGATATTTGCCGCTAACACAATTAAATTGTTTAAAACATTGAACGTAATGTTTTCTTCCGTCTTGTCTTTTTTCCTTAATGGAATATTGTCGGAGGTGGTGATTAAAACACAGAAATCAAGATTGATGAAACACAGAAATCAACATTCATTTTTCGAAGATACAGCTACAAATATTTTCCGCTGACACAATTAAATCGTTTAAAAGTTTGAACATAATGTTTCCTTCTGTCTTGTCTTTTTTTCTCGGATGGAATATTGTTAGAGATGATGGGTGAAACACAGAAATCAAGATTCATGAAACAGTTCGGCTTGACATTAATTTGTTAACAAACTTATCCCGTTCATATCATAACAGAAACAAACGTCAGGCGTATGTAACGTTGTTTAGGTGGTCTGTTTGAAGTGCAAAACGTTTATATTATGACGATAGTGTAACCTGCCACCCGCAGTCATATGTATTACGTAAGTAATCAAGCACACATCTCACCTTTGACCCACATATTGCTGACCTCTGACCTCACGAGACGACGGAAGGACAAAGCTGCCCGAATCCCGGTTTACGTGGAGAGAAAAACCGTCATAGGAAGCAGGTAAGGCTAAGAGGCGAGCAGCCAGGTAGTCTGATATTGAGGGGAATAGTTTGAGGCCATTTCTGTGGAAGAAGGATGGTAGTAGGACGGTAATTCAGAGATATTTTCTGACGAGAATATGGCGGAAATTAAGGGGGAGGGGGGCGCGCGCACAAACATATTGGATATTATTATTACGACCTCTGGCCACCTTTATGTACGTCAAACATAAGGTAAAACAGATGTTTTGGAATCTCTAAAATGATACTAAAACAAACAAACAAACATAACATTAATTGCCAATACCAATACAGCTTTCTACTTATTTAAGGCAAATATAAGCCATTGATTTCTTAGATGAAAGTTGCATGTAGCCTGAACAATTTATAATTAGTAATCGACATAACTTTTTTTCCGCTATTAATTCTAGCATTAATAGCTTTTACGATGTATCTTTATAATGTCATCATTTTCTTATTCAGCTGGACATGGCAAAGTCAGGGCACGGGTCTCCCACCGGAGTTGGTCAGAACTCAGATGGTGGGTCTCCCACTGGTGTTTCCCCGGTTGACAGCGACATCAAAACAATCAATGTTGAGGACCAGGCGGCAGCACAACAAGTCAACTTGAAGAACGCTGGTGAGAAACCCTACATGTGTGGGGAGTGTGAATACAGGGCAGATCGAAAGTCCTACTTACTCCGACATATGAGAACCCACACAGGAGAAAAACCCTACAAGTGCGACCAGTGCGACTATTCTGCTGCAGAAAAGTCTAATTTGAAGCAACATCTAGCAAAACACACTGGTGAGAAACCCTACATGTGTGGGGAGTGTGGGTACAGGACAACTTTCAAGTCTTCCTTAGTCCATCATATGAGAGGCCATACAGGTGAAAAAACCTACAAGTGTGACCAGTGTGACTATTCTGCAGCACAGAAATGCACCCTGGACACACATCTAGCAACGCACACTGGTGAGAAACCCTACATGTGTGGGGAGTGTGGATACAGGACAGCTCACAAGTTTGACTTATCCCGACATATGAGAACCCATACAGGAGAAAAACCCTACAAGTGTGACCAGTGTGACTATTCTGCAGCACAGAAGTGCACCCTGGACACACATCTAGCAACGCACACTGGTGAAAAACCCTACATGTGTGGGGAGTGTGGATACAGGACAGCTCAGAAGTCCACCTTGTCCAAACATATGAGAAACCATACAGGAGAAAAACCCTACAAGTGTGTCCTGTGTAGCTATTCTGCAGCCGCTAGGTCTATCCTAACTCGACATATGAGAATCCACACGGAGGCACCAACTCTGCAACCGTGACCATCTCGTAGTGACATTTTGTATACACAATCTTGTCTTAACTATAGTTTCTCTATCTTGACACCAAGCTTAAGGATATATAAAATTAATATTTAAAAAGATTTAGGCTAAATGTTCTGTAAGAATATATAATACTTGGAAATAGTTAAAGGTTTTTTTCCCGAGGAAATGCCAAAATTTTGTAAACTAGCATTTGGTTTGCTGTAAAATCTTTGCACTGATTTTCACTAGTGTAAAAAGACTGACGTGCTTCTATTTCTTATTAATGCATAACAATAATTCTTAGTTTAGTATAGAAGCATATATATTTTGTTAAAGTATCAATTATTTTAAACAAAAAAGTAATCTTTTTTTTGTATCTATATACTGGGATTGTAGTATAAAAACAGTAAACTTGATGGTATTGATTGGATAATGTGCATGTGCATAATCAATTATTAATATCGGTGATTGTACACAGTAGTTGGAAGGTAGACGTTAGAGTTGGGTGAATGAACGAGCTTCTTTTTTCCGTTAATAGTTCACGTTGACGAAGTGTTTGCCTACATGTACTACAAACAACTTTTGCCAATTGGTTAATATCAATTCTGTAAACTAGCGTATATTTCGCAGTAAAATATTTATACTGAGTAGGTAACTCTTAACAGCAAGAGCTTATTTTTATAGTTGAAAAAATGTAGGCGTTATTTTGTATACGAGTATAAGTTCCTGTTTGTTTTGTAGTTTTTTTTTTTTCGAAAGTGTATCTACAGATATTTTCGCTAGCACAATTAAATCGAATCGTTTAAAACCTTGAACATAATGTTTCTTTCTGTCTTGCCTTTCTCTTCGTCATATGTGGTGAGTTGATTACAAAACACAGAAATCAACATTCGGACCAAACAGTTTGGCTTGACATTCATTTCGTAACAAACTTGTCCCGTTCATATCAGAACAGAAACAAAAGTTAGGCGTATGTTACGTTGTTTAGGTGGTCTGTTTGAAGTGCAAAACGTTTATAATATAACTAAAGCGTAACGTACCACCCTTAGTCAAATGTATTACGTGGGTAATCAGGCTCACAATTTCACCTTTGACCTGCATAGCGTTTACCTCTGACCTCACTCGACGACGGAAGGACAAAGCTGCCCGAGTCCCGATTTACGTGAAGAGAAAAAAAACATCATAGGAAGCAGGTAAGACTTATAGGCGAGCAGCCAGGTAGTCTGATGTCGAGGGGAATAGTTTGAGGTCATTTCTGTGGAAGAAGAACCGCAGTAGGACGATAATTGATAGACATTTTCTGACGTGAATATGGTGGAAATGAGGAGGGAGGGGGGCGAAACCAAATACTAGTATACGTTCGACCCTCGAAATCTACATGTAGGTCACATGCATGTTGCACCAGGCAAAATGTCCTTTTCTTGGAGGACGTGGAATAATATAGCAATATAGGAATGTTGACTGGGATTTAAAGAAACGCATAAAGCGTAAATTACAAATTTGGAAACACCTAGAATTGATTTGTAAAAATAATATGAAATATAGGCTGGCACACAAGGCACCTAAAATTGATCTGTGAAAACAGCGAATAAAGTCAAAGGAAGGAGTGTGTGTGTGTGGGGGGGGGGGGTCTGTTTGACACCACTGTTTTACCCAAGGCAGTTATACCATTGTTTGTTAGATTATCCTTGATATCATCTACTATATAATATATTTTTGTTTCATTTTGGAATAGTGGTAATGAATAATTTAATAAAACATTTGAGTGGGTGAGTGAGTGAGTGAGTGGGTGAGGAAGTGAGTGATTTTAAGATCTCACAACGAGTCTGTAGCAACATAGAAGAATATTTACTCAGATGTGAGAAAGACAACACGTTCAAATTATTGTTGGTTACTTTGTAATGCATTAGGTTGAAATTGTATAGGCTGGTCAAGTCTAAAGTTTGAACTCGATAAACTTTATTTTGTGTAAATATAGTTGAGCAGTTAATAACTAATCTAATAATTTCTTAATTTTCTCATTAGGCTGGACATGGCAACAGCAGGGCACGGGTCTCCCACCGGAGTTGGTCAGAACTCAGATGATGGGTCTCCCATTGGGGTTTCCCTAGTTGACTGCGACAGCAAAACAAGCACTGCTGAAGACCAGACGGCAGCACAACAAGTTAACGCTGTCAACAAAGCCTTAAAGTGTGGGGAGTGTGGATACATGGCGGCCTATGAGTCTCTCCTGTCCCGACATATGAAAACCCATACAGGAGAAAAACCCTATAGTTGTGACCAGTGTGACTATTCTACAGCACACAGATGGAATTTGGACCGGCATCTAGCAAAACACACTGGTGAGAAACCCTACATGTGTGGGGAGTGTGGATACAGGACAGCTCAGAAGTCTAGCTTATCCCAACATATGAGAACCCATACAGGTGAAAAACCCTACAAGTGTGACCAGTGTGACTATTCTGCAGCACACAAATACTCTTTGGACCAACATCTAGCAAAACACACTGGTGAGAAACCCTACAAGTGTGAGAGGTGTGGTTACAGGACAGCTCGGAAGTCCACCTTATCCCAACATATGAGAAGCCATTCAGGAGAAAAACCCTACAAGTGTGACCAGCCTTGGTGTAACTATTCTGCTACACAGATAGGCAATTTGAACCTACATCTACTAAAACATGCTGGTGAGAAACCCTACATGTGTGGGGAGTGTGGGTACAGGGCAACTCAGAAGTCCACCTTAGCCCGACATATAAGAATTCATACTGGAGAAAAACCCTACAAGTGTGACCAGTGTGACTATTCTGCTGCAGAGAAATTCAATTTGGACAAACATGTAGCAAACCACACTGGTGAGAAACCCTACATGTGTGGGGAGTGTGGATACAGGACAGCTGACAGAGCTAACTTATCTCAACATATGAGAACCCATACAGGAGAAAAACCCTACATGTGTGGGGAGTGTGGATACAGGGCAACTCACAAGTCACATTTATCCGGACATATGAGAACCCATACAGGAGAAAAACCATACAAGTGTGACCAGTGTGACTATTCTGCAGCACAGAAATCCACCTTAGTGGACCATAAAGCAACACACACCGGTGAGAAACCCTACATGTGTGGGGAGTGTGGGTACAGGACGGCTGACAGGTCTACCTTATCCCGACATATGAGAACTCATACAGGAGAAAAACCCCACAAGTGTTACCAGTGTAGCTATTCTACAGCTTCCAGGTCTGCCCTATCTCGACATATGAAAATTCACACTGAGGCACCAACTTTGCAACTGTGACCATTTCGTAGAGTTGTAGTGACATTTCGTATGCACAATTTCCTCTTAACATTAGTTAAGTTTTTTTTAGTTTAATACCAAGTATTAAAGGATATCACATTAATATCAAAACATTTAGACTAAATATAGTGTAAGGATTTATAACATTTGCAAAAAGGCAAAGGGCAAAGGTTTTTCTTGAGTAAATGTCACAGTCATATACTTTTGTACACTCTATTTCTAATTGTATGTTTTACATCATCAGACCTACAAGGTCTTATGCTACATGCTACATGCCACTTTATCCTATTTAGTCTAGCATTCCACTGCCTCCTGTTTCTTGCTAGTCTAGCTAACTGTTCAAATGGTAGGCGGCCACAATCCATCAGGAGAGAACCATCAGGCGGGTTGTCTCCTCCGCACACGTAGGCTTTAAGGGTGCGCCTGACCAGTCTGGAGGGGTCCATACGAAAAATGTGGCCCAGGTACCGGAGTCTCCTACGACGAATGGCTGACACTAAGTCGTAGTCTGGATTTGTTGCTGTGTCGCGATAGTGTTTCTTAGTTATCACATGTAAACATCTACTGTTGAAACCGTTGATCATTCTTGTAACGTCCTGTGTTAAGTCCCATGCCTCACAACTGTGTGTAAGGGTTGAACAGACAGAAGATTTATACAGGCGTATTTTCATTGAATAGGGGAGTCTGTGGTCCCTCCATATATGTTGTAGGCTACTGAAGCGGGATTGAGCGATGTCCATTCTGTGTTTCACATCCGCTTTCTGGTCACCATCACATTGCATGCGACTACCGAGGTTGTCAAATGCGTGGACGTTTTCTAGATGTAAACCGACACGGTACAGGCTGCGAAGAGAAAGGGAATACGTCACCCTAGAAGGCCAACATTTCTAATTAATATATAGCTATAATTCGGTTACAAGAATAATTCTAATTTCTTAGTTTAGGTCAGGGTTTGTCCTAGTATCAATTATTTTGAACCAAAAATAATCTTTTTAACCATCTAGAATTGTAGTGGAGAAAAATAGTAAACATGATTGTTTTGATTGGATAATGTACATATGCATTATCAGTAATTAATATTCGTAAATGATTGTACACAGAAGTTAAAGGTAGACGTTAGTCTTGTACAAGTATGAATGTACGAGCTTAGATTTCCTGTTAATACATGTAGTTTGCTCGTACCAAATATATGCCTATATGTACTACAAACAAATATCTTTTAACTAATATCAACTCTGTAAACTAGCATTTGGTTTGCAGGAAAATCTTAACATTGATTTACATCACTGTAAAATGACACGTGCTAATGTTTCTAAAGGAAGTATTTTTACGCTTGTGAAAAGGTAGACGTTATGTTGTATACAAGTAAAAATTCCTGTTGTGAAAAATTTTTCGAAGATGTATCTACAGATATTTTCCACTAACACAATTAAATCGTTTAATACCTTGAGCATAATGTTTCTGTCTGTCTTGCCTTTTTTCATGGATGGAGTTTGTCTAGCCTCCTTCGCAGCCTTGTGAGCGGCGTTATTATTTTTTTGGCGACCGACGCGAGTTATGTCGCGAAAGGACGGTTTGCAGCCAAGGGAGTTTGCCGGGGAGCGGCGAATCCTTTCTCCCCGGCAAACCCCCTTGGCTGCAAACCGTCCTTTCGCGACATAACTCGCGTCGGTCGCCAAAAAAAAATAACGCCGCTCACAAGGCTGCGAAGGAGGCTAATCACAAAACACGGAAATCAAGATGCAGGCCAAACAGTTTGACTTGACTGTCCATTTTTTTAAACCTAATCCTTTCATATCATATTCAGGCGCATGCATGTTATGTTGTTTAGGTGGTCTGAAGTGCAAAATGTTTACATTATGAGGAAAGCGTAACGTCTCATCTGACGTCAAATGCATTACGTGGGTAATCAGGCTCACAATTTCACCTTTGCCCCACATTTCGCTCACCTCTGACCTCACAAGACGACGGAAGGACAAAGCTGCCCGAGTCCCGGTTTACGTGGAGAGAAAAACCATCATAGGAAGCAGGTAAGACTTAGGAACGAACAGAAAAGTAACCTGATGTCAATGGCAATAGTTTGAGGCTATTTTTATGGAAGAAGGACCGCAAAAGGACGATAATTTGTAGCCTTTTGACGAATGTAAATATGGTGAAAATGAAGGGGGAGGGGGGCGAAACCAAACATGCCTTCGCAACCTACATGTAGGTCATGCTGCATCAGGCAAAGTGTACTTTTTGGAGGACGTGGAATAATATATAAATGTTAACTGTAGTGTAAAGAAACGCATAAGACGTAAATTACAAATTTGGAAACAAGTAGAATTGGTTTGTGAAAACAGCGAATGGATAGCATGGTGACCAAACCTATACTGCAGAGTCTCTTTCCAGCCTAGCGAATGGAGTCAGTTGTCCCTATTGTTTGTAGTTGAAGAAGAAAAAAATAATATAATAAAAGATTTTGAGCGAGCTCGGTGTAGTGAGTGTGTGAGAGAATGTAAGATCTCATAACGAGTATGTAGCAGCATAGAAGCAAATTATTTCAAATATAAATGTCAAAAAGGCAACACGTTTAAATTGTGGTGGGTTATGTTGTAATGCATTTGGTTGAAATGGTAAAGCTTGGTGTAGTTTAATCTCTTTAAAGCTTCTTTTCTATAAACCTAATTTTATCATTGACAGCTTTTAACGCTATATCTTTATAATTTCTTCATTTTCTCATTAGGCTGGACATGGCTACGGCAGGGCACGGGTCTCCCACCGGAGTTGGTCAGAACTCATGTTATGGGTCTCCCATTGGGGTTTCTCAGGTTCATTGTGACAGCAAAACAAACAATGCTGAAGACCAGACGGCAGCACAAGAAGTCAGCTTGAAAGACGCTGGTGAGAAACCCTACATGTGTGAAGAGTGTGGATACAGAACAGCTAAAAGGTCTCACTTATCTCGACATATGAGAACCCATACCGGAGATAAACCCTACAAGTGTGACCAGTGTGACTATTCTGCTGCACGGAAATGTCATTTGGACCAACATCTATCAAAACACACTGGTGAGAAACCCTTCAAGTGTGACCAGTGTGACTATTCTGCAACACGAAGAAAAATGTTGGTCAGACATCTCGCAAAACACACCGGTGAGAAACCCTACATGTGTGGGGAGTGTGGGTACAGGACACTTTACAAACATGTCTTATCCGATCATATGAGAACCCATACAGGAGAAAAACCCTTCAAGTGTGACCTGTGTGACTATTCTGCAGCACACAGAAGCAATTTGGACCGACATCTTGCAAACCATACTGGTGAGAAACCCTACATGTGTGGGGAGTGTGGGTACAGGGCAACTGAGAAATCCACCTTATCCCGACATATAAGAACCCATACAGGAGAAAAACCCTACAAGTGTGATCAGTGTGACTATTCTGCTGCACGGAAATTCTGTTTGGACACACATCTAGCAAACCACACTGGTGAGAAAGCCTACATGTGTGGGGAGTGTGGATACAGGACAGCATACAAGCCTCACTTATCCCGACATATGAAAACCCATAAAAGAGAAAAACCCTACAAGTGTGACCTGTGTGACTATTCTGCAGCAGACAAATCTACGTTGGGCAGACATCTAGCAAAACACAGTGGTCAGAAACCATACATGTGTGGGGAGTGTGGATACAGAACAGCTCGGACGTTTGACTTATCCCAACATATGAGAACCCATACAGGAGAAAAACCCTACAAATGTGACCATTGCGACTATTCTGCTGCACGGAAATGTCATTTGGACCAACATCTAACAAAACACACTGGTGAGAAACCCTTCAAGTGTGACCAGTGTGACTATTCTGCAACACGAAGAGAAATTTTGGTCAGACATCTCGCAAAACACACCGGTGAGAAACCCTACATGTGTGGGGAGTGTGGGTACAGGACACTTTACAAACATGTCTTATCCGATCATATGAGAACCCATACAGGAGAAAAACCCTTCAAGTGTGACCAGTGCGACTATTCTGCAGCACAGAAAGGCACATTGGACCAACATCTAATGAGACACACCGGTGAGAAACCCTACATGTGTGGGGAGTGTGGGTACAGGACAGCTGACAGATCGGCCTTATCCCGACATATGAGAACCCATACAGGAGAAAAACCCCACAAGTGTGACCAGTGTAGCTATTCTGCAGCTTCTAGATCTGCCCTATCTCGACATATGAGAATTCACACTGAGGCAACAACTGCAAATGTTATCATCTCGTAGAGTTGTAGTGACATTTCGTATGCATTACATTAGTTAAATACTCTTCACTAGAGTTTCTCTAGTTTGATACCAAGTATAAGGATATCACATTAATATCAAAACTTTTAGACTAAAGATATTGTAAGGATTTATAACATTTGCAAATAGTCAAAGAGGAAACGTTTTTTCTTAGGAAATGACATAGTCCTATATGCTTTATGTACTACAAACAAATATCTTTTGGTAATAACATCAACTCTGTAAACTAGCATTTAGTTCACAGTAAAATATTTGTATTGAGAAGGTAAATCTTATCGGCAAGAGGTAATTTACAGTTGAAAAAATGAAGGCGTGTTTTGTATACGAGTACAATTTCCTGTTTGTTCTGTACTTTTTTCGTCAAAAATTTATTTGCAGATATTTTTCGCTAACACAATTAAATCGTTTAAAACCTTGAACATAATGTTTCTTTCTGTCTTGTCTTTTTTCTCGGATGGAATATTGTCAGATGTGGTGAGTTGATTATAAAACACATAAATCAAGATTTATGAAACAGTTTGGCTTGACTTGATTAATTGAACAAACTTATCCCGTTCATATCAGAACAGAAACAAAAGTCAGGCGTATGTGACGTTGTTTTGATGGTCTGTTTGAAGTGCAAAACGTTGACATTATGAGGAAAGCGTAACGTATCACCAGACGTCAAATGTATTACGTGGATAATCAGGCTGAGCAGCATTTTACCTTTGACCTACTTTGCGTTCACCTTTGACCTCACGAGACGACGGAAGGACAAAGCTGCCCGAGTCTCGATTTAAGTGAAGAGAAAAACTATCATAGGAAGCAGGTAAGGCTTAGAGGCGAGCAGCCAGGTAGTCTGATGTCGAGAAGAATAGTTTAAGGCCATTTAAGTGGAAGGAGGACCGCAGTAGGAGGATAATTGATAGACATTTTCGGGATATGAGTTTGGTGAAAATTAAGGGGGAGGGGGGCGAAACCAAACATACGTGCGACCTCTGGCCACATTAAATGTACGTCATACATCAGGAAAACAGCTGTTTAGAAAGGATGTGAATGATTCTAAAACAAAGATAAGATATATTGCAAACACCCATAAGGCGTTTAACTTAAAATACCTTTTTTTCCCCATTTGGTAAGTTGTAAATAATTAGGTTAAACTTGTATATGGCCTGATCACTTTAGAATTCGAAGTATATTGTTTTCTGCTGTTCGTAATTCTAGCATTTATAGCTTTTACGATGTATCTTCATAATTGCTTCATTTTCTCATTAGGCTGGATATGGCAATGGTAGAGCATGGGTCTCCCACCGGAGTTGGTCAGGACTGTTCTGATGGGTCTCCCACCGGGGTTTCCCAGGTTGACTGTGACAGCAATATAAGCAATGCTGAAGACCAGTCGGCAGCACAACAAGTCAACTTTAAGTACGCTAATGAAAAACCCTACATGTGTGGGGAGTGTGGGTACAGGGCAGCTCAGAAGTCCTACTTACTCCGACATATGAGAACCCATACAGGAGAAAGACCCTACAAGTGTGACCAGTGTGATTATTCTGCAGCAGTGAAGTGTAATTTGAAGAAACATCTAGCAAAACACAGTGGTGAGAAACCCCATATGTGTTGGGAGTGTGGGTACAGGACAGCTTACAGGTCTGACTTATCCCGACATATGAAAACCCATACAGGAGAAAAACCCTACAAGTGTGACCAGTGTGACTATTCTGCAGCAAGAAAACAGCACTTGGACCAACATCTAGCAAAACACACCGGTGAGAAACCCTACATGTGTGAGGTGTGTGGATACATGGCGACTCACATGTGTTACTTATCCCAACATATGAGAACCCACACAGGAAAAAAACCCTACAAGTGTGACCAGTGTGGATACAGGGCGGCTTTTAAGTCTCTCCTGTCCCTACATATGAGAACCCATACAGGAGAAAAACCCTACAAGTGTGTCCAGTGTGACTATTCTGCAGCACAGAAATCTGCCTTAGACCAACATCTAGCAAAACTACACCGGTAAGAAACCCTATATGTGTGGGGAGTGTGGGTACAGGACAGCTCAGAAGTCCAGCTTATCCCGACATATGAGAACCCATACAGGAGCAAAACCCTAGAAGTGTGACCAATGTGACTATTCTGCTGCACAGAAAGGCAACGTAGATATACATATTATAGGAAAACACACCGGTGAGAAATCCTACATGTGTGGGGAGTGTGGGTACAGGGCAGCTCAAGAGATTACCTTATTTCGACATTTGAGAACCCATACAGGAGAAAGGCACTACAAGTGTGATCAGTATGACTATTCAGCAACACGGAAATCCACCTTAGTGGACCATAAAGCAACACACACCGGTGAGGAGGAGTATGGGTACAGAACAGCTTACAAATCTGCCTTATCCCGACATATAAGAACCCATACAGGAGAAAAACTCTACAAGTGTGACCAGTGTGACTATTCTGCAGCCTCTAAGGCTGCCCTATGTCGACATATGAGAATTCACACTGAGGCAACAACTCTGCAAATGTGATCATCTCGTGGAATTGTAGTACATTTTCCTCTTAATTTTAACATTAGTGAAATCCTCTTAACTAGTTTCTCTAGTTTCAATACCAAGTAAATATATTATATTAATAAGGATATATCACATTAAAAAATCTTTAAAAGAAAGTGATCTCGAACCAGTTTAGCTTATTTAGTGATCACTGAAGAGCTATTCTTCCACTGGTCGTGACAGAGAAGACAGACACTATGTACAGTATTTACAGGTTCATTGTACCGGGGAAATTCCCCTAGCTCTTTTCGACAAGTACAATGAACAGTGGACCACGGCTTAACGTCCCGTCCTAAGGACTGCAACCCTCTCCAGTAGCGTGCATGTCGGGTGAGCGACAACAGCCGGGATTCGAACTCCCAACATTTAAGCTAAATATAGTGTAAGAATTTATAACATTTGCAAATAGGCCAAGAGGAAACGTCGGTAAGTAATTGTACACAGTAGTTGAAATGTAGATGCGTTGTATATATGGGAGGTTCAAGTGAGTTCCTATATGTACTACAAACAAATATCTTTTGACTAATATCAACGCTCCAATAATTAAATCGTTTAATACCTTGAACATAATGCCTTCTTATGTCTTGCCTTCTTTATGGATGGAGTTTGTCAATTGGTCACAAAACGCGGAAATCAAGATGTAGACGAAATAGTTTGGCTTGACTGTCGCTTTTTTAGAATCTTCCTTTCATATCATATTAGATCAGAAAAAAAATGTCAGCCGCATGTAACCTTGTTTCGGTGGTCTGAAGTGCAAAACGTTTACATTATGAGGAAAGCGTAACGTGCCAGCCAAAATCAAATGTATTACTGGGTAATCAGGCACACAATTTCACCTTTGACCTGCATTGTGTTCACCTCTGACCTGACTAGACGACGGAAGGACAAAGCTGCCCGAGTCCCGGTTTACGTGCAGAGAAAAAAACATCTTAGGAAGCAGGTAAGGCTTAGAGGCGAGCAGCCAGGTATTCTGATGTCGAGGGGAATAGTTTGAGGTCATTTCTATGGAAGGAGGACCACAGTAGGACGATAATTTAAAAACATTTTCGGGATGTGAATTTGGTGGAAATGAAGGGGGAGAGGGGGGGGGAACTAAACAGTAGTAAACATACGTGCGACCCCTGGCCACCTTCATGTACGTACGTCATACATCAGGCAAAACAGGTGTTTTGGGGGCATATCAGGTAAAGTGGCCGTTTTAGAGCGACTGGAATTATACTAAAACCAAGATAGGATTAAGCGCCAATATTGCACACCCCATGCCAGTTAATTTTGGGTCTCAGTTCGATTCTGCACACACTCAAGTCTGGCGACCGTCTCTTTGAGGGAATAATTCTGAAGCAAAAACACTGCTTATGGGAATGAAGGATATCCCTCTAGCTACAAGAACGACAGAATTTCACTTTCTTTAACATTTAAATTTTGATAAATTTTAGGGGAAAAAAGGATTTTCTGTTGAAAAATTGCCATGTTCACATCGAGTTCACTCATAGTTTAGCCACCACAACGACTTATATTGTAGGAAGGAGAAAACCCTTATGTATAATCAGGAAAAGTATAAAAAGAAAATCCTAACAGTAAACACTGAGATTTTCGCAATACCTCGTCGCGCGACGCATGAAACGTAAATCTGGGTCAAACCGCCGCGCCACATTCAAGGCGGAAGGATACCCGGAAGTAAGCCTCGGGTCTGAAAGCAAATTTCACCCAAAACACACCATTTCTTATATACTTTTCAGCCATGTTAGTAGTTAATGTCATTTCGCAGCAGATTATGAGAAATGTGAACCAAAACCCGAACCCTCGAAACCCCTTTGTCACTTTTTTTTTACCGTGCACTACCACGGGCCCCTGTCGCGGAAGAATTGGTGTGTGCACCGTTAAGGCGTTCAAATAAAAACACACCTGGTCTGTTCGTCATTTATTGAGTTAAATGATGAATTAGTCTAAAATCCTATTTACCCTTATTAATTAAGAATTCAAAATATATTGTTTCCCGTTAATCTCAATTCTAGCCTGTCTAATGTTTTTTTTTTCTTTTCATTTTCTCGTTAGCTGGACATGGCAACGTCGAAACACGGGTCTCCTACCGGAGTTGGTCAGAACTGTTGTGATGGGTCTCCCATTGGGGTTTCTCAGGTTGACTGTAACAGCAAAACAAGCAATGCTGAAGACTATGCGGCAGCACAACAAGTCAACTTGAAAAACACTGTCAACAAAGCCTTAAAGTGTGGGGAGTGTGGATACAGGGCGGCTTACGAGTCTCTCATGTCCCGACATATGAGAACCCATACAGGAGAAAAACCCTACAAGTGTGACCAGTGTGACTATTCTGCAGCACAGAAATGCACATTGGACCAACATCTAGAAAAACACACCGGTGAGAAACCCTACATGTGTGGGGAGTGTGGGTACAGGACAGATGACAGATCGGCCTTATCCCGACATATGAGAACCCATACAGGAGAAAAACCCCACAAGTGTTACCAGTGTAGCTTTTCTACAGCTTCTAGGTCTGCCCTATCTCGACATATGAGAATTCACACTGATGCACCAACTCTGCAAATGTGATCATTTCGTAGTTGTGCTTACGAGTTGTAGTGACATTTTGTAAGCACAATTTCCTCTTAACATTAGTTAAATCCCCTTAACTGTCGTTTCTGTATAAGGATATATCACATTAATATCAAAACATTTTGAGTAAAGATGGTGTAAGGATTTATAACATTTGGAAATAGGCCAAGGGCAAACGTTTTTACTGAGGAAACGACATAGTCCTATACTTTTGTACAGTCTCTTTCTAATTAATGTATAGCTATAATTCGGTTTCAAGAATAATTCTAATTTCTTAGTTAAGTTTAGTGTTTGTCCTAGTATCAATTATTTTGAACCAAAAATAATCTTTTTAACCATCTAGAATTGTAGTGGAGAAAAATAGTAAACATGATTGTTTTGATTGGATAATGTACATATGCATAATCAGTAAGAAACATCGATAAGTGATTGTACACATAGTTGAGAGGTAGAAATTAGTGTTGAGTTTGTTTGAATGTACGAGCTTGGATTTGCTGTTAATACATGTAGTTTGCTCTGACGAAATATGTTCCTATATGTACTACAAACAAATATCTTTTGACTAATATCAACTCTGTAAACTAGCATTTGGTTCGCAGTAAAATCTTAACACTGATTTGTATTAGTGTAAAATGACTGACGTGCTAAAGTTTCCAACACTAGGAAGTAATTTTACAGTTGTAAAAACGTAGACGTTCTCTTGTGTACAAGTGAAAGTTTTTGTTCTTTTGTAGTTTTTTTTCGATGTACCTACATATATTTTCTCCCCAAATAATTAAATCGTTTATTACCTTAAACATAATGTTTTCTCTTATATTGCCTTTTGCATGGATGGAGTTTGTCAATTGATCACAAAACACAGAAATTAAGATTTAGGCCAAACAGTTTGGCTTGACTGTAATTTTTAAAAATTGTTCCTTTCATATCATATTAGATTTAAAAAAAATGTCAGGCGTATGTTACGTTGTTTCGGCGGTCTGAAGTGCAAAACGTTGACATTATGAGGAAAGTGTAACGTGCCACCGCCGTCAAATGTATTCTATGGGTAATCAGGCTGACCGTTTTACCTTTGACCCAAATTTTGCTCACCTCTGACGTCCTAGACCACGGAAGGACAAAGCTGCCCGAGTCCCAATTTACGTGAAGAGAAAAACCATCATAGGAAGCAGGTAAGGCTTAGAAACGAACAGAAAAGTATTCAGAAGTCAAAAGGAATAATTTGAGGTCATTTCTGTGGAAGAAGGACCGCAGTAGGACGATAATTTTTAGCTTTTTGCTGATGTGAATATGGTGGAAATGAGGGGGGCGAAACCAAACATACGTTCACACATAGAAACATGTGAAAGGGAGAATTTGGGGAAAATGTGAATGGTGAAACGGAGGGAACAGACACTCTGGACGTTAAAAGCTGTCATTTTGGCATCTTTATATATGACCCTTTGCCCTATTTGTTCATTGTCCATAAAACTGTGCAAGGACACTGTATAATGTTCTATTGTCTGTGCACCATGTCTGACCGGTTTTCTGTCAATAGATAATCGTTCTGCACCAGTTCTGAGACAATTGCGTAATTCTGGATTGTCCACATGATTTCACATTTTGGACAAATTTAACAATAACACTTTTCCAATTCTTATTGTAGTCACATTGAATTACATTATTTTTAGTTTTTCCATCAAATTCAGATAAATGTCACATTTATGCACCTGCTTCCTGTGTAACGATACGACGGAAGGCCAAAGCTGCCCGAGTCCCGGTTTACGTGAAGAGAAAAATCATCATAGGAAGCAGGTAGGACTTAAAGGCGTAGTCTGGTGTCGAGGGGAATACTTTGACGCTATTTTTATGGAAGAAGGACCGCAGTAAGACGATAATTTATAGCATTTTGACGAATATAAATATGCTGGATGAGGAGGGAGGGAGGCGAAACCAAACATACGTTCTGAGCGCTCGCCACCTTCATGTAGGTCATGCTGCATCAGGCAAGTGTCATTTTTGGTGGAAGTGGAAAAATAGAAATATAGCAATGTTGTTTTGGTTTTAAAGCAATGCATAAAGCGTAAATTAGAAATTTGGAAACACCTAAAATTTATTTGTGAAAAGAATATGAAATATAGGAACGTACTGGGTTTTAAAGAAACACACAAGGCACCTAGAATTGATCTGTGAAAACAGCGAATAAAGTCAGGGGAAGGTGTATCTGTGTGTGTGTGGGGGGGGGGGGGGTCTGTTTGACACCACTGTTTTACCCAAGGCAGTTATCCCCATTGTTTGTAAGATTATCCTTGATATCATCTACTATATTATATTTTTTTTGTTTCATTTTGGAATAGAGGTAATAAATGATATAATAAATGATGCTAAACTACTTAGCTCGGTAAACTTGGTGAGTGAGTGAGTGAGTGAGTGAGTGAGTGAGTTAGTGAGTGAATGAGTGAGTTAGTGATTTTGAGATCTCACAACGAGTCTGTAGCAACATAGAAGAATATTTTATTTAGATGTGAGCAACGCAGTAGAATTATGGTGGGTTACGTTGTAATGCATTAGGTTGAAATTGTATAGGCTGGTCAAGTCTTAAGTTTGAACTCGATAAACTTTCTTTTGTTAAATATAGTTCATGACTAATCTTCATAATTTCTTAATTTTCTCATTAGGCTGGACATGCATATGGCAACGGCAGGGCATGGGTCTCCCACCGGAGTTGGTCAGAACACAGATGATAGGTCTCCCACTGGGGTTTCTCAGGTCGACTGTGAGAGTAAAACAGGCAATGCTAAAGACCATGAGGCAGCACAACAAGTCAACTTGAAAAACGCTGGTGAGAAACCATACATGTGTGGGGAGTGTGGATACATGGCGGCTTGGAGGTCCGAGTTATCCCGACATATGAGAACCCATACGGGTGAAAAACCCTACAAGTGTGACCAGTGTGACTATTCTGCTGCACAGAAAGGCAATTTGGACCAACATTTACTAAAACATGCTGGTGAGAAACCCTACATGTGTTTGGAGTGTGGGTACAGGGCAACTCAGAAGTTCAACTTATCCCGACATATGAGAACCCATACAGGAGAAAAACCCTACATGTGCGGGGAGTGTGGATACAGGACAGCTGTTAAGTCTGTTTTGCTGCAACATATGAGAACCCATACAGGAGAAAAACCCTACAAGTGTGACCAGTGTGACTATTCTGCTGCCCAGAAATCCAATTTGGACAAACATGCAGTAAAACATACTGGTGAGAAACCCTACATATGTGGGGAGTGTGGGTACAGGGCAACTCAAAAGCCTCACTTATCCCGACATATGAGAACCCATACAGGAGAAAAACCCTACAAGTGTGATCATTGTGACTATTCTGCAGCAGAGAAAAGTACATTGGACAGACATGTAGTAAAACATACTGGTGAGAAACCCTACATGTGTGAGGAGTGTGGATACAGGACAGCTGTGATGTCAAGCTTATCCAAACATATGAGAACCCATACAGGAGAAAAACCCTACATGTGTGGGGTGTGTGGGTTCAGGACAGCTGTGAGGTCCAACTTATCCCGACATATGAGAACCCATACAGGAGAAAAACCCTACATGTGTGACCAGTGTGACTATTCTGCAACACACAGAAGCAATCTGGACCGACATCTAGCAAACCATACTGGTGAGAAACCCTACATGTGCGGGGAGTGTGGATACAGGACAGCTGTTAAGTCTGTTTTGTTGCAACATATGAGAACCCATACAGGAGAAAACCCTACTAGTGTACAGTCCTTGTTCACCTCCAACTGAACAAGGACTGTTTTTGTGCACAAAACATAGGTCAGAAATGTGAAATAATGACGAAAAAGTGTTGAAAAGTGATAGAAAGTGTTGATAACACAGAGATTTGGTATATTTAGAATATTTCAATTTTTTGCGCAAAATCTTACATAATGCCCCTTTAACATATGTAAAGAAACAATACGTGAACCAAACAAAATCAAAGGGTTTGGCTACAAACAAATGAAAATATTATTCAAATTGCAACGGCAATACACGTGGAGCACTAGGCAACAATTCAGCTGATGTTGAGCTCTACCCATTACAAAATATATAAATACAAAAGTAAACACATAAAAAATTAACATCTAATACAAAATAGCATAAAATTTATATAGTGGCAGACAGTATATACTACAAAAACTAAAACTAAAACTTAACTACAGAAACAGTTTCTCAGCTGGAGAAGCAAGTGATGTATGCATTGCAGGCATGTTTCCTGGATCTCCTTTTATACATTAGTAACAAGATTCTTTTGAGCCTCTTCGCTAGATCTAGACAGAGCAGATCAGAAATTATTGACAGATGGGACATATACTACTAATTGAAAAGATCACTGAGACTTTAAAGAATACCGTGGCCCATTTTAAGGGTGCATTTTAAAATCATGTAAAGAGTGACGTTTCATGTCGACGTTTTTGAGTGATATACACGGCAATTACTAAATAGTGTAAACTTATTGCTATTGGTTAGCTCCATCGTCCTTGCTGCTACTCGTCACTCATCTAGCCAGTATGCCCAGGAGTGTCTGGTTTCCCTGAAGGAGATCGGCGCCCAGGAGCCTGTTCAGACGGACTATAGAGGTGTGGTTGCAAGTTTTTTTTACCACCGATTAGGCCACAGCGACTTAATTTTATGGATGACATCCGCGCGTGCATTGATTTTCGCCTGTTCTCAAAAAAAAAATCATATCTTTCGAGGCTTCACGGAACTCCGGAACTCGGCTGGAACTCAGTACAAACAAAAGGGCGAGAAAACTGCGAGAAGCTGCAAAGGAGGAAGCTGCAAAGGAGGAAGCTGTGAAGGAGGATGAGACCTGAACAAGACTATCTACATCTACCTCCTGCAAATTAAAACTTGTTTGATGCAGTCACTGTGTCCTGTGGTTCAATTTGCAATACCGGCTTTGTATTCCTGTGGTTAAGCAGCATTTTTTTTTGCTGGATTTTTTTTTTCGCCCTCTCGCATTAGTTTTGTGGTCCCCAGAGGATGTCATCCATAACATCAAATCAGTGTGGCCTTACATGCCAAATGCACCTGAACTCTTACTTTGATTTACAGGCTAGCTTCGCAAATTTACAAGAGCATACTGATTAATGTACTTTAATTTTTTGGTGATAACTTCACTAACAACACTTTATGCTTAACTATTCTCAGGCTAGGGGCAACCCCTCTTTCTCGTTGGTCAACAACAATGTGGTTTTCAACTTTATTTTGCAGACGGTCATATTATTTCATTGGGTTTGACTTGTTAATCAGCTCATAATGTACCTCTTTCTTTTTGTTTATGATTGCTATTACCTTGGTTTTTTTTTACAATATTTGTATGTGTGAGGAGAGGGCCAAGATAAGTACGCTTACTTTTTGCCAAATCCTAAAAAAAATGTGAATGAAATAAATTTTTCTGGTGTTATATTGTCATCGGTTACAGGCAATTTTGCCATGGTTGGATTCAAGGGACCAGTTTGGCCGACCTGGATCCAGCAAGTCAACCTGCCATCTACACAGGGTCCAGCACAGATCTACTCCAGGATCCCTCTCATGGCCTGAGTCGGGCAAGAAATAAGAAATTCCTTCAAATTCAAGTTACAAATCGTACAATAAAGGGTTTCATGGACAGAGCTTTAATTGTTGCTTGCTTGCTTGTTCGATCTATCGGATAAAAAGGTCTTGTGGATTATTTAAAGCAAATATTACACGTTTAGCTAAATATTAATCATTGAAAAAAAGACGGCATACATTTTGGTGCGTCTCCACATACGTTTTTCTGCATTATTAGAAATGTGGTTACATAGTTTGAGACCACACCTGAGTGATTGAGCTTTCTTTACTAAACTAAATGACCTTGACTCACTAGGGATAAGGTTATAGAATGGCAGCGAACATCATCTCCAAGCAGATGTAAAGGGTTCTTTGTTGTGACGCCGTTTAGCTCGTTTTAGATTGTTTTTGTGAAACTACGGTTGGTATAGCCCTCTTACATTCGATTCAAAAAGAAAAACTCACTCCTTTTCAGTAGTTTAATGTCTTTAACGTTACCAATGAGCGTTTTATTTTCCTCTTGTAAACTCAAGACCAAATACGGGCATAGAAGCTGCAAACAACTGAATATCTGAGCACGGGTGGATTCCATTTCTAGTGTTTTTTTTGTGATAGGGTTTACTCCCTTGTGCTTCTTTTACATGGGTGTCGTCCCTGGGTTTCTTGTGTAGGGTTTTCTTTCCCACTGATACACATATAACGTTACGGATTGTCGGTTTTTCAACATCGAAATCATGACCAATTTTACACGGCTATAAAATTATTCAGACTATAAGTACCATTACACTTCAAACGCAACAACGTCAGAACACTCTAAGACGAACCAACATCTTCGTAGCATAGCTACAAAAACACAAAGTTTTGTAGGTTTTCATTCATTAGGTTTATAGATAGAGTAATATAAGATTTACATTCACAAAGCAAAAATGTTCGAATATTCTTAGACAAAATTCAAAATATTTACGAACACATAAAAAAGAACACGTGAAAATTGTACATGGGGTATAAAAACGTGATAATATTCCCGGGTAAACATTGAAATAATATCTTCAGGTTACAACATCAGATTTACAGAGCACGTAACCGGAACGTACTGCGCCTGTACGAAACCCGGATTTTTCACGGTTTTTGCTGGATGTTTGGTCAACGTTGGAACATAATTTTGTACGTTACAGGCAATATCTTTTCCTACGCAACATTTAAGGACTACAGGCGGGATGTCATCATTATATACGCAAATACTGCTTTATATGAGATGTTCTGACGAAGTGCTGTGCACAATACATTACGGGTTTCGCGCAGGCGCAGTACGTTCCTGTTACCCCCCTGTTCCACTAGGACGGCGCTCTCGCTGCGACTTGAATTGAATTTGCGTAGCCCTTTATTTCATAATTTGAATATCATGCAAAGTTTAAAAGTATGACTGAAAAAACAACAAAACACACAAAGCGTAAAAAGATTCGTTTTTTAATCTATGAAATTCGTTGAGCGCTCTGTAAAAATCTTAGATCGCAGAGAGAGCGCCGTCCTAGTGGAACAGGGGGGTTACGTGCTGATCTAAAACTACGTGCTGATTAACTTTAATGAATAAAATCATATTTTGACCTTAGATGGCCTCTTTTAGCATCTACAATGGGGATCTGGATTACACTCTGCCTTTGTACCGTATTTTTTTAGACTGCTTTATTGTTGTTGAACAAACAGGACCCACTGGCAGCCTAAGTGCATACGGCTGAATTATTGGGTCTGGTTACCCCCCTGTTCCACTAGGACGGCGCTCTCTCTGCGATCTAAGATTTTTACAGAGCGCTCAACGAATTTCATAGATTAAGAAACGAATCTTTTTACGCTTTGTGTGTTTTTTTGTTTTTTCAGTCATACTTTTACACTTTACATAATATTCAAATTATGAAATAAAGGGCTACGAAAATTCAATTCAAGTCGCAGCGAGAGCGCCGTCCTAGTGGAACAGGGGGGTTACAGAACACAATTACAATTACAAATGCAGCACACAGCTGTTTACACACATAGGATAAGATATCACCATTATTAGAATCTTGGATATACCATACTGGTATTACATGTACAACTATTCGATTGTCTTTAAAGAGTAATTTATCGAAAGGCTGTTAAAAAACACGCTACAGTGAGGATAACGTTTGATATGTCCTCTTTGCTACTAGTACTCGAATTTTGCAGACTCGCTCAAAATTAAATTAAGTGGCCGGAAAAACGTTAAACGATTTGTCAGGAGTTGCTATTACATTGAGTTCAACAGTTTCAGCATAGCTGGGACGGGACTGTTCAGAAAGCGTTTTGTCCCAATAAGTGTTTGGTAGCAACGGGTATGTCTGAGTTGCCTGTGGTGTTTCTGCACTGCTTCCGTGCTGGGGGTAGCCAGGAGGTGAAACGCGGAGATTTGCTTACTTTGAAGGCAAAGTACATGCACAAGTCTTGTCTGCGCCCGGAAAGACGTTGGAGTTGAAGGTGGTCAAGGGCATCGTAGTATGAGAGGAATCGTTGCCCCATCATGATTCTGCAAGCGCGTTTTTGTATCCTTTCAATGTCGTCTGATTGTTTCTTGGTAAGTCCGGCACTCCAGCATGGTGCAGCATATTCTAGCATAGGTCAGCATAGGTCTTATGTACCCGCAATACACAGTTACCAGGTGCGATGGAAGGACTCCAGAACGTCTTAGTCTACCTAGGAGATAAAGCCGTCTGCTGCCCTTGCGTACCATGGCCTCGATGGATAAATTCCAGTGACTTGTTAATGTTGCGAAAAGTTTAACTTAAGTTCTTTGTACAGTTGAAATATTGTATTCTTGATATTGAGAAGCAACAGAAATGCGACTTTGTGCATTTTTTTTTTGTCTATCACGGTGGTCTGTTGCTACGGTATTCTTTCCCATTGCTAGGCGCGTTCGAAAAAGTATCGGGTTACAAGACGCAATTTCGGGCTAACCGTAAAACATTTGAAAATAAACAAATAGTATCGAAGGGTAAATTTCGTCAAAATAAAATGAACTTATCGTGTTTACATAATTTTAATGTTAGATTTTTACGTTAAATCACTGGTTTGTAAAAGTTTCGCTCCAAAATAAGTTTATTTTCGGGTTTAGGAGCGCCTGCCAGAGTCAGTCAGAGTCATCGTTTTAGGCAAACCTCGTTAAGTATTGGCTACGTGTATTACCCTAAATCCCTGATTCCTATATTTTTCGACGACTGGGAATAACATCAAAAATCGTGTTTTAGGAATTTTTTTAATTTCTGATTTTAAGTATGGTTTTTGGCGACATATTGGTGAAAAAACGGCATTTTTGGACATTTTTCGCACTAAATTATCCATAATTTAAAATTGAGGCCATTTTTAAAAAATCCCTAAAACACGATTCTGGGGACAACCGTTACAGTCATTTTGAGCCGTGAATGAGGTATGTTGGACTCTTTATGCTTCCTATACTTAACGAGTTTTGCAGACATGTCATGTCGCCCGAAAGTGGGGAGTGTGTTGTTGACACTCGCGTTAAGAATCATTACAATATTCAAGGTCACCCACGGATACGACAGTAGATTCGCTACATGTTACATGTCTACAACAAAATGATAGCGTACATGTACTGTCCAGGAAACGGTTTGTATCTGTAGAAAAGTGTTGTTTTTATCTGTTGCGAGGCACGGAGGGGGAAGGGCCTGTTTTCGCGGGTTTATTGTAAATGACCGGAGATGACCCCAAAATAGAACGCTCGTTCGGTTCGAATTACTCAGATGGAGTTCGATCGAACCCAGTTCGGGTTCTAGAAAAGGTGGGAACTTTGCAGCCCAGATGTGACCACCGTGTATGTTGCTTGGCGTTAAAACCAACAAATTTGGAAATAGCAATCAAATATCATTGGATAAAAAATGTCCTGCGTTAAGAAATGTTTTGGCAATCAAATTCCATTTGTTGCATGCCGTTTTAAGAAGGATAGACACGTTTGCGACCAATGTACAGAGTACATGGAACGGCCACAATGACGGCAACGATGTAAAAGATCAGTCCAAGCCTGTCAAGGACTTTAGCCAACAAAGCGTACTCTGCAACCTCTTCACTGTCATCACCACCGATCGCCTGTGCTAGAGCATCAATGCTGCCTGACAGCTGCCTAACACTGGCCTTGAACTCGTCTACACTTCCCTTTACACCAATTAGGGTTGCTTCGACCTCATTGGTCACGTTTAGACGTGGATTAAGTCCTTCCGCAGATGGGACATCGTCGTCCATCTCGTAAAGGACGGAGATGGCCCATCTTTGGGAGTGGTTGGTATGTCCTTCGATGTCATCTACTTTGTTTGTGACGCTGTCGTTTGTCAGGTTCTCGGTCAAGTCACCCATGAAAAGAGCCCTAGAAGTGTCAGAAGCCAGGATAACGTTTCATCATATTACAAAGCAAGTACAACTAGAGTTCCACGACCTCATACCTTCGCGAAATGAGGTTATGACTAATGAATTGTAGATTTTCCCCTTATTATTCGAATACGATCCTCATTTGCATGGATTACATCACTTGATCATATTTTTATCCCAATGGCAGTGTTATCTTAACAAATGAAGGACATTCTACCATTTTCTCAAAAAGTATACAAATAAGGTCCTGATTTGAATAAGCTATGTTGAATGATGTTCACCTCCAGTCAACTTTGAAATGCACAAGTATGAAATTGCTAGCATCAACCACTATGGAATTATATTATCTTCTCATTAAGTATGCAAATTAGGTCTTCATTTACGTAATTCATATATGTTCATCATCAATGTTCCTCTCATTCTTAATTACACATGTCACAAGGTAGAATAGTCCTATCATGGAAGGTAACTGAATTATAGAATTCCTTCATTAATTATGCAAACTAGATCATGTTTTGCAAAGTTATCATCTACTTATGTCAAGCATCACTTAAGCTACCTAAACACCAAATATCAAGACGATCCGTCGACCGGTTATTGAGTTATCCTACAAATGCTCCTGCAGTTCTAGAACTAGCTGCTAGGGGGCCCAAACCTATCTCACTTCTTTCCGAGCACAATCCATTTAAGCCTTCTCGAGTTATCGTGTTTACAGACACACACACACACACACACACACACACACACACACACACAGGCACACACCCACACACACGAACGCCTCCGAAAACATAACCTTCTTGGCGAAGGTAATTACATTTGAGGAATTCTTACTTTTAGAATTCAATGTTTTGCCATACCTTGCAGCGTGCTTTAGGAAGACCGTCCGTGCCCATTTGGGGACGGGTCCCTTCTTGTCGTGTATGATGAGGGTGAAGACAGTCCAAAGCATGAAGAATGCCATCAAAGCCATGCACACGATGATCAGCATAGCTGCAAAAGATGAGCATAACAATATAAGGCTAATATCCACCCCGAGGTGTACATGATGACACAAGGGCTGGCTAGGTTGAATAACACTGCATGAAACGTTGGATTTACCAATTATATTAAATGCCAGTAAAGCCGGGTAATGTTTACTTGGTATACAGTACCTGCCTTTACAATGGTAGTAAATAAAAGTCAAGTCTTGTAATGATAGAATGGCCTTTGTTAAGATAACACAGCCATTGGGATGAGAATATGATCAAGTGATATAATTTATGCAATTGAGGATCTTATTTGCATTATTAGGGGGAAAATCTACAATCCGTCAGTCATAAAGGGTAATCTCATTTGGCGAAGGTATGAGGTCGTGGAACTCTAGTTTCATTTACAACTATTTTTTTAAATCCGAAATTACCGTACTTGACTTTTTTTTACTACCATAATTGTTTAGTCAGATGCTGTATACAAAGTAAACATTACCCGACTTCACTGTCATTTACTATCATTGATAAAATCCAACTTTTCGTGCACTGTAAGTATTGAACATACGACGATTAACAATTGCTATTGGTTGGCTGTTTGCTGGGCAATAGTATTACAGCCTGATTATCAGTATCAAATGCGGCCTCTTGATTGGTCAATTCATTCTACCTACATAGGTATTATGCCAATAACAACACCGATGATTTGAATGTACATTGCAGCTACATTTAATGGTAAAGTGATGGAAGGATTCTATGCAAGGTCAGGACTAAGTAGTTGCATCCTATATGGAATTAAACATCTAGTGACTTGGAGAATCAGCTCACCTGTGAATGGCAGGGTGCTTGACACAGGCAGGAAGTCTGTGACGACCACTAGTCCAACCACCATGGACAGCAGCACGGTAACGCCGAATCCAATCCTGTCGCCTTTGTCGATGGGCAAGATGAAGGTGATGACCATAAGGACGATGAGGATGAAGCAGGGAGAGATGGGTGTGGAGTAGTGATAGGTGGGGTCTCGTTGGAGTGTCATGGTCAGACATGCGATGTTGTCGATGGCTGTAAGTGTTGTTTTCCCACTCCATTTCCCTGCAACAATGTCGACCTCGTCATGTTGGCATGTCAGGAAGTTGCTGTCCTTATGTGTTGTTGAATTGGAACAGCCTTTCGAATTGGAAAAAAAAACGCAACAAATAATTTTGATATATTTAGAAGGTCAATTGTTTGCATATCAGTATTGGGCCCTTAAGCTGTTCATAACTTGTACATAAAAACAAAAATACATATCAAAAATATCACAGAACATCATAGCTATTGTGAAATAATAGCTGAACTTCGTGTTCCAACATTTAAACTACCGTAAACATAATTATATAACCTTCTTGGTGAAGGTGATAATTGAATGTTCAAATGACCGCTTTGTTCAGACACGTGAATGCGGAATTGCATGATGTACATGTATGGTGAGGTGTAGAAAAGGTGTCGTACTTATATTGTACTCTTCTCCAGCTCTCCAGCAAACTGCGCATGTCATGTTGTCCTGCGGGAAGAAGAAAGGGTCCAGGGTACATGTTGTGGTAGTCAGTGAGGCTACTGGCCAGGTGACTTTACCGGTGTGGTCCAGTCGCACCTCTGTCGTAGGGAATTCGCCGCTGTAACTTGTGTCAGCACTAGAAAAATATAACTGACTTTAAAACTACGATTGGAAAACATACAAAAACGTACAAAAATACTGTCATGACAGATAACCAATAGGTTTTTTAAGCACCTTACGTAAATATAGATGAGAAAATTTAAAAAGTTGGTTTTGTGCAATGATATGACCAATCATATAACGTTACGTACAAAATCAGTGAATCAACAGCAACTTAGTTAGAAGTTAGAACAGATAAATTGGTGGGAACCTATCCATTCATTTGGATATGAAATATATACTACAGATAGAAGGGGAAGTGTGTGTCATTGCAAAGAAACAACGACAGTTTGGTTGCAAGTAATCTTGAGCAAAAGAGGGAAAAGACCAAAAAAAAGTCGAGGCGGGATCTTCGTGCTGGGTAACTGGCTACACATTGGAACAACTGTTGGAGATGGCCAAGGATGGGCAGAATACCTAAGCAACTACAAGGACTAGGTAACATGACAAAGTAAAGATATTAACTTTCTCTCCAGGGTCAATGTAGGTTTCCAGATCTGGTCATCGAGGACGAAGATGTGGTCGAAACCTTTGTACTTCTTGGGATCCCAGTTCAACCGAAAATCTCTCCAGGACTGTTAATTAAAAACACAACCTTGTGAACATTATGGCCGTTAACTTAATCACTGCTCGGCTTAGTGCACGATTGATGCTTTTTTGGTCAGACATATTGTCGTGAGGGATTCAAGTTAATACCGAAATCCGGGTGCACATATTCATCTCTGGTAGATGTACACGTCATGTAGATAAATTTGACGTTCCATATTGCCGCACTGCACGTTACAAGAACTCGCCAACACCGAACTTCGTTGAACTGTTGAATAATAATTAATTGATAAATACATTACATAATCTCAGTTTCACCTACACATTTACAGCCTTTATATATTGTACAAAGTGTGACCGATCGGTACATACTCCTCCTTTTTATGTTGTATTGAATCATGATGTAGTCTAATTGTTTAATATGTGTATTTATTTCAACGTTGCCCATCATAGATCATTTAGATTACTTGTAATAATATTGTACGAGTCTACAGACCATGTAATTGTCAGAACAATATAATTCAGACTGAGCATATTGTCTGCGAGGTGTTTGAATAAAGATTGAAATTGAATTGAATTTGTCAAGGCTAGGCCAGCGTAGCCTAACTAAGTTGTGCTTCAAGAAGTCCCCTACGGGGGCCAATTGGAAACTGGCAGCAAGATATTGTGTGACACAGTCAAGTAGGACAGAGGCCGTTTCCTTGTGTGTGTAACTGCAATACTGACCTCAATGCACCACAACGCATACATTGCATTATGCCTATGACTTTTTTTTTCATTGTAAAATTAAAGAATAGACATGGAACTCCCGGAAACATATGTATACATAATAGAAACTACGAACTTACGTATTCAGCTTTGAAGGATGTTATTATCTGTTCTGATTTTTCATCCTGAACGAAAGCACAAAAGAGACGCCATCAGGATATTAAATATTTGAAAAATATTACTGTACCAACTGCCCTCGTTAGTAGTTGGTTATATTGAAACGGTTATATTTTGGGCTGCCTAGCAGCTTTCCTAAGTACTGCAGCGCAAATACCGGTTTCCGTATCTCGTGTTCTCGTCGAACATTAATTATGAATATGACTTATTCTACTGGCAATCATGGGTACCTTTCAATTCAGAATGTACGCATGGAGATAAAAGATTAACTTGCTAGTATAACTACTGTAAGTTACATAATCTTTCAACACCATATCTGTTTATTACATACATAAATATATCCATTAGGACAATGCCATTAGAACATTTTGGAGTGCCATTGTATGGTATGTTTTATTTACCAAGTGGATGACGTTGACCACGTATGCTTTTATTTTAATATAATTTGTTGCCGGCACCGCCTTGTTGTAGACATTCTCGCCCAGGAGGTCTCTCTGGAGCTTCAATGTTTGATCAACTGCAACAAAACAGAATACCGTCAAATTAATTTGCTGCCTTCAAAAGGAAAGTCTGTTCATTAATGCAGAACAGATTTAGCCAAACATACAGTTTAGAGCAGCCTTGTACGTTGCAGTTAGCATGTGGTTGCGCCACTTGTCACGCAACAAGACCACGCTAAATTTGATAATTTTATATCACTGCATGTTACTTTATCATTGTTCTTTGTTGTCTTGATTTAATAACTCTTGCATTACTGCTAAGATGATTTACCTTGCAGTTTTACATTGATTTTTTTCGTATGTTCCTAATATTGTATGATGTCATTTGCTTTACTTGTTGTATTATCTTGTTATTATTTTGGTATGGTGGCTTTTAAAATATGTTCTTTCGCTAGAACTACCTGTTCCGCCATACCATCCACAGTGTACATGGTGAAGCATAATAAATAAATAAATAAATACATTTTGTGTTCTTTTGTGTATCCCTTACCTTCACATCTAGGTTTACGCGTCTCCCAGTCGGCCTCTCCTGTTGTTTCGTTAACAATCACACAGCGGGCTGTGTGACGGCCTCTGTGGTTTGGAAATTGGAATCCTACATCCCAGGTGTAGGCGATGCTCTCCCCTGGCCTGTAAAACTTCAGGACGGGACTCCTTTGTCCAAACAGGGGTCTTCCCGGGTCTTTGCACCCTTTAACTGTAGCAACGTAATGGCATATGAAGACAAATCAACAAACCTCTACTGCAAGATGGTTTCAATACAGACTGAAATCTGACTTTCTTGGATGAAACAGTTAACAGCCTCTGTCTATTGCTGTTAGTGTTACTGTAAGCTGGTAGTGTTTAGGCTTTATGAATTCATCTTATAAATAGATTAAACGTTCTAAAACACTGTAAGGTTGGAACGGTCATACTGCATATTAAACAGCCAACCGTTATAACACTACTACTTTCACATTATGGTTTGGCCACGTAAAACAGCGTTGAGAATCATACGCCCAATCGAAAATTCGAAATAAAACAACATCATTCATATTGTGGTTCCTACCGTGACATGGGAAAGGCAGTCCCTCCCATTGTCCTTGACTTACAAGTTTTGATTTATTTTTGTGAAACGAGTCAGTAAGCCACCGTCTCACATGACGTCAACGTCATTAGGCCGAATTTTTTTTGCTCGCCTGACGGTCAACAAATTTCGAAATCACCCGATAGTCGAGCCAAGTTTTTGCTTGACTTTCTGAAAATCTGCCTTGTTTGTTTTACGGGATTTAGTGACCTGCTAGCATTGGCTGATCCCCCAAAATCGCACAGAAACCACTCGTATTCCTGCCAAATATGTCATTTAAAGCTTTTTTTTTGTTCAACACAAAACAATACAAAGACAAATACATTGTAGCGCTGCACTCTAGTTTAAAACGTACACTAACAGCCCCACAAGAGAGGAATTATGTTAAATATTATCCTTCTAAATCTGATTGGCGAAGTCAAAGCGCCAATCAGAGCTAGAAGAACTCGACAAAAGTAAGGCCTTTTAACAACATGGAGTGTTGTGACTTCTATATCTACTTGGCTGTTCAAGAAGAGTCAAGCAGATTGCATCGTTTTAAAGTAGTACACAGAGGGTAACAGCGTGGAGCCTCGGAGAAGAAAGTGCAGTTTAGCTTTGTCTGACATTTAAAGCTTGCAAACTCGTCAAGCCATTTTTTTTCTGCTGTGTAATGCCGGCATTACCAACGTTTTTTTTTCACAATGAATGTAGTAGTAGTAGTAGTAGGTCGACTAGCGGAATTATACCGCTCAGACGGGGTTATACTGCCCCTTACGGGGTGACATACCCTTTCGTTGGCTAATACGAGACGGGGGTTCGCCAGGCCTCCATCCGGGTGATTTGTAGTGAATCACCAACTTCCAGCTAGTAATATCTGGACCATCGCACACTGGGGCATGCCCCTACTCTTTTTCGAAAGGTGTGGTGGGTTCTTTTACGTGCTAGAGGTGTGGCTCTCCCCAAACACGGGACCTCCATTTTACAATGAAAGTCGCGAATATAACCTAACATCGCACCGTTGCAGGGAATGATATCACAGTATTGGGATCCACTTGATGCGAAACACCAGGGCATGACTTCGTCGTTAGGGTTACGACATTTGTTTTCCACAAGGTTCGCCCAAGGGTACACTTCTTCGTAGTCGTCCCAAGGTAAGCAATTGCCTCCACCAATAGGATCTTTGGCCTCGTCCCCTCTGTAATTTGCACCATTTCCATCGTAGCACTCCACTGTAAAGCCAAAAAATGAGTTAGCTTTTGCCACAAAATTTCGATCTGCTCAGACATTTCCAAGATTTGCAGAACTGAACAATAGATAGACTTACCACCCTCCGGAGTCGTTGAAGTCCTGATGTTGTTGCAGTTGGTGTGGGAGAAAATCTCACAGCTTGGGAAAGCTGACCAAGATTCCTCTTCTCCACACGAGAACTTCACCTCTTCAACCCAAGACCGACACGGCAGTTGCTGCCTAAGATTCGGACTAAAACAAAGACAAAGCCATATTATTATTACCTATAACGGCATGACACAGTTTTCACATTTGTTCCACATGGGCAGATATCAAATCGTTATACATTATATATATAATCAGCATTGCAGATATATCGGCACAGTCACATTTGTCGTAGGTCGTCGTACGATTCTGATGTCGTGAGATTTTCAAGCAGGGTGTGACAGAACCAACCGCCAACAAGGGTCTAAGAAATCCCTTTCCGTAATAAATAAGACAGCTGACGTTTGCATGATGAATGCAAGATTATCCCGACACTAACTTTAACCCTAACACAAACACTAAGCGATAATCCTAGCCCTAAACTCGAAGCATGCGCACTATCCCTCAAAGCTGGTGTGACGCCGAAGGGCGGTTATACCGGCTATACAGATACAGATACAGAAAGCTGGCAATGGCAAAAATGTCTTGACACCTGGCCCTTAACAGAGTCGACTCGAACATGTATACCCTTATATGCAGTGCCAGTATGGATTCAATTATCAAAGGCAGATGCGTGTTAGCAGCAAACAAACTAAAATCATGAGTTTTGGACTGGGATAGGAATCATGTACCTGGATTCGCAGCGCGGCAGAATAGTGGCACAGACGAGGTCTCTAACACGGGGGTGACACTCAGAACCTGCAAGGGTACTGAGGTCATTGAACCCCGCTGAGTTCTCCACCTGTTCTGCTGTGGTGTGGGTGTAGTCGAGTGAATTGGGGAGTGTCATGTTTTGGTACTCAAGACCCCTGCACATCGTCAGAGACGGTGGGATATCCTTACAAGCTGGACAAGACGAGAAAGTCACATCGTATGTATAACCGTTAACGTTAGGTATGTTTTCAGAAGGAAGTGTATGTTTGTTTAAATGATTTACAGGCGATCAACAATTTATTTATTTATTTATTTATTTATTTCTGTCTTCTTTATACAGGGTAGACGCACTCAGTACGATGTACTGCTTTACAGGCGTGCCCTGTACAGATAGACATAAACAACAACAACAGTAAACAGTATAACAAAAAATAACATATATGTATATACACAACCGAGCATCAAAAACGATGGATCAGGCTGGGTCGAGAGGTCAGAGGTCAGCAATGATGTTTTATCAGCTTCTTGAAAGAGTGGCCAGATGTGACTACCCTAACTGTACCAGGCAACTCATTCCATGCAAATGCACCTCTATATGCAAATTTTCTACGGCCGGATTCCAGTTTAACTTTAGGTAGTTGTAATGATAAATACGAATTTTGCCTTGTTGCATAGGTGTGAGAAGTTCTATTAAATACTTGTAAATACGCTGGTACCTGCTGATGGATTGACTTAAAGACAGTTTGAAGAAGGTGCATTTGCCGGCGGGATGTCAGGGAAACCCAACCTAGTGCAGATAGCTGCTCGTTATCTACATGTGATGTTCGTGACAAACCGAGGGCAATCCGTGCTGCACGGTTTTGGAGTTTCTGGAGATTTTCAGAGAGAGATTTCCCACAGTTGGCCCATACAGTATCACAGTACTCAATCTTTGGGAGAACCATACAATTAAACAGCATAGAAAGTGTCTTAGGCGGTAGAATGGCTGCTAAACGTCTTAACACTCCTAGCCTAGAGGACACCGCATTGCATAGCTTGTTAATATGTGTGCTCCATCTTCATCCCTATTGGTGTGTTCTTTCTCCTTTTATTGTCTTACTTCTTGTTCTCTTTCGCTCACGTCTTTATTCCTTTATCACCAAGCAGATTTCTTCCGGGGCAAGACACTATGTGAGCCAGGCTATGTCCATATAGGGACCACTGTGTGGTATGTATACAGTCTGGACAACATAGTGGTTTAGCCCCGAAGAAATCTTCTTGAATATCATGCCTTCCTTTCTACCAGCTAACTTGTGAGAACGTTGATTTATAGCAATTTGTTTCAAATACGTGTAGGGGATGGGAAACCTGATAAAGTAAAACGCAAAGTGTTGTTTTCCTGTTACACACAGGGTGGTATTAAGATGCCAAATATTTATGCTAAATGTAAGAGTTTACAAGCTGCCTGGGTAAGAAGACTCATGCAGACCCCACAAGATCAAAATAACATACGTAGATGGCAATTAATACCTCTGCACTTTATCGAAAAACTTGGGAATAACTTTGTTGTCTTTAGACATAGATTTAACGTGGGAACGCTCACCACAAACCTTCCATCCTTCTACAAGGATGTGATTCTGGCTTGGCAAGAATTGGGAGGGGGGAAGAGGGACATTATAAAAATACACGATGATATGATATGGTCAAACGAGAACTTTAAAATAAAAATTAGCAAGGACGATCACATGATATGGCTAAATTTCAGTAAGGTTCTAATTCAAAAGCTTACCAGTAGACTTTTGTATTCTGTTGATGTGTCCCAAAATTCAATTATACCACCTGCCCAACTTAAATGGAACGATATATTCCCCACTTTAAATTGGAGCAGAATTTGGAATGCCCAAACATTCTCTATAAAAGAAAACAAACTTAGAGAATTTAATTTTAAGATATTACATCGAATACTTCCTTGCAAATTTTTGTTAAAGCCCCCTTGCAACGGGGAAAATAGACTTAATCTGTTGTACTTAATCTGAAGATTGTCGGTTGTGGTCATGAATTTTAGCAATCGCGTCCACCAGCGCGCGCTCTATTTTAACACAGCGCGACAAACATCTTGGGTTTCTTTGATATCGGCAAATCTGGGTAGTGACGTCACGTGACGTCACAGTAGGAACGCCCACCCGCCGGGTCAGACAGGTCGCGCAAAATGGCGGAAGCCATGGATGTTGGTGTAGAGGAGCGGGGCGACGCGTACGGCGATGGCGAAGTTCAAGCTTTCGAACCCTATCAGTTTGAACCAGAGGCGGTGGAGGAAGAAGAGGGGTCGCCAGAGGCACCAGATGGCGGGAATCAGGGCCGCCGTTCCAACTTAAACTGGTGTGTATACGTTGCGCCGCCCGTTGTGTCCTTCAGCGCTTACGCGATGAATGTACTGTGCGGTGACCGTACTGTTTCATGTGCATAATATATCCTTATGTGCTACTTGGTCTGCAAGGAACTAAAAGTTATGTTAACGTTTTCATATTACGGATTAATTGTTCCGAATAATTCTGAGGGCTCAGCGTACGAGCAGTTAGGCGTTATGGCGTTTTACAGGGCGTTTTATGCGGTTCGTGGAAGGGGGAGGGGGGCTCGGTATGTTACTATAGTATAATAAAATTTTTGTCGTGTCGACACAGAAGTAAAACGCTACGAAAAAAACCCAGACTATTCGTCAGCTACGCACCAGAAACTTTGTTCATGAACTTTTTTATTTTTCAAGTTTATTTGGCACAAATTGTGCAGAAAAAGTCAAGTTGCATACATTTTTCTCACATCATCTGAACAGCACGTTGTAAACATTAGAACAGATTTCTTTGCGGTAAATTTTTCGACAGCACGTAAATACATGTGTCCTAAACCAGTTTCTTATGTGTATCATATTTTGAATACTTGTTAAATAAACTCTATTTGGCAGAATTTTTTTGTCTTGAATTTTGTACTGTCTGTGATATTCCACAGGTGTGTGTGTGTGTGTGTGTGTTTTCTGGTATGTGTGGTTAAAGACATGTCTTTTTTAAAACACACTAGTTATTACTGGGATGAACATTTTGAATAAGTCATCATCATACCTACCGCCTAAAAATGTATTTAATGACATTAGAAAGTTGAGAGTGATACAACTATTACATGTACCTATACGGTATATACATGTATCACATAATTCTATATAACATTTCAGGTGCAGATGTGATAATTGCAGTATAATGACAACCGCAACAGAATGTGTCTGTTGTCAAGAAATCGAACAGATTATGAACACTATGGAAGGTGTGTCACCAGTACCCAAGTGTATCACGATGCACCCTGGCTTCAGATCTGTATGTCTAGACACTTGGGTACTACAATGTGCCTACTACCAGTACAGGCAAGAGTATGGGCCCAGTCAAGGTCCAAACCATGAGTAAGCTACCTAGCGATATGCACATTCTCTGTTTCCAACTAATAAATTAACGTTAAATGTTGATTGGAGACGTATATGTACATTACTACAGCAGTTAACAGACTACAAGTTTACTGAGGGTATGATAATGAACGATACCCTTGTCTGCAACAAAACCTAGTAAAAAGTATGTATCTTATGACCACTCAATTTAAATTTAGTACCAACAGTCACTGTTCAATCATGGTGCAAAGCTGGAAATATTTTCCTGTTTCCTATAGAACTGAAGGGCCATGAAAAGTCAGTCTGCATAAATGTCTTACTTACATACAATAACACTAGTATCCTAACTACAGACTGCATGTAGTTTCTTCAGGCCCTGCAGTGTGCACAGTCTCAGTTAACCAGTGAAGTTGGTTATCTAATCTAAATTTGACACAATGACATATATACAAGTTCACAGTTTAGTTGCTACAATGGATAATGTGAAAAACCTAACCAAGCCGTTCCATTTAGGAGGTACCGGTACATAGCCTACCGCCAGTTGGTGCGCTGGTGCTGGGGATGGCTGGGAAGAGAACACAGAGTGGTCCTCCCTGCATGTGCAGTGGTAAAGATCAGGGACACCTTTCCCTCAGCACAATACACAGGATTCCAGTACCCTCCACTGAATTAGTAGTAATGGAAGGCTAATGTTGTCAGTCACAGAATAGAACTTGTTAGAAGTATAAGTTTACCTAAGTTGGTTCAAATGTTGATCAGGGTTCAAAGTTAAGGGTGTCTCAATATATACATGTATACAAAAAATTCACAGCCATGACAGCACAGTGAAACCATCCTCTCTTGATATGGAAGGATGCCAACTTGTACTACTACTACATGTGTATTTTATTACTACACTACTGTACTTTTACTACTATTCATCAATGCTGAATCTTGTTCTGTGGGCCTCGATGGCAGCTTCTTTGTTCAGCCTGTCAACACCACTAGTACTTGTAAGGGTCGGTGGTGTTACCATCAGAGCATCATCCACGATACCTTCTTCGCAGAGCCTCACTACTTCGTCTGTGAGTTCAATCACATAGTCTACATTTTACAGGGAGAGAATTGTTAGTAGTATTGCAATTGGATGGTAAACAGTAGCATATGCATTTTTATAAAATATATAAAATTAACTCGGTGTGGCCTTAGAACATTATATAGAATTGGCCCTAAAAAACTATGTCTGAGCTAACCTAGTTTATATCAAGATAATTTAAACCCAGGAGTATAGTACTAGATAGTCCTTACCAAATGTACAGCTCCCTTGCACTGCCTGCACTGTGCAGGCCTTCTTGAATTTCTTATAACGGAGCTTGTAGATTCTCCCGCCAGCCTTGTTTCTGGCCTGTCCCCGCCCACAGTTTTCGTTGTGATGGAGAGCGGCCAGATGGAGCCTGTGGGGTAATACAGTATAATAATAATAATAATAAGTGGTTTATTTCAGAGAAACAGCTTGCAGCCCGCGGGCTGAATTGTGTGTTCTTTACATGTACATACGAACTTGCCTATCACACATTTAACACAGTTAAAATGTACAATAATAAAAACTTCACTCAAGGAATCCATAACAATATTAAAATACAGTGATATACATCTTATCTAATGCATAAAGGGCTTCTTCTACACACAGCTGTTTAGCAAACTGGTTAAAAATGGAATCGGACTGTTTCTATACCGCTCTGTGTGTACTGGCACTTGGTCTAGCTGGTTTCTTTGTCTCGTTACCCTACCGCTGACGGCACCTCTGAGTTCGGGTAGCCAACCTCGGTACTCTTCTGAGTTGAACAGTTTCTTAGCGAACTTGGCACAGAGAGTGGTCCGTCTGTCGTCAAGTGTTTGTAGGTGCAGCACTTCGCAGGCTGATGAATACCCGTGGTAGTTTCTTCCCAGCATAATCTTTGCCGCCCGCCTCTGTATGTTCTCAATTTTTCTTCGTTGAACATGTGTTAACCCGCCATGCCATACCGGGGCGGCATACTCTACTACCGGGCGCACAAAAGACTTGTAAACCGTCAACAGATCCTCCACTGGTAGATTAAACTGACGCAGTCGACACAACAGGTACAGTCGTTGGTTCCCCTTACATGTCATTTCTTTAACTTGACTTTCCCATCCCAGGTTTGCTTGGAATGTGACTCCCAAGCACTTGGCAGTGGGCACCACCTCAAGCACATGTCCGTTAATGGATAGAGGGGGAGGTGGTGGGGGGTTGCGGGCAAAGCATATGTGCATAGCCTTGCACTTGGTGGGATTTAGCTTCATCTTGTTTTCCTCAGTCCAGGTAGACAGATCGTTCAGATCGTGCTGTAGTCTAGGTGGTTCAGAAGTGCGTCTTGATTCAATGAGATTCAAATCATCAACGAAGGCCCACGAGGGCACTCTCATGATGTTTGGTAGGTTGTTCACATGGGCTATAAACACAATGGGTCCCAACTTGGTTCCTTGGGCAAGCCCGCATGTGAGTTGCTTCTTGTGAGAAAGAACACCCTGGTATCTGGTTCTCTGTGAACGTTCTGTGTGGAAGCTGACGATCCAGGGGATGATTTCCGACCTGACTCCCAGCTCGATCAGGTGCTGTATTGCCACCGTGTGATCCACAAGATCGAATGCTTTGCTAAAGTCCGTTAGTACCCAAGTGCTGGAGGATCCTCTTCTGTCTGCTGCCATGTACAGCTGGTTAGCCAAGCTGACAAGACAGTGGGTTGTCGACCGCCCCTTCAGGCACCCAAACTGGTTTTGACATATGTTGTGTTTGATGTCCTGAAGCACCCAGGCTGCCACGAAACTCTCACATATCTTGGCAATGAGAGAGGTCAGCGACACCGGTCGGAGGTGGTCGATGCTTGGTGGACTGGTTTTCGGGAGCGGTATCACAACTGCCTCTTTCCATTCTTGTGGCACCTTTCCTTCAAGTAGGGAGGAGTTTAAGATGTCAACAATCGGTACGCTCAGTTCATAGGCAAATTCTTTGAGCAATCTGCCATCAATTCCATCAATTCAGTACATGATATAAGAGGTAACATGGCAAAAAACAATGTATATGTAAAATTGTATTTTTTTCTGTAAATACATTTTATTCTTTTTCAAATTTGCATATATAAATAACAGAAACAGTCATAGACCATTTTCCTTCCCTGTTCAGGTCAACTTTACGGCTACTGTCATACATATCTATTTAAATTTCTACAAAATTCAACACTTGGTGTTTTAAAAAGTTAAACATACCTTGACAACATCCCCATGTAAGAGAATGCTGCCCATTTTGGAGCAAAGTGGTTGATTGTACTATGGAATGCCTCCAAGTGTGCGGTCTGGTATTTGGGTGACAGCCTTCGGATGTCCTTCAGAAGGCTTTTCTTTGTAATGATAGCAGAAAGTTTAACACTGGCCTTTGTGTCTGAAACACAAATACCACAATAAGTAAAAATGTAACAAGTTTTTGGAGATGCCACACTAACATGTTTGCAGTGTAACTTGTAAAAGTACTGGCTGTATTACAGTATGCACATCTTAAGAAACAATAAGACTTTGTTATTGTTGCTGTTATAATAGTTGATGTAATTATGCAGCTACATGTACATGTAAGCCACCTTACAATTTAAATGTTTGAAAATCAGTATTGGATTTCTTTATCAAGACTGAACAACTTAAGACTGTAGAAACCAAGCAAAATGTTGCCATTGAAACAGCCATTTGTGAAATATAATTCTGCTTACCAATTTTTTTTGTTTTATTTGTAGACTAGACCTTATATTAAAGTTTATCTAGGATTGATTTTTGTTTAGTTTGACCACCCAATGCTTGGTTTTGATAGACAGAACCTCCTAATAACTGTCTTACTCGGTTTAAGCCACTGTCTGCGCAAGGGTCCATGGGCACACTGTGGGAAGGCTTCACTGTGGCCACTGTGAACATTGTGCAAGTGGTTTTCAAGAGACAACCACTTGCCCTCCACCAAGTCACCAGCACCTTCCCTAGTTGTTGTGGAACACCAGTATAGGTGATTGACAATGGAGTTTGTCCAATCACCTACTACCTCACACTCCTTCTGCTTTGCCAAGGGAGAAAGCTTCTTCCTGAGACCTAATAACAAACCAATTACTGCATGAGAACACTACTACACCTACCAAAAAGTGTTTATTTAGTCTGAATTTGTTCAGTGGGGCTTATTGAATTGGTCTTCTTTGTCCTTAAATTTTCCCCATTTAATGTAACCAGTATAGCAACCACTCAAACACTCCAGAGTAACTAACAAAACACTAACAACTTGCTCTTAGTAAGGTCCACAATAATTGCAGTTTGTGTCAAATCATAAATCAGCACTAACTAGGGACAATCAGCCCTCTTGCTTCGTCTGTGTGAACTAGGAATGCTTACCTTTAGCAATGTGCCAGATGTCATACAGATGACATGTTTCTGGCAGGTTTTCTCTTATCCATTTGGCGATCTGTATGTGGCGATCAGTGACGATCTTGCCGATCTGCAGTGTGCAGTTCCTCCTTATGAAGTCAATCGCCCTAGCCAGACCCTCCTTCTCCATAGCATTGCTTGATCCGACTTCATTGCTCTGTTTTTGTGAAATAATACAGGTAGGAAAACTTTTAGACCAGAGTAACATCAAATCATTTCATCATTACATTAAAGTGCTGTGCATTTAATGTTATTAAGGCATTGCTGCTTGCTTAAAAAATACCTGTAGTTGTAATACTAATAGATAAGAGAACAAATTCTAAAAACAGGAGAAGCTACTTACCTGAACCAACTGTAGGGTAAGAATCGTGTTAGTCCTCAAATCCATAAGGGTGTAAGACCCATATTTGGCTGAATGTCCAGGGCTGTCGGCCCTGCCATCACCTCCGAGTATCAGTGACTGTCCTGCTTCATGCAGGGCTGCAAACATGCCTGCCTGTTTCCTACTCCAGACGTTCTTGATTGCCAAGTGGAGGGTCATACGTTGGTGTCGGAAGAAAGTTCTAGCTGAGATACAGTGTAGGCGAAGGTAGGCAAAGACGTTCAATGCCTGTTGTGGTATTGCCCCTGTTTGAAAGCATACAAATTCATTGTGATTTGTCTATGACAAGGACAATTTTATTGGTTACCTGCATCAATCTGTCAGCTATAGACATATGGTAGTATAATAATAATAATGGGACAGTATGTACTTATACACAAATTAACATTAACTCATCTGTAAGCCTCCTTGCAATGTGGCTTTAAAGGTTCAGTTTTATATGACTTTAGACATGATTGACAGGAAGTAATTCAATACCTGCAAAAAGAACTGCTGCAGAGATCAGCAAGTTCCCAGCTGGTGTGTTGCGTATGAATGGCTGGCTGCTCCATGTCCTCACATGTTTGCACAAGGTACAAATCTGTGTGATGGACAGGAAGGACCCAATGGTCTCGAGGCAAAGCTTCTGCTTTCCACTACCACATAGTAGGCAGAGAGAGAAAAGCTGCAGAAGAGCCGAATGGAAGACAAGGTACTTTCTCTCCTCCTGGGGTGGTACTGACTCATCTGGCAGATGAATCTCTGTCTCCAAGTCATCACTAGGTAAAGATTGAAAAAGAATTGGTTTGCACATAAAGCTGTGATGCCACATTAGGGATTTCAACAAATGTGTTTTACTGTCATGATACTGTGATAAAAGAGGCTATTTGAACAAATGAAGGAATATGTTGCAATTTCTTCTGACCTATCAGTGTCTGACAGCTCCTCCTCTGAGGGAAAGTAGTCCTCATCATCATCGTCATCCTCCTCTTCCTCAGACTCCGGCTCCGACTCGGTGTCCATATCCTCTGGGGGTGGGGTGAGGAGTGTGCACTGGACCCCTGCGTCAGCGCGAGCAGGAGTGACCTGTGTTGCTGAAGAATAACAAGCAAAATGACTTTGAAATATTAGCACTGTCAATTCTTCATAGTATTTTAAAATTACATACATATAAAATGTCTATTTCAAAACAAAACCATCACTGTCATAAGTGGAAAATAATATGTGCCTTAATGATGATTGTATACAGATAAACTTTTGAAAAAGATGTACAATGGAAAGGAATGTTGCAAAACTCTTGATACAGCTGTAATGCATGAAACATTTTACAGTAACTGTGTTACAAAACACTTGAGCAGCACTACATCTTTACCTCTGTGTCTGCCTGAGGGCTTTGTCTGTGTGCCCACACTGTTTTTCAGCTCGGCTACAACCTGAGGGTTGTTTACATTAGGTTTACCACATAATCTTCAGGATGAAAGAATAGATTGTGTCAAAGAAGTCAATCAAACCAGTGCACCCCTCAGATTTAAAAAATCTTGTAACTCTTAGAAGAAGTTCAATTATATCTGACATTTAGTATAGGAGAGAGTTTTCATCACAAAGTACAGTATTTATTATTTCAAGTAACATACCTCAATATCAACCATGTCTTGTGAGAGATTCTGATCCTAAATGAAACAGAAACAGTGTTTTTAAAAACTTGGACAATATTTACCACACAGCACATTGTGACTAATGGTTTTCTTTGACAAATGTTTCCATGTATAAGCTTATATTGTTACAAAAATAAATAAAATTATTTTTTGGTTACTTGTCCATTGTTCCTGACAGTTTTTCTTTCACTTTGTAACAATTAAAAATTCAATTTAAAGTATCTAAACAAAACCAATACAACATACCTGTACACTCGGTTCCAACAGGTCTGCAATGATCTGTGTGAAAAGTAAATGTACTACATGTACATGTATTTGCATTGTACGGCAAAATTTATATGATACATGTCAAACAATTTAAGAGTCCAGCAAAAGATATAAAGACTGACGCTACAGATATGTACGGTACATAAATATCGAAGTCCAACACTATATATTTTAAAAACTCATTGCAAAAGGGGCCTGCATGACTTGTGGAAGAGCCGCGTACAAGCTATGTATGTTTACGTATTTTCGCCGGCGCCCCCCTCCCACCCCACACCCATAATAATACGTGTTAGCTAAAGCGGAAAGTAAACGAGGCGGCTCCTAATTCTGGAGATATCTACATCTATATCGTCACTCCTGATCTGCCAAAATTTTGATGTGTCACAAGAGTATATTCACAGAACGTTACCTGTTGTCTTCTGCGTTTTTCGAACGCCGTACGTGGGCCGCTTACAGCAGACGACGCCCCACTCTCAGTCGGTCTTTCGTCAAACACATGTACATCCGGCACGGCTGTGGGCTTCAACTGAACGCGTTTACGTATTCCGAATTCCCGCTCGAGTCCACTAACAAACTGATCGCTGGAAAAGTGCCGACTACACAGTTCCGCTTTTGCCCCTCCCGTCCAGTTGTTTCTACGGCGCTGTACGTACCCAGGGTCCACAATCGCCTTCTCCGCGGGCTGCTTGGGAAACTATGCAAGCTAAGTCCTAATTTCGTAGTCCCAGAACAGCCATAAGCAATACACCTACGCACCATATTTCTCTAACAACAAAGATAAACAAAGATACTGACGAAAAAACTTGGGCTGACGAAAAAACTACATGACAGTTCCTGTCGTCTGCTAAACTATGACGATCGCGTTCCTACTGTGACGTCACTTCCGGTCTCACTGCCGAGTTTACACTAGAGTAGAGCTGGTGGACTTAACACTCCGTTTTCGCAAATTCATGAGCGCTTGGATAAAAATGAGGCAATTTCCACAATTACATGTGTGGAAAGCTGTTTATTCCCCAAAATACACATCCCCCGTTGCAAGGGGGCTTTAAATAAATGGAAGATAACAAATACCACAGGAAATGTTTATAGTCCTCAGGGGTCTCCCCAGAAATTCTTAGGGGAGAGGTGCTCCCTAATCGGTTGATGAAAAAATCAGCTAATTTTCATGAAAATACTAAGAGAAACCCTAAATTTGAATATTTTGGGAGAGGTGCTAGGATTTTGGGGAGAGGGGGAGCACCCTTCCTTCATTGCATGGGGAGAGCCCTGGTCCTCAGTGTGAAATATGTAATGAGGATGAAAATCTTATTCATATGTTTATTGATTGTCGTAGACTGAACGGCTATTGGAACAGAATCAAAGAAGAACTGTCTCAACTTGGTATAAATATAGAAATCAACCCAGCATCTATACTCTTGGGGGATTGTAATCAGTTGTACGTATCCCTAGCAAAATATGCTATATTCTTATCTTGGGTTAAGTTTAAAGATTCCCCCACTCTATTAGAAAAACACGATATTCTGCAATTTTTTTATGTACTATGTAGAAACAGATGTATAAGTTGAAGTCTGTAGCATTGTGATCTTTAACAGACACTACTGAAATGCTCTGTGATATTTAACAGACACTACTGAGTATTCAACTAAAAAAAAAATTGAACTGTTATATAGCTTTGCTTGGCATTATTAGTGGTGTACTATGTTGTTCTCTTTATGTTTATGGACTATAAAAACACTTATGGCTCAACAAAAAAAAAATACGTGTAGGTGATGGACAAACCATTCAGGTTGCTCTTTAGCTCTAGGATCACAAAATCTTAATGTCCAGGTCTCGGTCACAAAATCTACACGAAGTACTCCCTGAGAGTTTGTTGTCGTTCACCTCTAAGCCAAAAAAAACTGATTTTTTTTAGAGCAGATGTGACAATAGGAACTCGGGATTTAAATCACCGTGACTATGGACAACAGTAACTGTGGAAATCAGTTCAAAATTGGACTAAGGAAGGCCTGGCTGCTACAGCTCCCTACATCATGGGAGACGAAAGTTCTTAAACCTGCAATATGTAACATAAGGCTGATATAAAAAGTTAATTTTCTGGTCATTTCTTTGAAAAGTAAGTTGAATCAACCCTACTCCATAGCAAATCAGTGGCATTCAGGAAGTGGGGGTGCCAAAAAGGACGTCCTATGCAAATGTGTTTGAAAGTTGAAAACGCATCTGTCATCCATGTTTGTTTACATTCTGGTAGTTTGTATGGTGTCTTTAGCGCCAACAATAAATAGCAGAAATGTGAGATAGTTGCACAAATGAAAAGAGGAAATAAATTACAAACATGTGATTTTTTCAATTAAAATATACCAAATTTTCGGTGCAAAAAATTTTACATAATGCCCCTTTAAAAAGTTGGTTCACATGATCTCTTATGCATACATCAGGATGACTGGGATGATCCCAGTACTCCTGACCTATAGCCGTTATAAACATTTATCTTTAAGGGGTCTGAAGGAGCTATCCGAAATGATGATGATAAAGGCTACAGATCAAAGGAAGTTTCTTCACCACTTGCATTTATTACAGCTTGCAACAGGTAGACCTAAACTACGTGCATAATTCTGCGTTAGGCCAGAATTACAGAAAGACAGACACATAGACATGCAGACGGATACGCCAAAACAAGTACAAATGTCTAAGCTAATACCCACCACACTTGCTTGCATCCTCGTCACTACCGTCTCCACAGTCGCTGTTTCCATCGCACCGTTTCCAAGCGTGAATACAGGTCCCACCGTCAGCACACTGGTACTGGCCGATTCCACACACTACCAGTGGTAGAAATGTGACCTTTTGTGAATTTGGCGGAGCAACTTCAAGAATTATGAAACGATGTGACTTCAGCCTGATAAAAACATGTGAAAGGAAAATTTCGAAACGTGGATAGTGAAACGGGGATACTAAACAGACACCCTGGACGCTTTTGACATGATGCGTCCTTGCCCTTTTTGCTCACTGTCCATTAATTTTATATAAACTGTGGCACTCCGCAGTCCGGAACAATAAAGCACCCTTTTCTGTCAATCAAAAATCATTCTCCTTTAGTTTTCAGATAATTGTGTAATTTCTCTTTGTCCAAGATTTTACATTTTCGATACGTTTAATAATAACTTTTTTTTCAATTTTTACTCTAGTCACATTACATTATTTACATTTTTTCTATCAAATTCACATAAATGTCAAATTTAACAAACCTGTTAACAAACACTGCCAATCATAATACATTATCAATTGTAAAGATTCAAGATACCATAAGCGTTGGCATATTCCATTTGTGCTGAAGTTTTTGTTATGTATTTTAATCACAATGACTATAGAATAGTCTGCTAAAGGAGAGCCAGTCCTCACAGCTTCCAACACCATAAGAACAGAAAGTTATTAAAATAGTTGGTTCACATCATCGCATGCGTTCACAAATCAGCAGCACTTTTGCTAAAGATTTTGTTTTGTATTTATGTACAAGATTTTATTTTTAAATAAAATCTTGTACATAAATACAACTTTATTAAGTGCTTTAAAAAGAGGAAGCTTGCACTATAAAAGCACTTAATAAATTTGGCTCGTGTAAACTGTCACTGCTTAGTCTATAACTGGCAGCCGTGCCAAATACATGTGGAGAGTCTGAGAAAGGATACCAGGTACCCAATCTTCACGAAACACTTTATTATGTGGAGACAATAGATACGACATGGACATTTTTTAAAGTAGATGTCATCTATAACTAAACAACAAAAATATGGAGTAACAGCTACCACATGTATGTACTAAGCCAATCCTGGTAAATCGGGACTTTGGCTAGTCAGCAGTTCAGACCTGGTTTCTAACATAACATACATTAGACAGATCATAATATGAATCGTCATATATTATATACTGGATAATGTTGAGGCATGTCTGATAGCAACCGAACCACAATAAAGCCACGAGTCTCAGGGGCGAATGATATTAAATTTGAAATATTAATGACAGCTGGCTGCTGGGGACAATGCAAGGGTATTAGAGTATAATGACATCCACCCATTATCTGTCACGATAAATCATGCCACCGTATCACCTAGACTACGATACTGTGAGATAGAAAAGCCAAAGAACATTTGAGCAAGGGCAGCGTTATTGTGAAGCAGATGTCAGGGTACGGTACTGGACACACTGGACTGCAGTGTGGTGGTTGCATGCTATTGTTTCAAACTAGATCTGTAACTGCAACAGGTGCCCCGATACTGTGACATAGAAAAGCCAAGCAACATTTTTACATAACGCAACTGACAGGGTATACGCACACAACACGCTAGCCTGCATGATGCATGGTGGCCGCATGTTATCGTTTAAAACTAGAACCTTAATGTTTGTAATTACAACAGGTACCCTGAAACGGAAATCATCAAATTAACGAGAATATTTCCATGGTGATATCATCAAGGTGATATATTAAAACGGCCTTCCTTAGCTGCATGTGTCCTCTGGTAGTGCTTAAATCTAGACCCACAACGTTTGCAACTGCAACAGGTGCCCCGATACTGTGACATACAAAAGCTATTATAACAACATTTGCGCAAGGACAGCTGGCAGTGTACTCGACACACTGGCCTGCAGTGTAATGGTCGCATGTTATCGTTTTAAAAAAGACCCGCAACGTTTCCAACTGCAGCAGGTGCCCCAAAATACAAACAATTCAATAACAGAACTAGAAAATTTTCGTAGTGGTATCATCAAGGTGATATATTGAAACGACCTTTCTTAGCTGCATGTTTCCTCCGGTATCTAGTTCATGAGCAACAAAATACATTCCTTTTTTGTACAATATCGTATTAATTATTACATGTTTAGCTGTTACAATTGCAAAAGTTAACTAGTATAAAAACCGAAATTTAAAAACGATTTTTTTGTAAAAGGATTGTGGCAAAAATGGAACTTTAATGACACATGACAGTTCCACACATTTCGAGCAATATTCTGTGTTCCGTCATTGTTTGATTGACTTCATTAGGTCATAGATATACTTCTTATACTAGACATGTACATTTCTATGGTTGTCTCCCCTTTTGCAAGATACAGCGAACTATTCGAAAAGTAGTAAATTACAATGGTAACGTTAACTATACTATGGACTTGCTCATGCCCATTGTCAGCTCACTGTTTTCAATGTAATGGCACAGAAGCTAAAAATGCACATTTCTGCGAAAGTGGGCGGATTTTCTTTATAGAATGATTTTCAATAACTGCATCATCACCACCATAAAATAATTGTACAAAATGAAGAAAAAGATACTATAGTGTAATATTTTCCAGCTACACCATGCCAAATTCACGTCATTGGGCAAATAATTGAAACGTGACGCTTTCTAGAAATAATTCGGGTCAACATGGCAGTAGAATAACAATAACAAAAAGAAGAATATGGGAAAGAAAGATATGTAGGGTTTTTCAAAATAAAGTTACTCACCAGTTTGGGGAGAACTGTTTTGTGACGAAACGCCTTGAAAAAGTAGGCAGTAGGCCACCACACCAAACGTGCCAACTGTCCACATGATGCGCACTGGTTATTGGTGATAAATGACACGCATCAGAATTGTTCTAACAACACATCAGAATTATGAATCGTATTGGGCTCCTGTAATATCATATGTATGTATGTATATTCTCTTTCTTTGCAAAAACATGCCATAAAAATACTAGTAGGCTAATTGCAAGTATTGTGTCAAGGCAGAACATTAAATCAATTTTCATGTTAACTGCACATGTAACCGCTAGCTCTTACCTTTTTTACCTCGTTTTCCACTGTTTGTTTTTTAACATAATAAATACTATACAATAACAATGACAAGCGATGATGCCTCCTTTGTTTATCGGTGGATTTAACCGCCCCGGCACTTTGACAAATGAAACTAAATTCAATGTAAATGTACATATAAAAAAGGGATAAACAAAGTTTGATAGAGCCTACGTCCAACCTGACCGCTACACTATTCCTCAAACATGACTCCTTCACCGCTGCCCTAGCCAGAACTCAGGGAACTCTGAGGACAGAAGAAGTTCAGCACACGCCACAGACTGTCTCACTTCTAACCGAGGAGTACAATTATCCTTTGACAAGCGAGGAGGGGGAGAAACCATTTCAACGATGGGGTAGTGGACGTCGTCAAAACAGGCGAGGGAAAACAGGCTGATACAGCTTTAACTTGACTAAGGTTTATATTCATCATGTTTATAGATACACTAACATGGTATCATTTACGATGCAAAAAATATACGAATATTCTTAGATAGAAAAACATCAACATATTTTCCCCGTTTGTTTTTTAACAAAATAAGTATGTTACAATAACAAATAATAGCTATACTAAAATATATATACACATTTACCCTTATTAATGACGATACCGGCCTCCTGTGTTTGTCCGTGGATTTTAACCGCCCCGGAACTTTAAGAAATAAAAACAAAATGGATATAAATGTACAAATAATAAAAAGGGTATAAAAAAGGTTGATAAAGCGACCGTCCAACCTGACAGCTAGACTCTTCTCCCAAAGATGACTCCTTCACCGCTGCCTTAGCCAGAACGCAGGAGACTCTGAGGAGATACAGAAGAAGTTCAGCACACGCCGCAGACTGCCTCAGTTCTAACCGAGGAATACAATTATCCTTTGACTAGCGATGAGGGGGAGAAACCATTTCAACGATGGGGTAGTGGACGTCGTCCAAACAGGCGAGAGAAAACAGGCTTATACAGGTTCAACTTGAATAACCCCTCGAAACAGGTGGACCGTTAGTTAATCTTTACTTTTGCTCCACGTAGGACTGATTATTCAAATACTTAAATACTAAGATAATTTTTACTTTACCACCCCTCATCACAGACATAGAAGGCGGACCTACAATTGGCTGAAAAACAAACAAACAAGTCGGATAGCAACCAAACAAGTACCACAACAAAGCCACAAGTTTCAAGGGCCGATGATTATATTTGAAATATTAATGACCGTTGGCTGCTGGGGACAATGGAAAGGTGTAAGAGTCTTATGACTTCAGCGCTAATGTTCTGTGTGCATCAAATTATGCCGTCACGGAACCCAGTCTACTGTGAATCCAAACAAGAGAACATAGAGACGGACAGTATGCAATTCTCGTACAAAAAGAGTTTGGACACCTCATTCTTCCGTGAAATACATTTAGATCTTTCGTAAATTTCTTGGTTTATCTTCCTCGTCTATTTTAGAAATCATTTGTGATTATCATAGCCTATTTCAATTGATAGTTTCAATTTTCCGACGTTCATAAGTTGTATGTGTTAATGAAGCTTTATTAAGTTAAACGTGTTTTGCGCAGGTATTGTTTAAAAGTCTACAAAAGCATTCATAACTTTTATCATTATACAAAATCATTAGTGGCTTTACAATCAACAAGTCATCTTGTTTGCACAATCAAGAACATCAGAATATTTTACAAAACATCAATACAAACACACACATGGTTTACAAATATAAAAGCAACAACAATGTCAGGACACTCAGATTAACTCTTAAATCATCTTATTAGATGATTTGCAAAAAAACACAAAGATAATGGTATATGTTTATATTCATCATGTTTATAGATACACTAACATGATATCATTTACGATGCAAAAAATATACGAATATTCTTAGATAGAAAAACAACATGTTTTCACCGTAGTTTTTTCACAAAATAATATTTTACAACAACAACAAATAATAGATAAACTTAAATGTATATACACATTTCCCCTTATTAATGATACCATACCGGCCTCCTGTGTTTGTCCGTGGATTTTAACCGCCCCGGTACTTTAAGAAATGAAAACAAAATGGATATAAATGTACAAATAATAAAAAGGGTATAAAAAAGGTTGATAAAGCGACCGTCCAACCTGACAGCTAGACTGTTCTCCCAAAGATGACTCCTTCACCGCTGCCTTAGCCAGAACGCAGGAGACTCTGAGGAGATACAGAAGAAGTTCAGCACACGCCGCAGACTGCCTCAGTTCTAACCGAGGAATACAATTATCCTTTGACTAGCGATGAGGGGGAGAAACCATTTCAACGATTGGGTATTGGACTTCGTCAAAACTGGCGAGAGAAAACAGGCTTATACAGCTTCAACTTGAATAAGCCCTCGAAACAGGTGGACCATTAGTAAATTATTAATTCTGCTTTACGTAGGACTGATCTAATGGTAATTGTTCTAATACTTGAAATATAATTTTTACTTTACCACCCCTCATCACAGACATAGAAGGCGGACCTACTGGCTGAAGAAAAACAAAACATGTCGGATAGCAACCAAACAAGTACCACAACAAAGCCACGAGTTTCAAGGGCCGATGATTATATTTGAAATATTAATGACAGTTGGCTGCTGGTGACGATGGAAATGTATAAGAGTCTTATGACTTCAGCGCTAATTTCCTGTTTGCATCAAATTATGCCGTCACGGAACCCAGTCCACTGTGACTCTAAACAAGAGTATTACCATAGAGACGGACAGTATGGAATTCTCGTACAAAAAGAGTTCGGACACCTCATTCTTCCGTGAAATACATTTAGATCTTTCGTAAATTTCTTGGTTTATCTTTCTCGTGTATTTTAAAAATCTTTTGTGATTATTATAGCCTATTTCAATGGATAGTTTTATTTTTCCGACGGTCTTAAGTTGTATGTAATAATGAAGCTTTATCAAGTTAAACGTGTTTGCCAGGTATTGTTTAAAAGTCTCCAAAAGCATCGAGACCTTTTTAACATTATATAAAACCATTAGTGGCTTTACAATCAACAAGTCATCTTGTTTGCACAAACAAAAACATCAGAATATTTTCCAACACATTATAACATCAAAACATTCACAAATACAAACACACAAATGGTTTACAAATATAAAAACAACAGCAATGTCAGGACACTCAGATTAACTCTTAGATCATCTTATTAGCATATTTGCAAAAAAAACCCACAAAGATAATTGTATAGGTTTATATTCATCATGTTTATAGATACACATACATGATATCATTTACGATGCAAAAAATATAAGAATATTCTTCGATAGAAAAAACATCAACATACTTTCCCCGTTTGGTTTTTAACAAAATAAGTATGTTACAATAACAAATAATAGCTATACTCAAATATATATACACATTTCCCCTTATAAATAATATCATACCGGCCTCCTGTGTTTGCCCGTAGATTTGAACCGCCCCGGTACTTTAAGAAATGTAAACAAAATGGATATAACTGTACAAATGATGAAAAAAGGTATAAAAAAGGTTGATAAAACCTACGTCCAACCTGACAGGTAGACTGTTCTTCCAAAGATGACACCTTCACCGCTGCCTTAGCCAGAACGCAGGAGACTCTGAGGAGATACAGAAGAAGTTCAGCACACGACGCAGACTGCCTCAGTTCTAACCGAGGAGGACAATTATCCTTTGACTAGCGATGAGGGGGAGAAACCATTTCAACGATGGGGTAGTGGACGTCGTCCAAACAGGCGAGAGAAAACTGGCTTATACAGGTTCAACTTGAATAACCCCTCGAAACAGGTGGACCGTTAATTAATCTTTACTTTTGCTCCACGTAGGACTGATTATTCCAATACTTAAATACTAAGATAATTTTTACTTTAACACCCCTCATCACGGACATAGAAGGCGGACCTACAATTGGCTAAAAAAACCAAACAAGTCGGATAGCAACCAAACAAGTACCACAACAAAGCCACGAGTTTCACGGGCCGATGATTATATTTGAAATATTAATGACAGTTGGCTGCTGGGGACAATGCAAAGGTATAAGAGTCTGATGACTTCTGCGCTAATTTCCTGTTTGCATCAAATTATGCCGTCACGGATCCAAGTCTAATGTGACTCCAAGCAGGAGTATTACCATAGAGACGGACAGTATACAATTCTCGTACAAAAAGAGTTCGGACACCTCATTCTTCCGTGAAATACATTTAGATCTTTCGTAAATTTCTTGGTTTATCTTTCTCGTCTATTTTAGAAATCATTTGTGATTATCATAGCCTATTTCAATGGATAGTTTTATTTTTCCGACGGTCTTAAGTTGTATGTAATAATGAAGCTTTATCAAGTTAAACGTGTTTGCCAGGTATTGTTTAAAAGTCTCCAAAAGCATCGAGACCTTTTTAACATTATATAAAACCATTAGTGGCTTTACAATCAACAAGTCATCTTGTTTGCACAAACAAAAACATCAGAATATTTTCCAACACAATATATCATCAAAAGATTCACAAATACAAACACACAAATAGTTTACAAATATAAAAACAACAGCAATGTCAGGACACTCTCAGATTAACTCTTAGATCATCTTATTAGCATATTTGCAAAAAAAACCCACAAAGATAATGGTATAGGTTTATATTCATCATGTTTATAGATACACTAACATGATATCATTTACGATGCAAAAAATATAAGAATATTCTTCGATAGAAAAAACAACATACTTTCCCCGTTTGGTTTTTAACAAAATAAGTATGTTACAATAACAAATGATAGCTATACTCAAATATATATACACATTTCCCCTTATCAATAATATCATACCGGCCTCATGTGTTTGTCCGTAGATTTGAACCGCCCCGGTACTTTAAGAAAATGTAAACAAAATGGATATAACTGTACAAATGATAAAAAAAAGGTATAAAAAAGGTTGATAAAACCTACGTCCAACCTGACAGCTAGACTGTTCTTCCAAAGATGACTCCTTTACTGCTGTCGTAGCCAGAACGCAGGAGACTCTGAGGAGATACAGATGAAGTTCAGCACATGCCGCAGACTGCCTCAGTTCTAACCTAGGAAGACAATTATCCTTTGACTAGCGATGAGGGGGAGAAACCATTTCAACGATTGGGTAGTGGACGTCGTCAAAACTGGCGAGGGAAAACAGGCTTATACAGGTTCTACTTGAATAAGCCCTCGAAACAGGTGGACCATTAGTAAATTATTTATTCTGCTTTACGTAGGACTGATCTAATGGTCATTGTTCTAATACTTGAAAAATAATTTTTACTTTACCACCCCTCATCACAGACATAGAAGGCGGACCTACTGGCTGAAGAAAAACAAAACATGTCGGATAGCAACCAAACAAGTACCACAACAAAGCCACGAGTTTCAAGGGCCGATGATTATATTTGAAATATTAATGACAGTTGGCTGCTGGGGACAATGGAAAGGTATAAGAGTCTTATGACTTCCGCGCTAATTTTCTGTGTACATCAAATTATGCCGTCACGGCACCCAGTCTACTGTGACACTGGCAGTATGCAATACTCGTACAACAAGAGTTCGGAGACCTCATATACATTCGTGAAATACAATATTTTATCCGTATGTACACGTCAAAACATTTACCCAGGACCGAAGGTAGGCGCAGTAGAAGTTAAACATTTACGCTCACATTCCGATTCTTGGGTGGTCTAAGGCCCCGTTTAGACGAAACAATTGTAACCGCGATTCGGGTAAATCACATTCCTCACATCTGGTCTGCGCGCCGTACGTTCCTTCAGAATCGTGCCCAAGAGCAATTTACCCGAGCTACATATTCTTGTTGATTGATTAAAAGACACAAGGTGGAGCCCTGCTAATGTCAGAGGTCAACGATCCTGCTTGCTCTGTGCCCCCTCCCCCCTCCCAGCGTCGGTAAGAACTTGGGCCAAATGCCAGTGTTGTCCAGTCAGACGCACTAGAGCTCGTCCTAGAATGGACACTTTATTTGGTCATTACCGCTCTTCCGAGTTGTGGTCACATACATTTTTTTATTGCATACAAATAAAGAAAAATCACCCCGTAATTCATGACCGGGACAATATGCAAAGTAAACCGGTGAAATCGCATCGCGTTCAGACGCAACTCGCGATCCGGTAAAGGTGGTTCGAAACTACCTCCTGATGTGGTGTAGGATAGAGTCGCTTTCAATGCAATTTGGAGCGTTCAGACGGAGCCACATGAATCCTGAATCCGTGCAAACCATATCGAAAGCGTTTTGAGCGACTTGGTTTGAACAGGGCCTACCTCCCGATGTGGTTTGGTATCGAGGCGCTTTCATTGCGATTTGGAGTGTTCAGATGGGGCCACTTGAATCCTGCTTCGGTGCAAACTTCATTGAAAGCGGTTTCGGTGAATCCGTCTGAACGGGGCCTAAAATGAAGAGGGAGCAGATACACATACAAAACAACTCAATCAAAACTACTACTCGGACCAAAGGTTTTCACGCTCACAGCTAGAAAAGAAGCACGTCACAGACTGTTTTAACATCTCCATTTAACTGTCGTATGACAAGAAAAACAAGGTAGAGAAAGGGGATATATGTTTACACAGATTCAATGACCTGAGATGGTCGCGGAGGTTTGGAATTTAGAAATGGAATCAAAGGGTTGACTGTATAGTTCTACGGAAATCACATGTGTTTACTAATCTCCATCTAGATGTAAGGATCTAGCGCAGTGTCTTACGCATGTCTTTGCAAAATCCAGTACGTCCACTTATTCGTGCACTCTTTAAAAAAAAATTGCCCCCCCGCCTCCCCCGAGCCCCAAGAAAGAGTACACTAATGGAGATAGACGTAAAAATATGGGGCCAACGTATTCATCTGCTGCGAGTTTAGGTGTTGACTAGAAGCAACAGAAACCGCATTAACAACAACGAATATATAATCTAGATCTCTATAGGTAATATCACATTTTTCTACCTTGTTAAAGGTGGAATCAAACCCCTAAGATTTAATCAATGGAAACTGGTCTAGCTCCTCTAATAAAAACGTATTGACCGCCTAAACCACAGTGCTTCTGTTCAGAAGAGGTCCATTTTTGACAAATATGAACACCTTTAATTATCACGACTATGTATTCCTATGGGTCTCTAACATACACACACACACACACACACACACACACACACACGCACGCACGCACGCACGCACGCACGCACGCACGCACGCACGCACGCACGCACGCACACACACACACACACAAAAAAACACAGACGGGTTTTAGGAAATTCTTCCTTGAAATAACTGTCAGGACTAGGTCATATGCTAAGAATGGTGGATAACCGAATCCCTAAAATGTCCTATTTCGAATTTATATATTACAACATTTAACAACATGCAATACAAACTGATGCAAAGTGACTTATATGATCAGCACCTTTACACAGTAAATCAAGATATATGACAAATGTAGGTTACAGGAACAGGATCGTCTAGTATTCGGAATTACAGAAATCAAGGTGGTCAAACGAAAATAATGTAACAAAAACTAACTTGACTCAATTTTGGAAACGTTGCCCAGCGTTTCCCCAGAAAAACGAGGACAAAAGTAAACGAGGACGCTCAGAGACGTACTGTGACTAGAGCAATGGGATAATCTGGGATCATCACAATTCTCGGTACAGGGCAGGTCAAGTAATCTCCAAGCAAATCTTTTGCTAACCAAGGCAGTGCCCAATAGGCAATACAGTATTCAATAGCCAAGACGGTATTCAATATACAAGGCAGGCAAGACAATACCATAAGCAATGCAGTATCCAAAAGCAATACAGTATCGAATAGGAAAGGCATTATCCAAAAGCCTAGACAATATCCAAGAGGTAAGATTGCAAGAAAACGGGGCATAGAATAGTGTTTGTCGGTTACAATCTTCCCAATCAACCTCTAATGAAGGGTAGGGCCCTAATGGAGAAAAAACACGTATGTCCCTCACGGGATGAAGAAGATAAGTACGTAACTATCTTACACAAATGTGCAGTTCCTACCACTGACAAGCTACAGCCAGAGGAAGATCCAAACAGCGATAGCATCAGCTCGGCCCCTCACTTCGTCACACCCGCGCCCGATTGACTTGGTATATCACTCCGTGGCCGTCAGTAGGTCTATTGTGTCCTAACAGAAATTCCTACAGCTCCAACTTCACAAAGGGTTGTTTTATTTTCGCGGTAATTATGTTCAGTTGATTGAGCCTCCTAACGGAACGTCCTGCAGCACCAATCACATACTGGTTACGTTAAGCTTCAAGAATCCCTTTTGACAAAACTATTCTTTTAAATTCTCAGAAAAAACCCACAAAACTGCCTATGTGGACAACAGACGTCCATGACCCACAACTTTTGAGTGACAGAGGTAATGACACAATTAGTTCACAAGAATAGACTATTGAAACGTTGGTATTATCTTTGCAGTTAACGGTGATTTCTTTTCCATTTTTACAGTTCAATGCTGCTTAGTATGTCTGAAAGAGAATTGCATGCATTTGAACAAAAATGCATAACGATTGAAACCTATTTACTTTATTAATTTGTGTGACCAAAGCTTTGTCGAGATATAAACAAACATTTGGACGAATGGCAAGCTATATGCTGTCATCAAAATGGAATCCTGGTGTGTTCTTTTCACACATTTCTATATTAAAAAGATGCATGATTTACCAAAAAAATCTATTAAATTTTGGCCTTGCTTGTCTACATAGCCTATTTAACACTTTCAAGTGAATAAACTTTACATTGCAAGGTACAGTAGAGGCATGGAAACAAATATATCAAAAACACTTTATCTACGGTTAAGGTACTACGGCTAAGGTTTGCCTTGCCTCAAAAACGGGACCTCCGAAGTCAATAACCCTAACCAGTGTACGTGGGGTAACCTAAAGTGGGGTCGTGTGGCGCAACGGCAGAGTCTTCGGCTCAGAACCAAGAGGTCCCGGGTTCGAATCCTGCCATGTCACCGATATTGTGCCCCTGGGAAAGGCACTTTACATGACTTTCCTCACTTCACTTAGGTGTAAATGAGTACCTAGCTGAGGTTAGAGACGTCCCTCGGATAGGGCGTTAAATGGAGGTCCCGTGTTTGGGGAGAGCCACACCACACCTTTCGAAAAAGAGTAGGGGCATGCCCCGGTGTGCGATGGTCCAAATTCTGCTAACTGGGAGTTGGTGATTCACTTCAAATCACCCGGATGGTGGCCTGGCGACCTCGTCTCGTATAAGCCACATGACGATTTACATCATCACCGGGACTCCAGGAAGAATAGTACTAGTGTGAATTGACACACTAATGGAGATCCTTACCAACCAAACCAAACCAAACCAAACCACAACGCTAGCCAGAAGAAAACGTTGTCACCTCATTTATCCGACAAAGTATCACAGAACAGAACAAGATGTTATCAAAAGGCATAAATGGTTTAGGTGTGGCAAGCCTTTCGATGTGATATAGCCAGCCGCCACTGAGGAGTGCCATTATCCTTGCCGAACAAAGCAAGCAAACGTATTGCGGCGGAATGGCCCTACATGCATGAAAAATAATGGTTGCATACCTGCGGAGCCTATGGGTTATACCATACCAGCTGGCCAATTCGGATTCAGAGACGGGATTGTCTAAACTGTACATGTATCTGTATGACTTGTTTGACAAATAATAACAGAGGCCACGGCAAATGCTTGTGTGGACAATACACGTCGATGATTTTTAAATAAAAGGGAAGATGGCAATTAGTTCTAAAGACTCGAATGTTGTAACGTTGAATCAGATATTATCTTTGCTATGAACAGTGGAATGTTTTATTCGCACAGTTCATCGCTACTTCGGATGTCAAAAGAGGATCGATTGTGTATTTCAACAAAAATGCATGCCGACTGAAAGTTATTTACTTTATTAAGGTATATGACCAACACTTTGTCGGGGATAACAACATACATTAGGACGATTGGCAAGCTCTGTAACATATCATCAGAATGGAACAACCCAACCGAGGCAAGTTCTTTTCACACATATCCATAGAAAATATGACTTATCTATCTTTATAGTCAAGGACAGAACTCCAAGGGCCCATGTAAGGAAACATATATTGGAGAGACTGAAAGATCACTTAAGCTAGGTTCTTAGAACATAAACGACCTAGCTCGACTACTTCAGAAGTCTCACAACATATACATATAGAATCGCCTGGACATTCGGTCTCATTGGACGAAGTAAGAATCTTGGACTCTGCGAAATATATAGCATATCAGAATGGTCACCCATCGGAAGCGAGTTCTTTTCATAGGCCCTCTCCATGGTTTTAGTGCCGAGATCACGTGACTTCTCTTGGGCTGGCAATATTTGGTAAAGAAAGGTTTGTCCCACGTATGCGATGCCACCGATCGCAGCCTGTATAAACACCCCTGTAGTAGATGTATAAACATCCTTGTAGTAGATGTATAAACATCCCTGTAGTAGATGTATAAAGATCCCTGTAGTAGATGTATAAACATCCCTGTAGTAGATGTATAAACATCCCTGTAGTAGATGTATAAACATCCCTGTAGTAGATGTATAAGCATCCCTGTAGTAGATGTATAAACATCCCTGTAGTAGATATGTATAAACATCCCTGTAGTAGATGTATAAACATCCCTGTAGTAGATGTATAAACATCCCTGTAGTAGATGTATAAGCATCCCTGTAGTAGATGTATAAACATCCCTGTAGTAGATATGTATAAACATCCCTGTAGTAGATATGTATAAACATCCCTGTAGTAGATGTATAAACATCCCTGTAGTAGATGTATAAACATCCCTGTAGTAGATGTATAAACATCCCTGTAGTAGATGTATAAACATCCCTGTAGTAGAGGGACCAGCAAATGATCTTTCCAGTGGAATCTATATGGTGAAACCTTGAAAAACAAGAACTTTAAAACACATTTACCTTTATTTTAAAGCTCAAGTCTTTAATCTCACTGCAATGCTGGATATGTTAGAGTTCTTTAGATACAAAAAGTGGAATGTCACCTCAGGCGTTTTACAGAACTTCAGCCAAAATATTGAAATGACACCAGGACTTCATCCCGGTTCCAGTGGGTAAGTCTAGACAGTAAGGGGACATTTAGGGGGCAATTAGAGGGCAAACCACGCCAAAGGTTACACATTTTGTAGCCTGGGGTACCGTCCTGGTTAGTGTACGTCCACTCCAACAGTCGCTATCCGCCAACCAAAATATAATTTGATAACTTTTCAGGAGAGATTGACAGCATCATGTTAAGGAAGCTTCTACAACACCGCAACAGTGTGTACAACAGGGTTGTGGAGTCGTCTGAAGAACAGATAGGGCGATACAAGGTGAGAATCACTGGTTCTTATTTTATGCCTGTTGAACATTTCTCTATTATACAAATTGATATAGAACTTAAATAAATTGCGATAACTATCTTTCATAGTCTCTGGTACGTGAATACATGAGTTTTGGACCTGTGAAGTTTGACTGGCGCCAGCAGACAGCAGAAAAGTACTTCACGACAGAGGAAAACACGAAGTTCCACCTGATCCATGGTATACACGTCCTGTACTTTGTGGAAGACCGTCACGCCACCTTGTGGGACATGTGGGAACAACTGGCAGACGGTGGTTACATGCTCGTTGCCTAAGAGTCAGGTAATTTAGCACTTATTGATACAGAATGAAAACTAGTCCTCACCTCATGATGGTGGTTGAGAAAGGGGAAAGACCGTCTTACTCCATAAGTAGAAGCACGCCTACTTACTATTCATGAAGGCTGTACTAAGTACATAGACGTGAGGGGTGCTACTAAAAAATTTCTTCTTGTAACATCCGTTATAGCAAAGTGTGTGGCCAGCGGTTGCGTTGGAATAGCCTGGGAGCCGTCAGTTTTGTACCCGGGGTAGCGAGTGCAAGGAGCGCCGTTACACTAAAAAGGTTTAACCCAATCTAGCGTCAGAAATTCATGAACATAACGCATAAAAATCACAACCGTACAAATGATATATCCAATCCTGCGTTTCTAATGTAACGGGACATCATGATTTTTGTTTTGCTTTAACAAAATAGATTAGCAATTTTAAATATGAGTATAGAAAAACAAAAGCTCCGAAAATAAACAAGTACTACCCAAGCTGACCGACTTTGTAACGTAAAGCTTAAACTGGCGCACGAGAATCTAGCAATCAAATGACGTATTCTGAAATTATCTTTGAAACGATAGTTTGATATTTGCACCTTTAACAGAGATTGAGAGGTTTACACCGAAAATTAGTCTACAATTTGCAGAAAAAAAACAAAATACCATTCGTGACCTAATACCTAGGATCGTTCTTTCATATACGAACATAAGAGTCGTTACCGCTGCAGACTTACCATTGTATTGAATTGTTATATTCATGCATTTTGATACTAAAAAAAACTGTTTACCTGGTGACTGCACAGTACGGTAAAATGCAAAAGCAAGCAAGACCTGCTCCAAACCCTCTCTCCGGGTCCGGCAGCGGCCAAACCAGCGGGCCGACGTCCCAACCTCCTGCTGCCCATCAGCGCAACGGCGCTTCTGACATGCAGCAGGAAAGTCAGGGGGCTTCTTCACACACGTACGAAGAAGCCCAGAGAGTGTACTATACAATAAAGGATGAGGATCTACCGCCGTATTTACGCGGCGCAGGGCGGCAGCAGGAGTCACCTCAGGCCGGGGGAGAAACCAGCGGGCCGCCGTCCCAATCCCCTATCGGCGATCAGAGTGGTTACGCGGCGTACATAGCTGCAGGTACTCTCAACATGATTATATGATTTGCTCTTTCAAAATGTTATTTTGTATAGTCGGAAGATGTTATAAAATTTGGTTTGTTTGCTTGTTTGTTTGTTTGTTTGTTTGTTTGTTTGTTTGTTTTATTATGATATCCATTTATGTTACATAAATTTCACACCGGTCTGGTGTCTGCAAGTTTGTTGATATAAATCACCGTATGGCTAATACGAGACGGGGGTTTTCCAGGCCTCCATCCGGGTGATTTGTAGAGAATCAGCAACTTTCAGATAGTAGAATCTGGACCATCGCACACTGGGGCATATGCCACTACTCTTTTTGACCCTTTGGTATCCGACCATACAAGCCACAACCACATCTTGCCTATAAGATATTTGGGATGGGAAGAATAATACTTTGCAACAATACTAACATTACACTTTCCAACAGACCGCACGTATCCGGGTGGAGCAAGTGGCCGCCGTGGTGTCTGTAGCTTCATCCGGGCCCACCGCAGCTGCATGGCCGCCGGCATTGCCGTGCTGCTCAGCCTGGTCGCTGTGGGACTCGTACCCCTAACGCTTTTCATCAATAGAGAGGTAAAACTGTTATGTCTAATTAGATTCATGAAAATAGAGGTATTGTTTTTGGTGTTTGTGTGTTTGTGTGTGTGTGTCTGACTGTTTTTTTCAGTTTCTGTATATTTGTGGTCAGCATAATCTAATGAGGCCTTAGTTCGATTGTGATAATATTAGGTATGAGAGCAGGTCAAATATAGGCCTCCTGGTGGCTTACCCTGGTACTACAGCAGAAATTCTGGTTTAAGTATTTTTTCATGTCCTGGACTTTCACACACATATATATATATATATATATATATATATATATATATATATAAAAGAAAACCATGGAGAAAACAATAAAGTCAAATTATTGCCATTTAATTATTTCCATAATCAATGATACAAATAAACAAAATTATAAATTAAAGGTCATGTATTCATTTATTTATTCATTTATTAATTCTATTGTTGTCTCCAGGGACAAATAAGATAGTATATAATAATTATTTCTCAGTTTTCCTTTGCTTACGTATTTTTGTGTCATTTTAGGAGATAAATGCCTTGCGAAGCGACCTGAACAAAATCTCCAAACAGTTCAGCTCATTTGACGCCTTAAAATGCGACCAAGAAGACATTCCCCGCCTGTCGACAACTGTTGACGCCTTGAAACGCGATCTTGACAACGAACGGAACCAAGCTGCCGTTTTGAAGCAGCTTCTCCTCAACATGCGAAATACTACAGGTACGGTTTTTTTTTTTAAGATTACTTGTTGTGGTGCACAGTACTCGTAAATTACAGCTGTTTTGATAACTGCGTCAGATTCTGCTGTCCAATACATCTCTTTAACAACTCATGCGTGGGCTGGACCAAAATACAATTAATATGTCTGCTTATTCATTTGCATTCGTATAAAATGAATGTTTCACGTGTAAGCTTCAGTTTACCACTCTAGGAGACCTGCATATTTTGATAGTAGAAAAAAATGTTATTTGCTTTCGCCTGATCTAAATTTTGCATGGATAAAAATCATTTTATATAGAAAGAAACGTTGGATGTACACCTATCTTAACCTAAATGGATTTTTTCCACAATAAAAATGGAAAAAATGGAGGCATTGTTGTTGTTCAGTCTGTGATAGTGATAATATGTGAAGTGTAAAAAGGATAACAATGCTGGTAACAAAATACTGGTAGTAAAATGCTGGAATAAAATGTTGGAAATAAAATTTTTGTAATAAATTTCTGGTAACAAACATATTTGTAAATTCATGCAACATAGGGTACAACATGTCTTAAGAGTCACAAAATAGACTTGCAAAGTAAAATATGCGAATAGAAAATTGAAATCCCAGCATAACTACAACAAAATGGCAATTCAATTGATTTAATTTGTACCCTATATGCATGCATTTACAAATTATTTTATATACCATATAACCAACATAATGCAGAAGTACTATACGTATCATTAACAGCCAAATGCTTTACTTTTGTTAGACAATATTTAATGTTAGACAATCATCGATGACAAACGTTATTTATTACTTGATACAGAACCTGAAACAAAACAGTAATTGCCGATTTGATTTTTGGGGGAAAGGGACGCTAGAAGGGCCAGGTTGTAGTGCAAAACAAAAAAATGATCTGTTAAACAAAACGTAGCTTGCATCAAGCATTTTCACAATACAAACTTCTAATGTTCAGAAATAAGTTGTTTATGTCCATCATGTATATGCATAAATGTACAAAATAAGCTGTGCAGCTTTTGTGCAAATAACCCGCCATAAACAATATTCATTTTAAAATATCAAGCATTTCTTTGTATTAACTGTTCAGAGTAGGGCGTTTGTAGACAATCGAATATAGCAAGCTTTCATATTTTGTTTTTATTAGCTTTATCAATAAAAGATGTTGCTCTGCTTCTAGAAGTACGCTTAATTTGGCGGGCGTCTTGCCTGGTGTAATGCTTGTTACACCCATGAAAACAGAAATTATTTTTTGGTCTCTGTGTGTTTGTATGTGTGTACACGTGTGAGTGTGTTTGTGTGTGTACACGTGTGTACACGTGTGTGTGTGTGTGTGTGTGTGTGTGTGTGTGTGTGTGTGTGCTCGTGTGTGTCTGTCTGTCTGTGTGTGTTTCCGCACACTTGTGGTCAGGAAAACTTAGAAAGGCATGAATGGACTGTTGTAAAATTTGGTATGTGGGTAGGTCTTAGGGCCAAATAACCAGTCGATAGAGGCGGTCGCTTAGCCAAGTTTGACAGTATTAGTAATAAGTAACGTTGTGTCATTGATGATTGTGTAACATTAAATATTGTCTAACAAAAGTATAACTTTTGGCTGCTAACAAAAGTATAACTTTTGGCTGCCAATAATACGTAAAACATTTCGGCATATGTTGGTTATATGGTATATGTATTGTTATACATGTATCATTAATCATGTAATTTACTTCAAAACAAACTTAACTCTATGCTCTTTTAAACTGTGTATAACGCCCGGATCATTTGACCTGCAGGCACGTTTGCTTCCTTATGATTATTTGAATTTTTTTTTTTTCAGGAAACCAGGCACAAGTTTCCGGGTCTCCTGGACCTCCAGGACACATGGGTCCTATTGGACCGGCTGGCTCTCAAGGAGAAAAGAGGCCCATGGGACCAGCTGGACCTCCAGGGGGAAAGGGACCCATGGGGCCAGCTGGTTCCATGTCTACCGGGCCTCCTGGACCTCCAGGAGAAAGGGGACCCATGGGGCCAGCTGGTCCCATGTCTGCCGGGCCTCCTGGACCTCCAGGAGAAAGGGGACCCATGGGGCCAGCTGGTCCCACGTCTGCCGGGCCTCCTGGACCTCCAGGAGAAAGGGGACCCATGGGGCCAGCTGGTCCCACGTCTGCCGGGCCTCCTGGACCTCCAGGAGAAAGGGGACCCATGGGGCCAGCTGGTCCCATGTCTGCCGGGCCTCCTGGACCTCCAGGGGCAAAGGGAAGCAAGGGTCCGCCTGGTCTGCAAGGAATCTCAGTCTGTTCTGCTAGACCGCCTGGACATCCTCAAACATCCAGTCTGCATGTACCAAATGCAGGTGGGGCATGTATCACATCCTGTATAGTGCAGTATTCGAAAGAATGACCTTTATATTAATACCATTTGATACCATAATATTTTGAACTTCTCACTATTCTTAATTACTCATCATTAACTGAAATAACCAATTTCAATATTTGCTCTCTCTCTCTCTCTCTCTCTCTCTCTCTCTCTCTCGCTTCCTCTCTCTCTTATTAGTGTGTTGCGCGTATGTCTGTGTCTGTGTATGTATATATAACAATAACTAAAAGGTGATTGACAAATAGGATACTGTCATGTTCTGATAATATCAAATTGCAAGGCAGTGATAAAAATAACCACTCGTTGATAATACTTGTGATGCTATCATGTTATTAATAGTGTACAGTATTCTTTTAGGATATTGCCCCGAAGGCTATACCTGGAGCCGTGGAACCTGCTATAAAGCCTTCCACAGAAACACAAAGGAGACCTTCCACGATGCGGACAGGATCTGCCGCAAAGATGGCGGCACCCTCGCCATGCCCCGAAATGCTAAGACCAACACCTTCCTATTATCGTTAAGTAAGCCTGAATCCATTTACTGGATCGGCCTGCATTATCAGCATGAAGAAGGAAAGTTTGTGTGGATGGATGGCACTGAGCTTGGGAAGTACAAAAGGTGGTATCCAGGAGAGCCTAAACGCAATCCTAGGAATGACGATTGTGTCGCTTTTTTCCGTGTCCACTTCATCAAAGGAAAGTGGGTGGGCTGTGCATGCCACACCAAGAACAACTTCTTCTGCCAAAAGACTCCAGGTACTTCACACAACAACCAAATTTGTTGACATTATTCCGAATGCTAACAAAGATATATTCAATGATAGCTATCTACATATTGAATGATGAGTATCCACATTTGAATTCGCATTGATATTACCTTTAAACTGGTCAAAACTAATCCTCATTTCACTTATGGCAACTTCGTTTATTTCTTAACAGGGCGTAATTAAGCGACAGGCCAAACACTTACCACCACTGCAGAGAGTTGTGTTCAATGAGTCTCAGAGGAAACTTGGATGTGAAATTGAAAGTTGGAGTTAAATAAGCAGGTTATTTAATTTTTTTGGTAATTTATTAAGGTAGCAATAATGATTTTTATTGTTTTTTTGTGGTAAAAGGATGATGAACAAAAAATTACAAAGCTGGATTCACTGACTACTTGAGAAGTGGAACTAAATGCTATAATTGCTGTTATTATGCTTTTTGCTGTAATACAGATGTTTACAAACTTTTTGTCAATGGTGCACATTTATTAAGAATTATAAGAAGTTTTCAGAATACAATTATTGTAAGAATGGAAAACATTTTTTTATTGTTTGTTCTCGAATAGAATATAAATTTGTGCTAAGACAAGGAATAAAGAATAAAAGAAATAATGAAGAAGCAATGAGGAACAAAAAGCTAAATTTACAAATATGTGTGTTGGTAGTCCGCACCTTTTAGCCCACAGTTTCAGAAAGTGAATACATGTATATTATTCAGAACAATGTTTCTTTCTTATTAACTAAATTTATGTATCAAGCTGTTTTCCTCTTATTAACTAAAATCAATTATCAAGCTGTTTACAAAACAAGAAGTCTATTAACCTAACTCACCGCCCTACCAAAATTTTCATTACAGTCTGGTGTCTAGTAAGAAAATTATCTTTTTTATTTGAGACTATAACACCACAATTCTAAGGATTAAAGCCGCTAGATGTGTTTAGTCAGAAAACTGTATATTTTCCATTTACTTAAGGGCCCACAAAACAAACTGCACGACGTACTGAAGAAACATCCTTGTATGCGATTGAATACTTTTGCAACCTGCTTTTTGTGTTAAAGTTGACAGTTTGGATGAACTATGACATAAATGTTGACTTTTTCTTTTGAATTGTATTGGATTGCAATAAGCTAGCTGTTAATGATTTACATTATTTAGTAATATTCTACAGTTGTTATGTTCCTCATCCAAATTGGCAATGGTGTAAGGGGAGGCTGACCGACTTTGCATGCAGCTGTAAGAAGCTGATTTATTAAAGTGCTATAAGGTTATATGTTTGCGAGAAAAAATGTTGTTCAAAACATTATTTGTATATGACGCTCCCCTCTTGCATCAAACCTATTCAGCGGCTAATGTCTACATGGGGGCTTTAATTACAGAAGTAGTCTTAGCCTTTGTGTCTGACACTTACGCTGTCCTGCATCAACAGATGGTTTCATGGACAATTAAAAGCTATTAAAACGTTTTTTGTTGTTTGAATCTGATGTAAAGATCTCATAATATTAGATATTATCCCATGGATATGTCGCAGAACATGAACGTGTATAGTGCCCCGTTACCAGAGTTTCCACTAGATCCACAAGAGTCTACCATCTCATGGGGTGGGGGGGACTTCCGCATCGAGACCAACAAAAATTATTCCCCGGGGACAATAACCAGTGGAAAAGAAGCTAAACTGTTGATTGAGCTAGATCTCCCCGTCTGAGTAGGGTTTATAAAGAGCGTTGCTATTCAATTTTCTCCCAAATATTGCAACGTGTTTTCTATCTGGTGATGGTTCACCTATGCCATTACACTACATACATTTTTATCTTTCAACCACATGAAAATCCATGATTTTTTTTCAAATCTTCTCTCATCTTCTCAAATCATATTAACAATTTAATGTCATTTTAACGTAATATGACGTCAATGTGACGTTGTTGTGTTAAACATAACACAAACTAAGACTGTTAGACCGCTACCTGAATCTAAGATAAGAAGTTTCGGTCAGTGGATCACAGCACATAAATGGGATGAAGTCCTGAATGCCCCTGACACCCAGTCAAAAACAAATGCTTTCTATGACACTGTATGCAACAAAATCGAAAAACATTTCCCGACTAAAACCATCACTATGCACATCAAAGACATGCCCTGGCTCACTCCTGAAGTGAAGGCCCTCATACGCAGGCGCCAAGATGCCTTTAGTCGGAACGACAGCACCTGGCGAGGACTACGCAACAAAATACAGGCAAAGATCAAGAAAGCAAAAAAGCGGTTCTACAGGGACAAAGTCCAGGCACTGAGAAAGAACGACCCGGCGAAGTGGTATGCTGACATAAAGGTCATGCTCAACACGCAGAATAAAGGACTCACACTCAACGTGGATGGCATCAGCCCGACTGACAACAAGGCGATAGCGGATGCAGTCAACAACGTGCTATGCCAGGTGACTACATCTCGCCCGCCGCTAGACCCTAGCCTACTCCCCACATTCCTCCCAGCACAACCTTTGCCAGAGATTAAACCTTGGGAGATGTACACTAAACTGAAAAACGTCCAAGCACGAAAAGCCGCAGGCCCTGATGGCGTTCCAGGAAGGATCATAAAGGAATTCGCGTACGAGTTGAGCATACCCATGACAGCTATCCTGAACACTTCAGTGGCTGAAGGGTACGTTCCAACCCAGTGGCGTCGAGCTAACGTTGTCCCTCTGCCAAAGACTAACCCCCCTGTCTTGACCGAGCTCCGCCCAGTGTCATTGACCCCGATCTTGGCAAAAGTGTCCGAAAGTTTTGTGTCTGCATGGACTCTCAGCGACATTAAGCCAAGGATCGACAAATCACAGTTCGGTTGCATGCCTGGAAAGTCGACCACACACTGTCTCGTAGACATCGTCCATCACCTTTCCAAGATATCAGATCAACCTAGCACTGTCAGCACTCTTATCCTCACCGACTTCGCTAAAGCGTTTGATAGAGTAGACCACACGCTTGCAGTGTCTTGCCTACTTAGACTTGGACTACGACCTGCCGTGGCTAAGTGGATTATCAGCTTTCTGTCGCAGAGGAAACAGAGAGTGCGCTATAACGATTACTTTTCGAATTGGAGCGAGACGTCGTGTGGCCTTCGTTTTCCTTGCCCTTATAAACAGCGCCGCTGAGAACGCGATATCAAAACGATGGAAATTTGTCGATGATCTGAACTTGATCGAGAGTCGTAGAATAAGCGAAAATTCTACGATCCAACGCGATCTCGACGAGCTAAATGTCTGGTCAACGGCACATAAGATGCAGCTTCATCCGAAAAAGTGCAAGGTGATGTACCTTCACTTTTCAAAAATAGCCCCACCACTACCACCACTCAAAATAGATGACCACCCTCTACAGGAAGTTAAAGTGGCAAAGTTACTGGGCCTGTACATGCAAGCAGACCTCAGATGGGATGCCCAAGTAGACCACATGGTGAAGAAAGGTGGCATGAGACTGTTTTTACTCAGAAAACTGAAAGGATTTCGATTGTCTTCAGAAGACTTAGTAACCATATACACAAGTTACATCCGACCAGTGTGCGAGTATTCAGCACCAGCGTGGCATCCAGGCCTCACTCAAGCACAACGTAACCAGCTGGAGAGAATCCAACGTCGGGCCTTCAGAACTATTCTTGGCAAGGACTACACAACGTATGCTGATGCCTGCCTCCTACTTGGCCTTGAGACTCTGGAGCGACGGCGAGACCACCTCTGCCTAGCTTTTGCTAGAAAACTCTTACAGTCTCCAGACTACCGCCAGTGGTTTCCTCCCCGCCGTGGAGACATCAGTGGACGTACAACACGGTCCAGTAACCAGATAGACTGTTTTAAAACAAGAACTGAACGCTTTAGAAAGAGCGCCTTACCCTACATGGTCAAGTTACTGAATAACACATAAGACATCAGTACCCAGTACCTTTAGCAACTGAGTGTATGTATGCATTGTCTACAGCGACGAAAATGTAAAAGTGATGTGTTGCTTACGTTGTTCTTTGCCGCCTTACCGTACTGTTCTAATTGCCTAATATGACCTGACTTATCCACGTTGACCGCTAGAAAATTGCAATTTTAGAGCTGCGAAATGAGTAATATCTAAAGCAAAGAAATATTTCTAATTAATACGAATTTTAACATTAATGTGTAAGGAATAATGTTTTAATAATACCGTTTCTTATTGATATGTAGTATGTAGTATTAGTAGTATTTTAAAGACACCTCATGTTGACCCCAGCACAATTCAGGTAGCCAATAAGATTGCCTGCGAGACTGGGTCTGTGTGTACTGTATATGTATTTGAGTTCAATAAACCAGTCATCATCATCATCACATATGTTGCAAATGACACCAACACTGGCGTCAAAATGACGTCATAAAATCAAGTCATGCATATATATGCTCTCCGCCATTTGGAATCTTTAATTTGAATTTCTTAAGTGCATTTTCTCAAGATACAACCTACAATTACAATACAAATGGGCTATAGACATCCATACAAAAAAACTTTTACGTTAAAAATACGAAGTAGTGTTGAAATTTTGAGGAAAGTAGCCGGATATACCTGAGCCAATGATATGGCCCGCCTTTTTTCGATTCGACCAATGACCTCTAATTTGCATAAATCATGAGTTTTTATTTATTAGAATTACATACGTCCCTCAGTGTAGATAGGGTCAACGAAGTTATCGAGGAGAATGATGAACTTCAGGTTGGCCAAGCTTGAATCTGTCACGCTCTCAGAAAACGAGCTGAACTGAACTGATTGCTATTTATCCTGCCCGTCTAATCAATTACCCCCCCCCGTCCATATTCTAACATCGAAGACATCAACATTGATTAAACTTTTGCGATTTTACGAGAATTACCTGGCCGCAGGTCTTACTTCTTTTTCATGGAAGAGGATGTACCATCTCAAGAAAATCCATTATCATTGGTTTGTTCCCAGACGATCGCCTAAGTCTTGTCCAATGTGACAGGGTCGATTTTGGGGCAAAAAATACGAATATACGAGTATCTCTGTTGATTTCACAGTAGGACGACCTTTTGGCAATAAAAAAATACGACCAAATCACGTCAACGCTGTGCCAGCTTAGATCTGCGCACGAGAATCCAGAAGCAAATTAGGCCTTCAGAAATTCCTTTTCAAACCATAAGAACTTTTAAGTGTGTACCTTAGTTAGATTGAGAGCTTTACACCGAAAATTTGTCTGCGATTTGCAAAAAAAACAACAAAATGGCATTCGTCACCTAATACCTATGGTAGTTCTTTCATATAAGAACATAAAAGTCGTTACCGCTGCAGACTTAACATGATATTGAATTGCTATATTCATGCATTTCGATGCTAATAGACTGTTTACCTGGTGTCTGCACAGTACGGTAAAATGCAAAGGCAAGCAAGACCTGTCCAAAACCCTCTCTCAGGGCACGGCAGCAGCCAAACGAGCGTGCCGCCGTCCCAACCTCCTGCCGCCAATCAGCAAAACGGCGCTTCTGACATGAGGCAGGAAAGTCAAGGGGCTTCTTCACACACGTACAAAGAAGCCGAGAGAGTGTACTATACAATAAAGGATGAGGATCTACCGCCGTATTTACGCGGGGCAGGGCGGCAGCAGGAGTCACCTCAGGCGGGAGGAGAAACCAGCGGGCCGCCGTCCCAATCACCTATCGGCGATCAGAGTGGTTACGCGGCGTACATAGCTGCAGGTACTCTCAACATGATTATATGATTTGCTCTTTCAAAATGTTATTTTGTATAGTCGGAAGATGTTATAAAATTTGGTTTGTTTGCTTGTTTGTTTGTTTGTTTGTTTGTATGTTTTATTAGGATATCCATTTATGTTACATTAATTTCACACCGGTCTGGTGTCTGCAAGTTTGTTGATATAAATCACCGTATGGCTAATACGAGAAGGGGGTTCGCCAGGCCTCCATCCGGGTGATTTGTAGAGAATCAGCATCTTTCAGATAGTAGAATTTGGACCATCGCACACTGGGGCATATGCCACTACTCTTTTTGACCCTTTGGTATCCGACCATACAAGCCACAACCACATCTTGCCTATAAGATATTTGGGATGGGAAGAATAATACTTGCAACAATACTAACATTACACTTCTCTATAGACCGCACGTATCCGGGTGGAGCAAGCGGCAGCCGTGGTGTCTGTAGCTTCATCCGGGCCCACCGCAGCTGCATGGCCGCCGGCATTGCCGTGCTGCTCAGCCTGGTCGCTGTGGGACTCGTGCCCCTAACGTTCTTCAATAGAGAGGTAAAACCGTTATGTCTAATTAGATCCATGAAAATAGAGGTATTGTTTTAGGTGTTTGTGTGTATGTGTGTGTGTGTGTGTGTGTGTGTGTGTGTGTTTTACTGTTTCTTTCAGTTTCTGTATATTTGAGGTCAGCATAATTTAATGAGGCCTTAGTTCGATTGTGATAATATTAGGTATGTGAGTAGGTCAAATATAGGCCTCCTGGTGGCTTACCCTGGTACTACAGCAGAATTCTGGTTTAAGTATTTTTTCATGTCCTGGACTTTCAAATATAAAAGAAAACCATGGAGAAAACAATAAAGTCAAATTATGCTAATTACTCCCTTTAATTATTTCCATAATCAATGATACAAATAAACAAAATTATAAATTAAAGGTCATGTATTCATTTATTTATTCATTTATTAATTCTTTTTTTGTCTCCAGGGACAAATAAGATGGTATATAATAATTATTTCTCAGTTTTTCTTTGCTTACGTATTTTGATGTCATTTTAGGAGATAAATGCCTTGAGAAGCGACCTGAACAAAATCTCCAAACAGTTCAGCTCATTTGACGCCTTAAAATGCGACCAAGAAGACATTCTTCGCCTGTCGACAACTGTAGACGCCTTGAAACGCGATCTTGACAACGAGCGGAACCAAACTGCCGTTTTGAAGCAGCTTCTCCTCGACATGCGAAATACTACAGGTACGTTTTTTTTTAAGATTACTTGTTTTAGTGCACAGTACTCGTAAATTACAGTTGTTTTGATAACTGCGTCAAATTCTTCTGTTCAATAACTCTTTTTTAAACAACTCATGCGTGGGCTGGACTAAAATACAATTAATATGTATGCAGAATCATTTGCATTTGTATGAAATGAATGCTTCACGTATAAACTTCAGTTTACCACTCTAGGAGAACTGCATATTTTGATAGTAGAAAAAATGTTATTTAGTTTCGCCTGATCTAAATTTTGCATGGAAAAAAATCATTCTATCCAGGAAGAAACATTGGATGTACACCTATCCTAACCTAAATGGAATTTTTACCACAATAAAAATGAAAAAAATGGAGGCATTGTTGTTGTTCAGTCTGTGATAGTTATGATATGTAAAGTGTGAAAAGGATAACAATGCTGGTCACAAAATACTGGTAGTAAAATACTGGAAATAAAATGTTTGTAATAAATTTCTGGTAACAAACATATTTGTAAATTCATGCAACATAGGGTACAACATGTCTTAAGAGTAACAAAATAGACTTACAAAGTAAATATGCAATATCTCAGGATAACTACAACAAAATGGCAATTAAATTGATTTAATTCTGTACCCTATATGCATGCATTTACAAAATTATTCTATATACCATATAACCAACATAATGCAGAAGTACTATACGTATCATTGACAGCCAAATGTTTTACTTTTGTTAGACAATATTTAATGTTAGACAATCATCGATGACAAACGTTACTTATTACTTGATACAAAAGCTGAAAAACAGTAATTACCGATTTGTTTCTTGTGGAAAGGGGTCGCTAGAGGGGCCAGGTTGTAGTGCAAAACAAAAAAATGATCTGTTAAACAAAACGTAGCTTGCATCAAGCATTTTCACAATACAAACTTCTAATGTTCAGAAATAAGTTGTTTATGTCCATCATGTATATGCATAAATGTACAAAATAAGCTGTGCAGCTTTTGTGCAAATAACCCGCCATAAACAATATTCATTTTAAAATATCAAGCATTTCTTTGTATTAACTGTTCAGAGTAGGGCGTTTGTAGACAATCGAATATAGCAAGCTTTCATATTTTGTTTTTGTTAGCTTTATCAATAAAAGATGTTGCTCTGCTTCTAGAAGTACGCTTAATTTGGCGGGCGTCTTGCCTGGTGTTATGCTTGTTACGCCCATGAAAACAGAAATTATTTTTTGGTCTCTGTGTGTTTGTATGTGTGTACACGTGTGAGTGTGTTTGTGTGTGTACACGTGTGTGTGTGTGTGTGTGTGTGTGTGTGTGTGTGTGTCTGTCCGTCTGTCTGTTTGTGTGTGTTTCCTCACACTTGTGGTCCGGAAAACTTAAAAAGGCGTGAATGGACTGTGGTGGAATTTGGTAGGTGGGTAGGTCTTAGGGTCAATTAACCAGCTGATAGAGGCGATCGCTTAGTCTAGTTTGATAGTATCACGTAATAAGTAACGTTTTGTCATTGATGATTGTCTAACATTAAACATTGTCTAACAAAAGGAAACATTTGGCTGTAAACGATGCGTGTAGCATTTCGGCATATGTTGGTTATATGGTTTATTTAATAGTTATTAAAAGTCCGACCCCTCTGACAGAGAGTACCTATAAAGAGTATAAAAACAAATTAAGTCATGTATTAAGAAATGCCAAAAAGGATTATTACCACTTTAAATTCTCAGAAGCCTCTAATAATGTTAAACAAACATGGAATATAATCAATGAGTTGTTGAATCGTAGTCATCAAAACAAAACTGTTCCACACAAAATACAAACCGGTTCCCAAATTATCACAGATAAAACCAAAATGTGCGAAGAATTTAATAATTTTTTTGTTAATGTCGGCCCTACCCTAGAAAGTAAAATACCCACCACAACGAAAGATCCTCTCGATTACATCAACACTCAACTTAACAGCCAACTAACGTCATTTGAACCGCCCTCCACTGCCGAAGTTCTAGACATAGTAAAAAATCTGAAAGATTCCGCTGCTGGACATGACGGAATTAGTACTAAAATACTAAAGATTTCACTGCCCCATACTATCTGTCCTCTCATGCATATCTTATCTCTGTCTCTACAAAATGGCGTGGTCCCGAAAGCAACTAAAATTGCTAAAGTAACTCCCATATTTAAAAGCAACGATTCTACCTCAGTTAGTAACTACCGTCCAATTTCAGTTTTACCTTGTATCTCTAAGATTCTGGAAAAATTGATATACAATCGACTGCTGAAACACCTAGATGGAAATGATATCTTATACAAACACCAATACGGTTTTAGACGGGGATACTCAACTTCATTAGCACTTATCCAATTGATGGATAAAATTACAACGGCTATAGACAACAAGGAATATACTATTGGAATCTTTTTAGACTTAAGTAAGGCATTCGACACGGTAAATCATTCTATTCTCCTCAAAAAGTTAAAGAAATATGGCATTAATGATACGGCTCTTAAGTGGTTTAATAGCTATTTATCTGATAGAACACAGTACGTTGCCCTCAATGAAAATTTCTCATCAAGCAAGCCGGTAAAATGTGGAGTTCCACAAGGATCAATTCTAGGACCTCTTCTGTTTTTAATTTATGTTAATAATCTCTCCAAAGCATCAACAGTTATTTTTTTCATCCTATTTGCTGATGATACAAATCTCTTCCTTTCACATTCAGATTTTGATACCTTGATACGACTGACCAATCATGAATTAGACAAAGTCATAACTTGGTTTGAAGTTAATAAGCTATCTGTTAATATTAAAAAGACGTTTTATCTTATATTCTGTGGTAAAAACAAGTCATATGATAGAAAAACTGCAAAAATCTTCTTGAAGAACCTTCCGCTATCCCAAGAATCGCAGGCAAAGTTCCTAGGAATATTAATCGATGATAAACTGACATGGAAACACCACATTACTATGGTAGTAAATAAAATCTCGAAAACTATTGGGATTCTCGGAAAAATTAGACATCTTTTAAACCTAAGAACATTTATAACCATATACAACAGCCTAATCTATCCATACCTTATATATTGCAATATTGTCTGGGGAAGTGCATTCAAAACGTCTCTTCGACCTATTTTCATTTTGCAGAAAAAATTCCTACGCATCGCCACACATTCTAATTTCTACACCCGCTCCTCACCACTGTTTGAAAAACTTAGAATTTTGAATATTTTGGACATTAATAGATTTCAATTGGCCTTTTTCACTGCTCAGTTTATAAACGATAGTTTACCGGACACATTTGAAAACTTTCTCAATTTTCGTTCACAATACCACCATTACCAAACCCGTCATAGCTCTCGTTTACAAATACCCCTATACAGAACCTCCCAAGCCCAGATGAATGTAAAATTTAAATGTACACTAGTATGGAATGATCTTCCCCTCTCCCTCAAAAATCTTACCTCCCTTCAAACTTTCAAACTTAATCTAAAACATTATCTATTATTGAATCCTCAAGACTTTTAAATTCTCCTCCATATACATTCTTACTAAGTTACGTGGCGACTTAAAATGATCAGAATTGTTATTTAAAAGCATTTTGTCTTTTGGTCATTATAATCTATTATTGGTTGTGTACTTTCATCTTAAGACCTGTATTTTGTTTATACCTATGTTCTTTTCTTATTATTTGTGTAAAATTCAGTTAATTTATTTTCCAGTATATAGTTTCCGTTTCTTCAGAATTATCTTAAAATTTGTAATTAGCGACCACCGTTGTCAAACAATCAAATTGTATTAGTTTTCGTTGCGATTGATTTGTTTCTGTTAATTAACTATCTTATAGTATGTTAGCTTTATGATTTTCATTTATATATTTAAGTTATCTTAGTTACATTTCTAAATACCGTAAATTTCTTCTTCTTTAAAATATGTTAATTTATTTAGAAATAGTAAGGAGGAGGGCCATGCATAAGCCATTAGGGTTTCCCGCCCCCTCCTGCACAGTGTTCTGTCATTAAGTTTAACCTTTTTTTATTATTTGTATTTCAAAGTGCGAACAAATAAACAAACAAACAAACAAACAAACAAACAGTTATATGGTAAATCATATAACTTAGTTCAAAACAAACTTAACTCTATGTTCTTTTAAACTGTGTATAACACCTGGATTCTTTGAGCATCAAGCATTACTGGCAGGTTTGGAAATTTATAATAATTTGAAATTAATTCTACTATTTCAGGAAACCAGACAGAGGTTGCCAAGTGTGCTGGCCCTCCAGGAGAAAGGGGACCCATGGGGCCGGCTGGCCCTTCAGGAGAAAAGGGAGCCATGGGGCCAGTTGGCCCTGTGTCTGTCAGGCCTCCTGCACTTCCAGGACAAAAGAAAACAATGGGGCCAACTGGCCCTGTGTGTACCGGGCCTCCTGGACCTCCAGGACAAAAGGGAGCCATGGGGCCTGTAGGTCATGGGTCTGTCGGGCCTGCTGGACCTCCAGGTGAAAGGGGACCCACGGGGCCAGCTGGCCGTGTGTCTGCCGGGCCCCCTGGCCCTCCAGGAGAAAGGGGACCCACGGGGCCAGCTGGCCCTTGTTCTGCCGGGCCTCCTGGACCTCCAGGAGAAAGGGGACCCACTGGGTCAGCTGGCCATGGGTCTGCCGGACCTCCTGGACCTCCAGGGAAAAGGGGACCCACGGGGCCAGCTGGCCCTTGTTCTGCCGGGCCTCCTGGACCTCCAGGAGAAAGGGGACCCACTGGGCCAGCTGGCCATGGGTCTGCCGGGCCTCCTGGACCTCCGGGGAAAAGGGGACCCACGGGGCCAGCCGGCCCTGTGTCTGCCGGGCCTCCTGGACCTCCAGGGAAAAGGGGACCCATAGGGCCTGCTGGCCCTGTGTCTGCCGGGCCTCCTGGCCCTCCAGGAGAAAGGGGACCCACGGGGCCAGCTGGCCATGGGTCTGCCGGGCCTCCTGGACCTTCAGGAAAAAGCGGACCCACTGGGCTAGCTGGCCATGGGTCTGCCGGGCCTCCTGGATCTCCAGGGAAAAGGGGAGCCATAGGGCCAGCTGGCCCTGGGTCTGTCGGGCCTCCTGGACCTCCAGGAGCAAAGGGAAACAAGGGTCAGCCTGGTTCTCCAGAAATCTCAGTCTCTCCTGCTGGACATCCTCAAACATTCAGACTGCGCATCCTAAATACAGGTGGGGCATCGATTCCGTATAGAAAAGTGTAGCATTCAAAAGCATGACCTTTACATGATCTATTAGAATTTATATATCTTCTTACTGATCATTGACTGAAATGACCAGAATTCACTAGTCTCTCTCCTCTCTTTTTTCGATCTCTCTCATTTTCTCTTTCGTCCCCCCCATCTCTCTCTCTCTCTCTCTCTCTCTCTTGCGACAAACATTATAATATCGCATTCTAATAATATCTAATGACATGCCAGTGATAGAAACAAACCCTTGTTGAGAAAACGTATGGTGTCTTCATGTTACCTCTTCATTGAAAATGTTCTTTTAGAATATTGTCCCAAAGGCTATACCAAGAGTCGTGGAACCTGCTATAAAGCCTTCAACAAAGGGAAAACCTTCAGCGAAGCGGCCGGGATCTGCCGCAAAGATGGCGGCACCCTCGCAATGCCACGAGACGCTAAGACCAACACCTTCCTATTATCTTTAAGTAAGCGTGAACCCATTCACTGGATCGGCCTGCATTATCAGCATAAAGAGGGAAAGTTTATGTGGATGGATGGCACTGCACTTGGGAGCTACAAAAGGTGGTTTCCAGGACTGCCTAAAAGCAATCCTTTAAATAGCGATTGCGTCGTTTTTGTCAATGTTCCCGTGATCGGCAAAGGAAAGTGGGTCAGCAGTCGATGCCACACCAAAAGGAACTTCTTCTGCCAGATCCCTTCAGGTACTTAACACAACAATACAATTTGTACATATTAGTCCGAATGCTAACAAGGATGATAACTATTCACATATTCAATGATAGATATCTACATATTGAATGATGAGTTTCCACATTTTGAATTCGCATTGCCATTACCTTAAAACTGGTCAAAACTAATCCTCATTTTACTTATGGTAACTTCGTTTATTCCTTAACAGGGCGTAATTAAGCGACAGGAAAAAATCTCCCAACTCCTGCAGAAAGTTGTCTTCAATGAGTCTCAGAGGAAAATTGGACGTGAAATTGAGAGTTGGAGTTGAATAAGCAGGTTATCTCTTTTTTTGGTAATTGATTAAGTTGGCAATAATGATTTTATTGTTGTTTTTTGTAATGGGGATAATGACCAAAAAATTACAAGGCTGGATTCACTGACTTCTTGAGTAGTGGAACTAAATGCTTTAATTGTTTGCTGTTGTTACGCTGTTTGCTGTTGTAATACAGATGTTTACAAACTGTTTGTAAATCTTGTAAAACATTGAGTTCTGTAATGGTGAACATTTATTAAGAATTAAGAAGTGTGACGTTTACAGAGGACATTATTGTAAGAATGGACAACGATTCATTTTTTAATTAATTCTTTAATAGAATGTTAAATTGTGCTAAGACAAGGACTAAATAATAATAGAAATAATAAAGAAGGAATGAAGATTAAGATAATGCTAAAGTTACAAATTCGTTTGGCTGCACCCTTTAGCCCACAGTTCCAGTAATTTAATATATTAATAAGAATTTGGTTTTCCTTCCAACTGATATTAATGTCAGCATCAAGCAATTTACGAAAACAATAAGTATATTAACATAACTCACCGTTCTACAGTTTTCACTAATTACAGTCTGGTGTATAGTAAGAAAATTGCACATTATTTTATTTAATTCTATTCTATTTGAGAATAACACAACAACGTCAAGGATTTAAGGCTGTCTAGATGTGTTTAGTCAGAAAACAATATATTATTTACTTACGGGCCCTCAAAACAAACTTCAAAGCCACTCGAGGTTAACAATAATTAACCTAAATGAGAACCGGTTGGAATGTTTAAGAGAGAGGCATTGTAAGACTAAATGTGAAGCTGCTGGACGTTAGCATGTACATTGCATTTGGAAACTTAATAAAGTTTAACCCTAACGGTTGACTTTTTTTTTGACAAAACTTTATTAACATTCACAATACAGCAATACACAATATACAATACATGGTAAATACAGTATAGTGACTACATAGTCATCCATTTAAAAAACATAGAAGTCATGTACAGTTGGAGGAGTTATAAGCGTGGTTGTTATTTTACATATTGCCATTTTTCGTTGTGTTCGTCTATTTCTATGTTCTTATTCAGTGCGTTTCTAAATAGCGTAAAGTTTGGTTTCGTGTTTTTTATAAAGCAAAGATATATACTATACTTAGCAATAAGAATACAATGTGCTAGTGTTCTAATGTGGTGTGGACTTTCTATTATACCGTAAATGATCATCTTTTCATTCATAACTAGCTCCTGCTTGGTACAACGTTTCCACCAGATACAGAATTGTTTCCAGAAATTTTCAACTTCTACACAGTACAGTAGTAAATGTTCAATCGTATGTTTTTCTTTGCAATTGTTACATTGGTCGGATTCTACTAGCTTTGCTTTTCTTAACCAACTGTTTGTAGGCAGGTAATGATGAATGATCTTGTATTGAAAGCACTGTAACTTAGTTTCCTTAGTAGCAATTAAAGCTGCAATATAGGCTCTCTCAATATTATCTTCGCCAATTTTGCGTATGATTTCACTTTGTCTACTAGGGGGTACAACTTGTTTCTGGATAAGGATATCGTATAGTTGCTTACACGTTGTTGTATGGGGATGTACCTTCTCTGTGTATTCGATAATATTGCTAGAGGCGCACATTCCATTTCTTTTGATTATATCCTTCCACTTCATGGGTATGGCCGCTTTTATAGAATTGTATTTCATTATTTGTCTTGAGTCCATGGTTAATCCATATAAGTTATGTAAGTCTTTATTTGTAAGAAATGATCCATCCCCATACAGCAGATCATTTAAGTAAATGATGCCAGCATCTACCCAGATCTTATAATACAGTGGTGCATTCTCAACTAAAATAAATCTGTTGTTCCATATAACTTGGGAACATATTTGTCTGTGTGTTACTGGTTCATATTTAATAATTTCTTCCCATGCAGATAGAATATCTTTGTAGAATGGTGGCATGTCAATAAGATTTAACTGCGAAGTGGAATAATTACATCGAAACAATAAGAGACCTCCCCATTTTGCAAACAAGTATTCTTTTTCTTTTGACGGATCAATTATGAATCTTTTTACCCATATGGCTTTTAAGGCTTTGTTCATTATATCAAAATCGATCATTTTTAGTCCGCCTTGACATTTCTTACTAACCAGAGTCTTCATTCTGACTTTTGGAGGTTTTTCTCTCCATATATACCTGAAGATGTATTCATTTACTTGTTTTACAAAATGGGTAGGGACATGCATGACTGAACAGATATATATCAACTTTGAAATGCCAATGGTCTTCACAATTAATATCCGACCAATCAATGTCAAGTTTCGCTGTTTCCAGATATTACATGCTTGTACCATTTTTGTGTAATTTTTATCAAGGTCTTCCTTATAACATCTTTGTCTGTCGTGCCAAAATGCGCGCCAAGTGCTTTAATGGGACCATCAGGCCAACGAATAGGAAGTGGTTTATCTTCTCTATCTTTGTTTGAGCCTATCCAAAGAGCTTCTGTTTTTTTGTAATTTAGATCAAGACCACTACATTTTCTAAAGCGATTCAAAGTGTCTAATATGTTGAGTGCAGAAGGTATATCTAAGAGTAATGATGTCATATCGTCTGCGTACATTGATAGCTTGTACGTTCTGTCATACACTTGTAGACCTTTAATATTTATATCGGCTCTTATTGCTGAAGCTAACGTTTCAACACTAATTATAAACAAACTAGATGACATTGGATCCCCCTGTCTTACACCTCTGAGAACACTAAACCACGGGGATATAAAGCCATTATTAAGTACACAGCCTTTTATATCAGTATATAGTAGTTTAACCCATCTGATCATATCGTGTCCAAAATTAACAGTTTCTAGTACTTTCAATATAAAGGAAATGCTGTCATACGCTTTTTTGAAGTCCAAGAACATTAATAAGCCAGGTTTATTCATTTTGTCACAATATTCTATTGTATCATGTATACGTCTTATGTTTGTGCCTATGTATCGTTGTTTTACGAATCCTGTTTGATCTTCGTTTATCAAATAAGGAAGTAACCGTTCAATTCGCATCGTCAGTGCTTTACTGACGATTTTATAATCTACATTCAGTAAACTTATTGGCCGCCAGTTGTCTAGGTTGCTTGTGAATGAGTCTTATTACTCCGCGCCTTAGTAAAATAGGCAGCTGGTTTGTATGGTACGCGTCGTTTATGGCATTGACGAGGTAGTTCTTTATTAATTCCCAATACTTTACATAAAATTCTGTGGTAATTTCATCACTTCCTGGAGCCCTGTTCTTGTTTTTGAACAGAACTTGTAATGCGTTTCTTAATTCTTTCTCTTTAATTTCACCTTCGCAACTGGCCTTTTGTTCATCATTTAATTTTTTAACCTCATCGTTATCTAAAAAGTAACTTAAGTCATCCATGTTTGGGTCACAAGTTGTCGAGGTATATAACTTTTCATAGTATTCAGCCTCCTTTAATAAAATAGTTTTAGGGTTTGTTGTCGTTGATCCGTCTTCCAAAGTTAGAGACGAGATAACCTTTTCTTGATAGTTTCTTTTTTCGAGATTGAAGAGGTATTTTGTACTCATTTCCCCTTGTTCGTGCCAATTACTTCTACTTCTAATAATAGCACCTTTAGTTTTGTGGTTTTGTATAGTTTCTAAACTTTCCTTTTTTTCACAGATTAACTTTTGTTTTTCCGGATCGTCAGAGTCATCAGTTTCTCTTATCAAGCGGTTTAATTGTTCTTCTAATTCTTTTTCTTCATTTTTACGGGCACGTGCTTTATTTTTTGAATACTGAATGCTAAGTGATCTTATTTCCATCTTAACTATTTCCCATTGGTTAACACAACGGTTCTTTTGGACTTCACATTTGATCTGGATAGTCATTCAATAAGTGTATTTTAATTAGAATCATATTCACGTCATAGGATGTTTGTTAACCTTTCATTTGAAGAGGTACTTCTGTGACATCAGAACAACCAGGTTCCCAGTACAAATATATAGTCTAGCATATTATGCAGTCACGTAAAGGAATAAGGAGCAAAGGGGTATGGTTTCTTTAGCTGCAAGTGCCATCTAGCAACCTATTCAAACCTTTGGTATTGCAGGTTACTGAGATGGCATTATGAAGATATATATATATATATATATATATATATATATATATGCGTGACGGCAAGATGAATATGGCTAAAAAGACACAGATGCCATCAGCCTGCTGATGCCGATGCCAAGGGTTTTTAGTCCAGATTACTTAATCAAAGAAGCTAAAGGTTATGGGTCCGGAGTACTTTATCGAAGGAAGCTAAACGTTATGAGTCCGGAGTATTATCAGCCTGCCTTTATCAAAGGAAGCTACAGATTATGAGACCGGAGTACTTTATTAAAGGAAACTCAAGGTTATGAGTCCGGAGTACCATTCGCCTGCCTTTTATCGAAGGAAGCTAAGTATTAGGAGTTCGGAGGGAGCGTGCATTTATGGGTGAATAAAGAACTCTGCAGTTTAAAATCTTCAATCTTGAATTTTTTAAATGCATTTTTTCAAGATGCAGCTTAAAATTACAATGTAAATGGGCTAAAGACGTTCATGAAAAACGTTTTACGTAAAAATAAAATACGAAATTTTAAGGAAAGTACCCGTATATACCTGAGCTAATGATATAGGCCGCCTTGTTGGATTCGGCCAATGACGTCAAATATGCATAAATCATGAGTTTTAATTGATTAGAATTACATAAGATTACATAAGATGTTATTAATTGTAGAACTTCCCCAGTCTAGAGTAAGTCGAGGAAGTAATCGAGGAGGATGTTGATCTGGTTGAGCTTGGTTCTGTCACGCTCTCAGAGGATAAACTGAACTAAACTGATTGCTGTTCATCCTGCCTGTCTAATCAAATACCCCTTTCCAAATTCCGACATTGAAGACATCAACTATGATTAAACCTTTGCGATTTTACGAGGATTACCTGCCCGGCTGCTTGGCTTTTTTTTTTGCGTGCAAGAGGAGGTGCCATCTTAAGGAGATCCATTATCATCGGTTTGTTCCAAGACGATCGCCAAAGTCTTGTCCAATGTGACAGGGTCAATTTTTTGGGCGAAAAATACGAATATGATCCTCTGTTGATTTCAAAGTCGGGCGACAGAAACTGGAAAAGGCAGACATTTGCTCAGGAGCAAATGCAGACAATGGCTTTAGCACATCCCCCGTACCAAAAATGGACCTGTCCCCCTCCCGCACACACAGTTTTCACAATCATCAAGTCCAAAATTGAATTCTAAGGATATAACAACTCCCCTTTTTAAGAACATCCAAAAACATTTCACACAAAGTATAGTATTTATCTGATCTTCCCTTTTATAAGTTAATTTAAAATATAGTCATTTCCTATAACACAGCCAAAAAGCAAAAAATAAAACCATTTTAAAAGTCTGAATTAAAGAAATGAAAAAAAAGCGCCTAGGGTTGTTTGCCCACTGTACCTGCATACCAAATTCCAGGTCATTTGGCCCAAAAATGAAAAAAAATTGAATCCATTTAAAGAAATTGCAGGAGAAGAAAAAGGAGGAGAAGAAACATGAGGAAAAACAATATGGCTTCACCACTATAACCATAATTACGCCTTCTGAAGTTTCTTTTGAAAGACAAGTACTTTGATGTGTGTACCTTTAATTTAGATTGAAAGCTTTACACCGAAAATTAGTCTACAATTTGCAGAAAAAAACGCCATTCGGCAACTAATACCTACATAAAAGCACCGTGATAAAAGTTGTTACCGCTGCAGACCTACCATGGTGATAATTGCTATATTCATGCATTTCTATATAAAAAAAAACTGTTTGGCTGGCCGGTGTCCGCACAGTACAGTAAAATGCACAAGCAAGCAAGGCTTGCCAAAAACACTCTCTCGGTGCCCGGCAGCGGCCAAACAAGCGGACCGCCGTCCCAACCTCCTGCTGCCCATCAGCAAAACGGCGCTTCTGACATGCAGCAGGAAAGTCAGGGGACTTCTTCACACACGTACGAAGAAGCCGAGAGAGTGTACTATACAATAAAAGATGAGGATCTACCGCCGTATTTACGCGGCGCGGGGCGGCAGCAGGAGTCACCTCAGGCGGGGGTAGAAACCAGCGGGCCGCCGTCCCAATCACATGTCTGCGATAAGGGTGGTTACGCGGCGTACACATCTGCAGGTACCCTCAACATGATTACATGATTTGCTCTTTCAAAATGTTACTTTTATATAGTCGGAAGAAATTATAAAGATCTGTTTGTTTTGTTTTATTACGATCTCCATTAGCTGTTTGTTTACTTGATGATGTTTATTCAAATATTGTTTGTTTGTCTATGTTATTAGGATCTCCATTATTTGTTTGTTTGTTTGTTTGTTTGCTGATGATAATGAATGGTGTATACAAATATTGATCACTCGCAGCAAGAAGGCCCGAATTGCTGATCCATGACAAAACTGCTCCTAACTTTTTTTAACATTTAAATATAAAAACATAAGTATCATTATCTTCCGATAAAAAATAAATAGACACTTATACATTGAATTTTGTAAAATCTTAAAATTAACTACCATAAGTCGCCCATTCTTCGTTAACGTGTGCAATTGCTGTCGCATGATAGTAGCGGGCCACCAAGGTTTTAAAAGACGCCAGAACTGCGTATCTTGTGCTTTCCTGTTATCAGTACATGATAGTAATATACTAAGTTATGTTTTACCGCAACTGTCAGCTGCCTTCGGGTCGTCCAGGCGAAGATTTTGCTAAGAAACACGCTAAAATCACCTGTCGCAACCACTAGTAACGCACAAAACGTCGGGTTCAAACAATGAAAACGTCTGAGTTGACTTAATTTTCAGTCATAATTTACACCTATCCACCAAACCGTCTTGCCACAGGTGGATGAACTTGTCCAGCTGGCGTCCATACTAAATCTGATGCCGTTTTATTTTTGTCGCGAGGTTTTGTCTAACCTACGTTATGGAAAGATAGATGGGTATAATTCGCACACGAAAATACATTTCACAATAATTTTCATACTGGCTTATCCGCTAGACTATGTTTTTGCGAAACAAATCCATGGCAGGGAGAACAAAACACGAGTATCGGAAAAATGACGACAAAAACATCGTCAGGCCGTTTGTCAATATTAATTCTAACCTACGTTACCATGGTTATTCCATTGAGATTAGAGACAGATACTTGCACTTCCAATCATCAGAAAGAGGGTCATCAGATATACATTTGCATGTAAATTTGATAGTGTAAGGGCTGACGGCTTCGATTGTATTGATCATCATAAGCAAAATTCTAACCTACGTTACCGTCAAACCTACGTTACCATTTTTTTCTTCACTGTGTTATCGAAATTTACAGGAAAAGGATACGATGCAAAGTTCGATTAACAGCATCTTATTAACTGTAACAATACTGTAGTTGGCCTTGTTTTTCTAAAAAGTCATAGTACAGAAGGTTTACTCTCCCTGCTTTAATCTCCAAGCAGATGTAGCACGTGAGCTTGTTTTGGCTATTTGGTGGTATATTTGGTGGTTTGTTCCGGAGATTACCATTTCTACAGATATGCCTAGCGAGTATCTGTAAAACAAACACGTAGTCTACAGTATAAACGAGCGAAACACCATCAAATGCGCCCTAAACAAGCCCGCCTGCTACATCTGCTTGAAGAATGCCTTTGCTGTACACTGCTGGGACATTTTGCGCCTTTAGAGGAAAAGTGACATCACGGACAAAAAACTTAAAATCTCGAAAAGTATAGGAGGTAGCACGGTACAAAATTGGCAAAAGATAGTCGACAATACTGGTAACAGGTTCAGCATATTTGTTAGGTATTTGGAAGAACTTTATTTTTCACCATTTTCTACCCCCAATTGCACACGTTAACGGAGAATGGGCGAAGTAAACATTTGTAGCGTCATTTTTAAAGGCTCGTAATACCATCACGTTACCTCTTCAAGACATCAACAAGGAGGGACGACTGTTACTAAGAATACAGACTAGTGTTACATAAATTTCACACCGGGCTGGGGTCTGCAACTTTGTTAATGTAAATCACCGTGTGGCTAATACAAGACGGGGGTTCGTCAGGCCTCCATCTGGGTGATTTTTAGTGAATCACCAACTTCCAGAAATTAGTATTTGGACCATCGCACACAGCTTTTTTTTTAACCCTTTAGTATCTGACAATACAATTACAGCAAAGCCAAAATCTTATTAACCTAGCAACTTTTCGGGATATAGAGAACAACTTGATACTCGCAGCATTACTAACATGTACAATTTTCCACAGACCGCACGTTTCTGGGTGGAGCAAGCGGCCGCCGTGGTGTCTGTAGCTTCATCCGGGCCCACCGCAGCTGCATGGCCGCCGGCATCGCCGTGCTGATCAGCCTGGTCTCTGTGGGACTCGTGCCCCTGACGTTTTTTATCAATAAAGAGGTAAACACTGTTATGTGTTATGTCATAAACAATACTTACATGAAAATATTGTTTTTGGTGTTATGTGTGACTGACTGTCTGTCTGTCTGTCTGTTTCCCTGTGTTTCCATAAATTTGTGGTCAGGATAACTCAAGCAGATGATTATGGCTTGTGATGATATTTGGTAAGTGAGCAGGTAAAAAAATGGGCCTCTTGGTGGCTGACCTTGGTGCTGCAGCAGAAATTCATTTTTTTCTAATCTAATCTAATCTAATCTAATCTAATCTAATCTAAGTTGAGTTAAGAAAACCATAAATTCAACTGCATTATGCTAATTAGAGCCTTATTTCCATAATCAATGAGACAAATCCACAAAACAAACATTAATGAAAGCATTGATTAGAACTTTTTATTGTTGTCTTCAGGAAAAAAAAGGTATCTAATCATTCTTATTTCAAGTTCTTTGGCTTATGGATATTTTTTGTGTCATTTTTAGGAAATAAAACAGATTGCCATCAATGTTGATGCATTGCGAAGCGACGTGGAGAAAATCTCAAAACTGTTGACCACATTCGATGCCTTGAAACATGACCAAGGAGACACACACTGCCTGGCCACCAGTGTTGACGCCTTGAAACGTGATCTGGACAACGAGCGAAACAAAACTGCTATTTTGGAGCAGCTTGTCAACGGCATGCGAAATACTACAGGTAGTTTAGTTTTTTTTTTCATTTCAAGATTATTTGTTTTAATGCACAGTACTTTACAAAATTACAGTTGTTTTGATAATTGCGTACTATTCTGCTGGCCAAACCCTCGTCTTTCAAAACAACGTATGCGTGGGTTGGACTATAATACCATTATCTTTAACAATTCAAATAATTTGTCTGGTGGGTCATTTGCATTCGTATGAAATGAATATGTATCAATCTAGTCTACCGCTCTAGGAGAAAATTCATCATTGTAAGGCCAAACATCATCTTTGTTTTTCCTTTCGCCTGATCTAAATATACTATGATTTTTTTTACACAGGAAATAACATTGCATGTACTACGATCAGTGAGTTAACCTAAAGGGAATTATCACCTTTAATGAAAATAAAAAAATGTAGATATTGTTGTTGTTTGGTCTGTGTGCAGGTATGTTTGCGTGCGTGTGTTGTGTTTTCACATAATTGTAATCAGCATACTATTAGCCTAAGAAGTCCTTTATGGATTGTAACGATATTTGGTATATGAAAAGGGTACCAATGCGGGTAAAAAAATGCTGTTGACAAAATAATTTTAACAAAATGCTGGTAACAAGATGATGGTAATAAAATGCTGGTAACAAGCGTATTTATGAATATATGTAATACAGGGTGTAACATGTCTAACGTTAGTCCTTTGAGTAACAAAATGAACTGGCAATGCATAATGTTCGCAAAGACAAATTTCAGAAGAAATGCAACAAAATGGCATTTAACTACTTTTATTTTGTATTTTAAGTTCTCAGCCAAGGCAACCCATGATACAGGAGCTGAAACAAAAGACAGTTTGCGAGCATTTACCGATAGGGGTTTGGTGGTGGTGCAATACAAAATATGATCTAAGATATGCAAGTTCTGCGACATCGCTTGCATCGTGTATTTATAATGCAAACTTCTAATATTTAGAAACAAGTTGTTTATCTCAAGAACATATATGCATAAATGTACAAAATAAACTGTAAAGCTTTTGTGCAAAGAAACCGTTAGAAACAATATTCCTTTTTAAAGTTCCTTTGTCTAGAGTGTTCAAAGTAGGGCGTTTGTAGACGATTAAATATAACAAGCTTTCATATTTTGTTTTTGTTACCTTAAGCAAGAAAAAGTAGCTGCTCTGCGTATCGAAGCACGCTTAAATTTACGAGCACCTGGCCTGTTTTTGGACTTGCTATCTCCATGAAAACTGGAAGTATTGTTTTGGTCTCTTTGACTGTGTGTGTGTGAGTGTGTGTGTGTGTGTGTGTTTGTGTGTGTGTGTGTGTGTGTGTGTGTGCGTGTGTGTGTGTGTGTGTGTGCGTTTCCGCATATTTGAGATCATCATAACTAAATGCATTGTTGTTATATTTCGTATGTGGGTAAGGCTTTGGAAGACAAAGGTGAAGTCAACTTTGGCCTCCTTGGTGAAATCTTTCAAAGCAGATAAATCAAGAAAAGAATCATGGAATTTTAGAATTATTGGCTTTTAGTCAACTTAGACACTTAATTTGCATAATCATTAAAGGTATTATAAAATTCCTGCGTTGTACATAATAGCACATGAGATACATACAACGTATGTAGTTTGTGGCAGGTTAACATTAGCAGATACTCATTATGCAAAGAAGGACCAAATTTACATAATTAATGCTAAAATGCTATGATTCTTTACTGGTGAATGATATGACTATCATACGTGTACATGTTTAAGTTGGGTAAGGTAGAAATCACTATGCATATATTGTGTTAATGTTGAGACTTTTTGCATAATTCATAATGAAATGTTAAAATGATACCTTGCAAAAGAATAGGATCTTTACATATAGTATAATTTATGTTCAATAAACGTAAATTAAAATTGAATATTGTCTAACATTAGGATAACTTTTGGCTCCTTATATTACGTAAAACATTTCTGCATGTGTTAGTTATAAGGTATATGTATTTGTTATATAATAAATCATATTTAGTCTAACACAAACTTAACTCTATGTTCTTCAAAACTGCGTAACACCTGGATCATTTGAGCATCAAGCGTTCCGGGCATGTTTGGATCTTCATAATAATTCAATATTAATTTTACCCTTTCAGGAAACCAGCTTGAGGATGCCGGGTATGCCGGGCCTCCAGGAGAAAGGGGACCCATGGGACCAGCTGGCCCTGTGTCTGTTGGTCCTCCTGGACCCCCAGGAGAAAGGGGACCCAAGGGGCCAGCTGGTCCCATGTCTACCGGGCCTCCTGGACCTCCAGGAGAAAGGGGACCTGAGGGTCCAGCTGGTCCCGTGTCTGCCGGGCCTCCTGTACCTCCAGGAGAAAGGGGACCCAAGGGGCCAGTTGGTCCTGTGTCTGCCGGGCCTCCTGGACCTCCAGGGACAAAGGGAAGCAGGGGTCCGCCTGGTCTGCCAGGAATCTCAGTCTGTCCTGCTGGACCGTTTGGACATCCTGAAGCATTCAGTCTGCGCGTACCAAATGCAGGTGGGGCATACATTACATCCTGTATATTGCACATTCATACCATTTAATACCATAATATTTTGAACTTCTCACCATTCTTAATTACTCATCATTAACTGAAATAACGAAATATTTGCTCTCTCTCTCTCCCTTTACATCTTTCTTTCTCTTTTTCTCTTATTAGTGTGTTGCGCGTATGTCTGTGTGTGTATGTATGTATATGTAACAATAACCAAAAGGTGATTGACAAATAGTATACTGTCATATTCTGATAATACCAAATGGCAAGGCAGTGATAAAAATAACCCCTTGTCAATAATACTTAAGATGCCATAATGTTACTAATAGAGTACTATATTCTTTTAGAATATTGCCCTGAAGGCTATACCAGGAGCCGTGGAACCTGCTATAAAGCCTTCAACACAGAGAAAACCTTCAGCGAAGCGACCGGGACCTGCCGCAAAGATGGCGGCACCCTCGCTATGCCACAAGACGCTAAGACCAACACCTTCCTTTTATCGTTAAGTAAGCCTAAATCCATTCACTGGATCGGCCTGCATGATCAGCGTGAAGAAGGAAAGTTTGTGTGGATGGATGGCACTGCGCTTGGGAAGTACAAAAGGTGGTTTCCAGGACAGCCTAAACGCAATCCTAGGAATAACGATTGCGTCGTTTTTTTCTGTGCCCACATGATCAAGGGAAAGTGGGTGGGCTGTGCATGCCACACCAAAAACAACTTCTTCTGCCAAAAGACTCCAGGTACTTCACACAACAACATTTGTTGACATTATTCCGAATGCTAACAAAGATATATTCAATGATAGCTATCTACATATTGAATGATGAGTATCCACATTTTGAATTCGCATTGCTATTACCTTTAAACTGGTCAAAACTAATCCTCATTTCACTTATGGCAACTTCGTTTATTTCTTAACAGGGCGTAATTAAGCGACAGGCCAAACACTTACCACCACTGCAGAAAGCTGTCTTAAATGAGTCTCAGAGGAAAATTGGATGTGAAATTGAAAGTTGGAGTTAAATAAGCAGGTTATTTCATTTTTTTGGGTAATTGATTAAGGTAGCAATAATGATTTTTTTTGTTTGTTTTTTTGGTAAAGGGATGATGACCAAAAAATTACAAAGCTGTATTCACTGACTACTAGAGTAGTGGAACCAAATGCTATATATATTATGCTGTTATTATGCTTTTTGCTGTAATACAGATGTTTACAAACTTTTTGTCAATAGTGCACATTTATTTACAATTATAAGAAGTTTTTAGAATACAATTATTGTAAGAATGGAGAACAATTTTTTATTGTTTGTTCTCGAATAGAATGTAAATATGTGCTAAGACAAGGAATAAATAATAAAAGAAATAACGAAGAAGCAATGAGGAACAAAAAGCTAAATTTACAAATATGTTTGTTGGTAGTCCGCACCTTTTAGACCAAAGTTTCAGAAAGTGAATACATGTATATTATTCAGAACAATGTTTCCCTCTTATTAACTAAATTTATGTATCAAGCTGTTTTCCTCTTATTAACTAAAGTCAATTATCAAGCTGTTTACAAAACAAGAAGTCTATTAACCTAACTCACCCACCTACCAATTTTTTTTTTATTACAGTCTGGTGTCTAGTAAGAAAATTATTTTATTTATTCGAGACTATAACACAACGATTCTAAGGATTAAAGCCACTAGATGTGTTTAGTCAGAAAACTGTATATTTTCCATTTACTTAAGGGCCCACAAAACAAACTGCACGACGTACTGAAGAAACACCCTTGTATGCGATTGAATACTTTTGCAACCTGCTTTTTGTGTTTGACAGTTTGGATGAACTATGACATAAATGTTGACTTTTTCTTTTGAATTGTATTGGATTGCAATAAACTAGCTGTTAATGATTTACATTATTTAGTAATATTCTACAGTTGTTATGTTCCTCATCCAAATTGGCAATGGTGTAAGGGGGGCTGACTGACTTTGCATGCAGCTGTAAGAAGCTGATTTATTCAAGTGCTATAAGGTTATATGTTTGCGAGAAGAAAATGTTGTTCAACACATTATTTGTATATGAAGCTCCCCTCTGGCATCAAAGCTATTCAGCGGCTAATGTCTACATGGGGGTTTTAATAACTGTAGTAGTCTTAGCCTTAGTGTCTGATACTTTTGCTGTCCTGCATTAACAGATGGTTTCATGGACAATTAAAATGTATCAAAACATTTTTGTTGTTTGAATCTGATGTGAAGATCTGATCATATTAGATATTATCCCATGAATATGTCGCAGAACATGAACGTGTATAGTGCCCCGTTACCAGAGTTACTAGATCAACAAGAGTCTACCAATATCATGGGGTGGGGGGGATTCCGCATCGAGACCAACAATAACAACAACGATATCCCCGGTACAATAACCAGTGGAAAAGAAGCTCAACTGTTGATTGAGCTTGACACCCCCTGTCCAAATAGGGTTTATACAAAACTTTGCTATAATTATGTTTACCGAAGGAAAACCTATTGTTTTTGCTACGTTTCTTCTTCCTCTTCCTCTTCCTCCTTCTCTTCTCCAAACAGTGACCTCTGACCTGGTCAATAACCTTAACCAGACTGTTACCATCATGGTAACTGGTGTTGGGTTACATCATGTTGCAATTTTATAGCAGGAGGGATTTAGACTCCTGTCTGACCATATATATGAATATATAAAGACCATATGTTTGTAATAATTAACAGAGCAGACTATATGCGAAGGTAAACATTATGCATTTGCTTTGCATATGTTACCTTAAAGGGCCATTATGTAAGATTTTGCGCAAAAAATTGAAATGTTCTAAATATACCAAATCTCTATGTTATCAAAACTTTCTATCACTTTTCAACACTTTTTCGTCATTATTTCACATTTCTGACTTATGTTTTGTGCACAAAAACAGTCCTTGTTCAGTTCGAGGTGACACCGGTTTGGAAGTGGACAACAACAAACAACATGCAGTGGAAGCCCCCTAGGGGAGATAATTAGTTGGGTGTTGTGTCCCAAACCGTGCCTGTTCCAAAGCATGCTTTGGGACACTCGGCGCGTGTCCCAAACCGTGCCTGGGGCAAATCTACATTCTGGGACACGCGGGGACTGTCCCGAACCGTGCCTGACCGCGCACAGTTCTGGACACATAAGGGCCTTGTCCCATTCCGTGCTTTGGGGGTGGAGCTTAGTGTTTTGGGGGAGGAGCCTTTTCGTGGTGTTGTTTAGCCGGCCATCTTTGTTTTTCGCCGGGATAAAAATAAGAAAGAATCGGTGTGATTCTTGCTCTGTAAAGTACAGTTTACATTTCACGCTGATCTTAGATGATTTAGACTTACATTTAGTGTCAAAAACAGAGTGCCTTGTATCATTCTGCAACAAAATGAAAAGGTTCTATCACATTCCTTACCCGGGCACGTGCCTGAACACGTGCCCGGGCACAGTTCGGGACACCGCCATCGCGTGTCCCGAACTCTGCTCTGTCCCCAGGCACGGTTTGGGACATGCACCGAGCGCCCCAAACCGTGCCTGGGCACAGATTAGGACACATCCATCGCGTGTCCAGAACTGTGCTCGACCTGAGGCACGGTTCTGGATAAACACTTTGTTTATCTAGGCGGTTGATTTGCTCTTGTCTGTCGTGGATAGGCGTCAGGACTATCCAGATCCGTGCGTGGGCTTAGTGGATATAAGCACAGTGTTGTTTCCGATTCCAGTACTGTGCTCGGATCAATCTATTTTCTAATTGGGTATGCTACCGTCTACGTGTTGTATCAAGAACTGTATTCACAATATAATATCTAACCGTCTCCATGTCTCCATATACCCATACATGGAATCTTGGGCGTGAATAATCATGCTATGGTCCCGCCAATCACTATGATTGACAGCACTTCCGGGCACGATTCTGGACAGTCAGGCTGTGTCCCGTTCTGTGCCCGCTCAGGCACAGAATGGGACAGGCACGGTTTGGGACACAACATTGGGTACGCCCCGTGTATAGGGCAGGCTGGCTTGATAAGGGCACATGTTATCATGATCAGCTTCTTGGAAACACTCATATCTTACAAATAAGTTAGGATATCATTATGACTTAGTCTATTCTGTTCAGCATCAACAAACTGAGGTCATTATCGCTTTAGATTTGAAGAAAAAGTCTGGTAACGATGAGGTCTTACAGAAACTGGTGAGCTACCAGTTGGCACCCCACTGGGGTGGTAATTGGCACAAGGCCTGGCACTGCCAATGTGTGTGTGGCCAGAGGTTGGAATGGGAGATTTTTCACAGTTTTTAAAAACATTTCTATGGAGCAACGACGTTGCATATTCTCTCCCTGAATATTGTTTTGGAATACTTAAGTGTAAAGTCAACTTACTATGTAAAGAAATGGCCGGAAAATATACTTTTTGTATTGTCCTAAACTTACATAATGGCCCTTTAAAGTTTCTAGTTCAATTTGTCCTAAATGTTGCATGACAACGTGTCTTCTATCTGATGATGGTTCACCTATGCCATTACACTACAGACATATTTATCTTTCAACCACATGAAAATTCATTATTTTTTTTCAAAGCTTCTCTCATCTTCTCAAATCACAACAACAATTTAATGTCATTTTAACGTAAGATGACGTCAATATGACGTTTAGTGTAAAAAAATAACTTATGTTGCCAATGACACAAACACTGGCGTCAAAATGACGTCATAAAATCATGTCATACATATATATGCTCTCGTTCCTGCTACTCTCTCAAGCAGACGTTTGGTTCGCCGGTTTGTTTTTGTTTCTTTAATGTTCCCTTAATTGTGTAGTTCCCATGAAGAAAGCAGCCACGACCAGTACACGGGAAACATTTAAAACCTAGAAAGGTAACATTTGCAAAGCAAATGCATAATGTCTACCTTCGCATATGGTCTGCTCTGTTAATTCTTACTTAAACACATTCATATATATGGTCAGACAGGAGTCTAAATCCCTCCTGCTCTAAAATTGCAACATGATGTAACCCAACACTAGTTACCATGGTAACAGACATTCTTTTGGAGAAGAAGAGAGAGGAAACGTAGCAAAAACAATATGTTTTCCTTCTGTAAACATAAATAGAGATCCAAGACCTCATACCTTCACCAAGCAATGTTAACCTTTACGACTGTGGAATTATAAGTTAGGGTCTGGATGGGGGGAGGGGGTCCTGGCCACGCTTAACGACAGATTTAGCAGGACAAATAACGGTATATTCAAGAAGGCTGGCAACATTTAACTGTAAATTAAGCTGTTATGGAGTAAGGTTTTGGGAATGACGTCATTGGATTGTTCCTCTGTATTCATGGGGGGGGGGGGGTCTGGAAAACTTGTGATTCTGGGGCAATCTGGCGTTCGACTGCGCAATATGACATTTCTCGTTGACGCTTTTAAGCCTTTACGCTTCACAAATGACTACGCTTCACAAACTGGATTTTTTTAAGCTTCCACGCTTCGCAAATGACTTCACAAATCATTTCACGACAAAAGCTAACGTTGGATTGAAGCAACCTTAGGCCCCAGCAAGTAATTTTTATGGATGATATTAGCGTGCGCATTGATTTTCACCTGATTTCAGAAAAAAACAAGAATTTTTTTGCCCTATGACGGTGGTCAACATGCCAAAACAGGGCAAATATGTCGTGAACGTCCATCGGCAAGACAGGGCTCTGATTTATTATTTTCTTTTTACTTTGATACAATATTGTATTTTATTCAATTCATATGTGATGTTGCCACTGAATCAAAATTATTTGTATAATAATTGAAAAAATTAATTTAGTCATTTATTTTTTCAAAGTTGTCTCACTCAGAGACAAATCGGTGTTGTAACAGTTGGCACAATATAAATAGAATATGGCTTCCAGACAGTTTGGTTCATGAGTCACTCTGTCAGTGATTGAGCCCTGTGTTTTGCCTGGTAGGCAGTCTCTAAACTCAGAGACCACCAGGGATCCAGCAAACTTGAGGCGCAATTCCTCGTATTTGATGGCAAGTGTTGACAGTCCAGGCGCTGTGGTCTTGCAGCAGCGGCCATGCAGTCACTTTGGAGACCTCTCTGGAAATACAGACATGTACCGCTAAACACAAAACTCCGTATCTACAACGCCTCGGTTGTGCCAATCCTTCGGTGCGCAGCCGAGACCTGGCCACTTAACAACACATTTGCGGCCAGACTCGATGGCTTCGATAGCAGATCCCTCAGAGGGATTCTCGGGGCTCACTGGTTTGACCACCTGTCCAACGTCGAGCTTAGGGAAAGGACTCAGCAGCCCCCTGCCATGCGCCGAGTACGATGGTACGGACATGTTCTCAGGGACCTGACTGACCATCCTACTCGGGCTATCCTAAACTTTAACCCCCAGTTTGCTGTCTGGAAGAGACCGAGGGGGGCTCCCCATACCCGCTGGTTTGAAATCCTTGCCAGGGACCTGGCGATGGGCAGCATCACCACAGATCAAGCACAAAGCCTCGCCAATAACCAACCGAGATGGAGGGCACTGGGAGAACTGGTCGACTCGACGCACACGGTGCAAGAGGACTGATTGACTGAGTGAGTGAGTGAGTGAGTGAGTGAGTTAGTTGACAGTCTAGGGTGTTCCATTACAAATAAATACCCAGTGTAGTATCTACCTTAAATATGGTACGGCAAGCTCTTTTTTTGTTGTATTTAATAGAGACACATTTGCAAGGACAGGTAATACTGTTGGATACAGCAATAAAAGACCTGTTGGGTATAATATCAGCTTTTGCCGCCTAAATTATTCTTCAATGAGATCTCAAAATCTGAAAATGTAGGAATATATTTTTTTTGGTCTGCCTTGTTTTTGTTTGGCCCTATCGCTTTAATTTTGGAGTCTCCGGAGGATGTCATCCACAAAATTTACTTGCTATGGCCTTATTAAAATAGCTAACTATATATATATATATATATATATATATTAATATAAATATATATATATGTCTCACGAAGAAAGGCATGTAGAGTATATGAGGCTTACCGTGAAATATCGCTATGTGACATGTGACATTGGAAAAGAGAACCTCAGTTGTAACCGTCATGAAAGTTTGAAGGAAAGCCTCTCTCGACAGGTACAACAAGACTGGCAATGAAAACATACATTGCCATGGCGACGGTGGTTGCTGTAAGGCTTATTGTTTGCATGGCACTGCGACCCTGCCATCATTTCATGATTTTGAGGAAGACCTGGTACCTATACAGATACAGTGCACTCCTCCTCTGAGTGTATAGTGAACGAGCCCCTGGGTCACAGTAAGTAGGGCATCCGGAGCCAGAGAGGTCTTCCCAAAACAGGTTCCCAAAGGTTCTCAGGAATGTGGGCATAGATGTGGGTCAGATACATGCCTTTGGACATTCCATTCCTGTGGACAAAATGCCTGTACGATTCCTAGAATTCGTGCAAATTGAACACAATACTGTACCATTAGGCTCCTCCCTGAGACGTCGCCAAAAAGGACTTTACATATTTTCAAGTTATGGTCCTCAATGCATAGCTGGCTGACTGGAATGTTTTTTAATGCCCATGAGAGAATCTACAATCTACATTCATTTGTATGGGTTCTTTATGTGCAAACTTTACCATTTGTAATTAGTATAGATGTTGCTGTCTACTAGCATGTCAGAATGGTGCATACAATAGGAATGTTGCAGAAAGGGTACGATTTGTGAAACTATCAGTGTGATTATGTTGTGAGAATCACCCTTTCACGGGTAAGATCTACGCACTACCCGTATTTATATATACTAATTCCAACATTATATATACTAATTCCAACAATTGCGTTTTTTTTGTTAGTATAGGTAGTAGTGCTGCATTGCTAAACCTAACACGTCTTTCGTACCCCGTTGTCACCCAGGGAAAACAGGATTTTCTTATCAGTAAATTGTATGCCCAAAATAAAGATTTGAACCACAAGCCTATAGTATCGCGTACGTATAGTCCCAGTTCTTTGTGTCACTTGATTGTCTACTAAATATGTGTACGTCTATGAAAATGATGTTCGGTGTGATTTTTCGTGTGATTTAGATAACGTATGGAGGTAATTAATTCAAGACACTTTCTTTGCCCTTTGAAACAGACTCCTCCCTTCAGAAAATTCAATGACCAACCCCTGCTTTGTATAGTGTAAATGGCCAACAATATATAATTAGCCTATTTTTTGTTGTTGTTGAAAGTGCTTGCATGCGAACAAAAGCTGCCAGGCACAACGTGGACTATTTACAATCTAGTTACCTGGACAAAAGGTCCGGTGCAGGAGACAGCGGAAACATGCGGTCTTTTTTAATCCACGAAATCGTAGACTGGTTGCGAGCTTATCGCACTAATGCTTAGCTCATTCAACGGAGAAAAGCCACGTGAACAACAACAAAATTCACATAAATTTAACATTTATGCCACTTCAGTTTACACAAGGTGTTGTTGCTAAGCTTACGCGGTCAACCCTTAGTAACAGTAGCGTTGGTCGCCATTTTACCACAACGACCTTGTACTTATTAGCAAATAGTGAAGGATAAATGGCGTCTTGTCTACAGTGTTACTGTCTTATTTTGAAAAGACATACAAAATCATTGATTGCCCGATGCCTTACCATCTTAAGGTTAAGCAATGTACAAACAAGTAAAGTCATGAATTAATTGGCTCGAATGCTAATAATATTCTTACTTGCATGAATTATATTAGTTGATCATATTCTTAACCTAATGACAGCCATATCTTAACAATGTTTAATAATGTGGATCATCACTCACCTATCCGCCTACTAAGTATCAAGAAAAAAAAAAATATATATATATATATATATATATATATATATATATATATATATATATATATATATAAGCCTTCTCTAGTTATTGTTTTTACAGAACATAACTAGCGAAAACATAACCTTCTTGGCGAAAGTAATAAGAAACATGCGCATGCTTGAGGGAAACCAGTCTACCGCAGTGTTAATAATACCCCCCTCCCCAAAGGTTAATGTTCGGACTTAAGCACCTACGCACCGGTATGTGCATGGCTGTTTACATTGGGAACAACAAAATGTGTAAGGAAGGGGCCATAGGTAAATGAGGTGAATGTTTGGCTGCCACTTTAGTTTAAACAAGGTGTTGTTGCCAAGCTTCCGCGGTCAACCCTCAGTAACAGTCGCGTTGGTCGCCATTTTGTCCACAACGACCTTGTACTTGTTAGCAAATAGTGAAGGGTAAGTTGCGTCTTGTCTACAGTATTACTGTCTTATTTTGAAAAGACATACAAAATCATTGATTGCCCGATGCCTTACCAGCAATGTATAAACAAGTAAAGTCATGAATTAATTGGCACGAATGCTAATAATATTCTTATTTGCCTGAATTTTATCAGTTGATCATATTCTTCACCTAATGACGGTCTTATCTTAAACAATGTTTAATAATGTGTATCATCACTCACCTATCCGCCTAATAAGTATCAAGAAAATACATATATAAGCCTTTTCAAGTTATTGTGTTTACAGAACATAACTAGCGAAAGCATAACCTTCTTGGCGAAAGTAATAAGAAACATGCGCATGCTTGAGGGAAATCAGGCAACCGCAGTGTTAATAATACCTCCTCCCCAAAGGTTAATGTTCGGACTTAAGCACCTACGCACCGGTATGTGCATGACTGTTTACATTGGGAACAACAACAAGTGTAAGGAAGGGGCCATATGTAAATGAGGTATCCTAATTAGTATCAAGAAAATACATATATAAGCCTTTTCTAGTTATTGTGTTTACAGAACATAACTAGCGAAAGCATAACCTTCTTGGCGAAAGTAATAAGAAACATGCGCATGCTTGAGGGAAACCAGGCTACCGCAGTGTTAACAATACCCCCCCTCCCCAAAGGTCAATGTTCGGACTTAAGCACCTACGCACCGGTATGTGCATGACTGTTTACATTGGGAACAACAACAAGTGTAAGGAAGGGGCCATATGTAAATGAGGTGAATGCTTGGCTGCCACTTCAGTTTACACAAGGTGTTGTTGCCAAGCTTCCGCGGTCAACACTCAGTAACAGTAGCGTTGGTCGCCATTTTGTCCACAACGATCTTGTACTTGTTAGCGAACAGTTAAGGGTAAGTGGCGTCTTCTCTACAGTGTTACTGTCGTATCTTCAAAAGACATACGTATACAAAATCGTTGATTGCCCAATGCCCTACCATCTTAAGCAATTTGCAAACGTCATGAATTACTTGGCACGAATGCTTATATTATTGATTGATTATGCGAATAATGTTCTTGTTTGCATGAATTATATCAGTTGATCATATCCTTAACCTAATGACAGTCTTATCTTAACAACGTTTAATAAATGTGTATCATCACTCACCTATCCGCCTACTAAGTATCAAGAAAATACATGTACATACTAAGTATCAAGAAAATACATATACATATATAAGCCTTCTGTAGTTATCATGTTACAGAACATAACTAGCGTAAACATAACCTTCTTAGCGAAAGTAATAAGGAAACATGCGCATGCTTGAGGGAAACCAGTGTTAATCCTCAAACACCCGAACGGGGTCAAATTTGACCCCAGGCGTACATTTTGATGTACATTTTGTACCATAACGAGCCGCCAGGGGGCCCAAAATCTAATCATTTCGAGGTCTCATCAAGACCCACCCCCCTACCAAATATGAAGACAATCAATTTTATCATTCTCGAGTTATCGTGTTTACAGACACACACACACACACACACACACACACACACACATACACACACACACACACACACACACACACACACACACAGGCATACACAGGCATACACACACACACGAACGTGTACCAAAACATAACCTTCTTGGCGAAGGTAACAAAAGGTCATTGACCTTATCTACCACACCACTACATGTATCTACAGCTAATTTGGTTAAAAGATAGCCAGGTTACTGAAAATGTAGGTTATGTCACATGTTTCCTTCGATTCACAACCAAATACATTAATTTTCCTGGCCAATACTTAAAAAAACCAAGGTAATTTGTTTCTATTATTAGTATGTGGCACCAAGTGAAGGTGTTCTTTTAGCAGATTATTCAATTAGCTGACAGTCAATCAGCAACCACATCTGTAAACAGAGGCACACCTGCTCCTACTTCCACCTGATCAGTAAGTAGGTCATTTGTGCCAAATATGGTCATGCATACCATTTGTGACAAATATGGTCAAGCAAAGCATATATGGTAAAAACCCAAATAAAACCACTTTAAAAGCCTGTATCAAAAAATGAAAATAACGTCCGAGGATATTTGCCCACTGTACCTTTATACCAAATTTTAGATCATTTGGCCTAAAACTGAAGAAATTGAATCCATTTAAGAAATGGCAGGAGAAGGAGAAGAAGAAGAATCATGAGTAAAAACTATATACGTCCACCACTAGTGGTGAACCTATAATAATACCGCCTTCCCGTGTACACTTTATGATGCCAAGTAGTTTCTAGCGGGAACCAATCAGATGGCTGCTGGTGGGTCACCGACCGTCACCAGCAATTAGCCAAATACGGCCGAGTTGTAGGCTATTCGCACCCTTAGTTTCATGTAAATGCCACGAACACAAACCAAGTACAAATTTGTCTGTGTTGTTTTTTATTACTGAGAGTTTACGGCCTTACTACAGTACTTCCTTTTCAGTTTGAAAAGTAATTTGACGACAAAAGTAACCGAAACAAAACTGTGGAGATAAAAATTTACATCTTGAAGGGTTTTCACTCACTACCAAAAGGAACCTGTCCCGGCAAAGCTGGGGTTTGTCAAGTGGAGCCAGTCGGCATTACCTACCAAGAGCAAGCCATAGCTAGCTCTCCAAGACGAGCCGGGTACAACAATGGTAGGAAGTCAAGCCCAAACTCTTTCAGAGAGAGGATTCTGTGGCTCACTGTGAGGCCCTGAATCCCTCAATCACGGAGAGAAGATATTAAACGCATAAGCCACATAAGAACGGATCCTCCCTGGGACCCGGGTCATTACGGGAGACTTGGAGATCGTTGAAAAAAAAAAAACTAGCGTGAAAGATATCCTGCAAAAATCATGAAAATGTTATCTCCTAAGTTGCGATGGTATTAAAAACTGTTTAATGTGTCGATCTACTACAAATATTAGTAGCCAGCATACGAATGGACCTGCACTCCAAACACACGTTGCAAACTACAGTAATCTGGTGAGCCCTTCGAAAGTTCTCTTTGCAATGCTTGCCGCTTTGAGCAGTCATCGACGGATAAAAAAGGGTGCGAAAAAAACTTCTTCTTCCCTCGCGTGCCTCCAGATCAGTGTTAATTGTATACTTTGCATGAGAAAGAACCGGGTTCGTGGGCCTTGATAAATTATTCATCAATCGGTCGCCGCTAAAAATCTACTTGTCATCATTCAGTGACGAGTACCCTCCCCAAAGGTCAATGTTCCGGACTTAAGCACCTACGCCCCGGTATGTGCATGACTGTTTACATTGGGAACAACAATAAGTGCTTGGCTGCCACTTTAGTTTACACAAGGTGTTGTTGCTAAGCTTCCGCGGTCAACCCTCAGTAACAGTCGCGTTGGTCACCATTTTGTCCACAACGATCTTGTACTTGTTAGCGAACAGTGAAGGGTAAGTGGCGTCTTGTCTACAGTATTACTATCTTATCTCGAAAAGACATACAAAATCATTGATTGCCCGATGCCTTATCATCTTAAGCAATGTACAAAAAAGTAAATACATGAATTATTTAGCACTGATGCTCATATTACATGCGTCACCTTTACAGCAGGTGAACACGTTTACTTTCACTTTCCCAAACTCAGAAATTCTATTTTTCTAGCGAGTGTTACTATCTCACGGTTGATAGTCTTTGACCTGATGATATTGTCTAGAGTTCCTCTAGCTCACTTTACGAAACGTTGGATTTATCAATAGTAACGTTACTATTAAATGCCAGTGAGGTTGCGGTAGTGTTTACATTGTAAACAATACCGGACTTAAGAAATAACAATGGCAGTAAATGAAATTACCGGACTTGACTGATATTAACAGTCCAGTATTACAAAACCCAACTTTACTTGAATTTACTGTACTTTTGATAAATCCAACTTTTCAAAGTCTACTTTTCAACTTTTCAATGTCTACTTTACACACCGTTTTGAAAATGTCGTTGGTCCCAGCCTTGTTATACAAGTATGTAGTGTCAAAGAAGCTAGAGTGGTATGTTAGGTCAAACATTGTGAAAGCGAAAGTGAAACCGAAACTGGGCACGTCACTCAACAAGAGTCTCTTTGTGACATATGAGGTACTAGTACGATGCGTTTCGTTTCGTTTATTTATTTAACCAGGGATACAACATATCGCCCCGAAAGGGCGGTTTTCAATGAGCCCTGGAGGGCAAGCCTCAAACACATAAAATAATAACAAAATAATACAACATAGGTAGAAGTGTTGAAAAGAAAAACCTATGCACAATCAAGGAGCAAATTAAAATAAGTTAACAGCAGAAATAAATGGTCCAAAACTGGACAACACAGTAACGTAATCTTGAGACATACTGATTTTAAAGAATCAAATAAATAATTAATGAAGGGAGGAAATTGCATATCAATGTACACTTGTAAGGCAGTCTTGTATATTTATATTTCAGCCATACCATTGGTATGGATGAAATATATTGCTTTTCCCCGTGTTTCCTCTCCTTCTCCTCCTCCTCCTCCTGCCATTTCTTTAAATCACGTTGGTCAAATTTGGCCCAAATGTTCCAACTTTTTTCGAACCGAATCACGTTCTATTTAAAGTAATTCGAACCGAACATGCGTTCGGTTTCGGGGTCACCTACGGTCATGTACAGAAAACCCGCGACTTCAAGCCCCTTTTTACATGAGTGCCTCCTCATAGAAGAAATCCACCTTTTCACAAATATAAACCGATTTCTGGACATTACGTCTATGCCGTCATTTTGTAGTGGATATGTAACATGTAACGAAGCTACGTACGGCCGTCACCGTGGGTGACCTTGAAGATTGTAATTTTTGTTTACGTGGATATAAATAACCCGCTCCCCATATCCACGCGGCGTGACATGCGTGCAAACATGGTATTTCAATCGCAACAAAAACAAATTGAACTTACCTCAAAAACATTATAAATTGCAGACAAGACAAAAACCTAGGTCTGTGTCGGATGTTTTTTTCAAAGACGGTGGCATTCTCGAATTATTGATCTTGAAAGTTTGCATTTTTCTTTGATTTTTTCCACCTTAGCAACACTTCAACTTTGAAATTAAAAAAAAAACTGTCCCACTCAAATCTCAATTTCGGTATGATTTTTTAGAAAATGCAAAAATTGAGGAATTTCGGGGAAATTTTGGACCGGTTTAAATCAGTTGTTTGGTTGTTTGGTTGTTCCTTAATAAGCATGCAACGCGCTTCAGAGTCATTTCACAGACATTTTAGCTCTGTAATCAAAAGAACAACATTTAATGTATGAGCAGTGCGAATTTCTTGTCATTTGGACAAGAGAGTCCCTGTGAAACTGTTATAAAAGATTTACCGTTGAGACTGGCTTCACTGAAACCGCGCGCGGGAGCCCCTGTAACAAGATACCCTTCCTCAGAATGGAAACTTTACCCTAGGAACAGACCGCCGTGAATGGATTCAACTCTGTCGTTTTCTAGCCAAATGACCTGAAATTTAACATGGGGGTTGAGTGGGCAAATACCCTCAAACGTTTATTTTCATTTTTTTTAAACAGGCTTTAAAAATTGTCTAAAATAGGGCTTTTTTTTGCTATTTTCAGACAAAAAATGTACATTTTTGGGTCATGTGCGCTATTATTAAAACCAAATGATCTTGCATTTGGTATGGTGTGCCTTGAGCACATGCTCACAGAACGTCATTTACGCCTTTGACACACACTTTTGTAAAATTGTGTGAAACAAGGCTTTTTTGCTATTTTCGGAAAAAAATGTACATTTATGGCCCTTGTGCCCTAATATTACAACCAATGACCTGACATTTAGTACGGGGATACCATGAACACATGCTCACAGAATGTCAAAGTTGTGTAAAATAGGGCTTTTATTTTGCTATTTTCAGACAAAAATGTACATTTTTGGCTCCAGTGCCCTAAAATTAAAACCATATGACCTGCAATTTGGTATGGGGGATCCTTGGACACATGCAAACAGACCTTTATTCAGCTTGCTGGCATACACCGCTTTCAAATTGTGTAAAATGGGACTTTAACCCTCAAACCACCGTAGATTTTTTGCGACGAATCTTACCGTATGGGTTCAAAATTGACCCCATAATGTTTTGCACGAATACGGTTTTTTAGTATGACTCTTTTTGCGATTTGTATGTATGTACAGTTTTATTAATCTATGAGGGATAGTTTGACATGATTAGGTGTGAATATTTTCTGCTCTTTATCATAATCTTATTTAATTTCAATAGAGGTCCATAGGCAGCAATGTCGATGACCTTTGACCCCAATTCCATAGGCAACTTAGTCAAGAGTCACAACTATTGAGTTTTCTGATTCAATATTGCGTTCATTTAAAGCCTGAGGTCATGACAGCATAAAGCTCAAGCAAACATATCATCTGGACGAAATTTAGGGGACAAAAAAAGACGCAAATGTGTTTAAAAATGCATAACATTTTTCTGGAACCAATTTTGACCACACTGGACAAGGCATAAACTTTCTAGGATAACTCAATCAACAATGAGCCAATCTCAGTAAAACCGTATAAGAAGTTACAAGACATATATACAAACAAACTCACAGGAGGAATTTCGTTTTCGACAAGAAATGTCAAAATGGCGCATATCTATATACGTAAGGGGTCAGTTTTGACCCCATACGGTGGTTTGAGGGTTAAAATTTGAAGGAAATGGCTGAAATATGCTGTATTTGCTCTGGCGCAAATGTCTGCCTTTCTAGTAGAGAATTCGTCGCAAATAGAACCGACCGTGTTCTTCATATACCATTCCAGGTGCACTGTTCTCTACAAAAGCATGGCTGAGAAGCCGCCGGCCGAGTGTGTGTCCCTTGCGGTATCATCATCATCGCCTGTTAGTGTACCCCTTGCATCTGTTGTGGAAGAAATGACGGAGGCCATCAAGACCCTTAAGAACACTACTGAAGATATGTCAGCTGTGATTGTCAACGCAGCCATTCTAGAGACCAATGTCTATGATCCATACTTTACATATAAGACGAAATCTCAGAGGCTGTACTTGGGCGACCATCTTGCAAACATCGGTGCGGTGCAATTTTTCACCAGTAACATCGCGTGGCTGCGAGGATTGGACCATGGCGGGTTCTCTGATTATGTCTGGCCCTACCTGAAATGTTTATACAGCTGCTGCTGGAACTACGCGGACTGTAGCCATACATTTTCTGAGAAGCTAGGGAAGGCTGGAATCATTCCAGTCCTGGTTCAAGACCTTCAGGAATTCAAGGAGACTTGAAAAACCGATAAGGCAAGTTCACATCATTCCTTTCCCGGTTTACTGCTCTGCACAAAAATTACCTCCACAGGAAGTAATAATATCTTGAAAGTTCATCTTTGTTGGGAGATTTCATTATGAAGCAAGTTTAAACTGTAATTTCCACGAGAGATTGGACCTAACCAAATGTTTTACTGTACTGGATTGCTCACTTGGCAAAGACTGGAGTTGTACAGTCGAAAATTTGGGTAAGTCCAATTTCTTGTGTTGGAAATTACAGTTCAAACTTGCTTCAGAAGGAAAATTGGAAAATTAAAACACCTAATAATTTTGATAAGTGTTTTTCTTTTTTTTATGACAGCAGAAGTTACATTTCTCTAAAGTAGATCTAGAGCTTTGGATTTTTATTAGAATTAGCAAAATATCGCCCGTGACACCCGAAATGTTCCTTCTAGACCGTAATTGTCTTTTGTATACTTGCCAAGCAGAAATAACAACGTACAGGGCAGGAAACAGGCACATACCACATACAACAATTAGCTTGCGATATCGATATTACTAGGTTAATGGTCATTATGGGTAGATTGCTAATAACGCTACGTAGATTGAATCGATTGATAAAATTCAATACATTTGCAAATTTATAATAGATTGATTAGCGATTAATGTACAGCTGACTTAAACTGTATGCGTGCTGCCACTTAAAAACGAAAATGTGTGTATTTTACAGAAATGCAATCAGATAGTCCGCAGTTCTTTGAGTATTTTGTACAACATGTCAAGAATGTCATCAAGCATCAGACCGCTCTTCAGTAAAACCAACGCAATACGAAGTCTAATTCATTATCTACAGGCTGACAGCGAAAGGTTTAAGACTGATGCTACCTTAACACTGGCGTATGTAATTGGTGAGTACCGGGTTGAAAGTACTTCAACTTAAAAAATGTTAAGAAGAAGCAATCATATATAAGGCATGTAGAAAACCAAGCCATTGGTGAAAAACAAATAGAAACTAGGGAGGCCGAAAACACTGAACACTTTCTGTCCAATCAATTGCAGCTAAATTGGTTAAAGATTCAGTTTGACTGCTGTGACCCCTACAAATAACAAGATGTATAAAATAACAGAATACACATTTCTAATTATTTATAAGCCAAAGTCACTTCTTTTGACTGGCCAATGCTTCTAAAAGACAGTGCAGTTCCTATTGTCAGTATTTTGTAGCTGGTATAGGTGTTCCTAGGCGGTAGAGCCAATTATCTCAACAGCCAATCAGCAAGAAGAACATCCTTCTGGAATTGGTATAGAAGGGTGCTTTCCTATTGGACTTGCTGTCGATACCAAATATGGTCATGACAGAGAAACCACTAGTCATTTTGGTCTGAATGAAGCCCAAAAGTCCCAAATTATACAACTTTAAAAGATCGAATGTCAAAAGTGTTAATGAATTTATGTGGGTATATGTATTTCAGATCATTTAGGTTTAATAAGAGGTCTCCAGAGCCCAAAAGATACATTGTTTGTATGAAAATGCCCCCCCCCCCCAACAATTCTAAAAGCCTGTATAATAATAAGAATAAAAACGCCCATCCTCTCTACATCCATACCAAATTTCATGTAATTTGGCCCCTAAATTAGAAATTTAATCCATTCAACTAAATCGCAGGAGAAGAAGAGGGGGGGGGGGGGAGAAGGAGGAGGTGAAGAAAAAGAAACACGTGAAACAAAAATGTTCCATCCATCCATGTATCTATGGTATGGAGTTAAATAAAAAAAGAAATGTAAACAAAAAAGGTCACAGTCGTCCTGCAATATCTGCTTGTGTATTATATAACATACACTCGGTTGAGTCTAAATTCCTCCACTACACCAAATGTAACTTTGCTTTTTACTTCAGACGAAAAAAATCTGGATATCCTGGCGGACCCCTCTGTCATCAGTTTCATCACTAAGCTGTTTACTGAGGCCGTAGATGATGACGCGAAGATGTGCACAGTAGAGGACATAGGCTACAGCGCCACCGAACTGGCCATGGGGATAGAAAGGCTGGCCGTAAATGACACTCCTCGTGACGAAAATAAGGTAAAATTAATTAGATTCTGGTCTTATCAGCTTGCAGGGTACATGAACACCTATGATCCATCTCATGGTACATTGCACCAAAAAAAAGTAACACGGGGAAAGGCCTGACGTATTTGTTACAGATTTTAACGTTTTTCTGTCGTATTATAATCGAAACACGAACACGGTTTTTTCGTGTCTTGATTACATCTACATAGTTAGCCAACCACAGTCTCGTAGATATTTAGGTTTTATTTATTAACCCCTTAATATTCTAAATTAATCTCTAAAAGAGATTGCAAGAACATTAATTAAAAGTAGTATGCTCGCCTTGACCAACCGTTCTGTTGTTTACGGTGACAGTTAACACTAGTGGCAGAAGGTGTCCTACCGCCTCTGTTCCAACTGATGACTAAAGGAGACGACGAGGAGCAGCTTTACGCGATCCGGGCCATCTCACAACTAACCTTCCATCCAAGAAACAGAGAGGAGATCCGACCAGTAGTCCCGCAGATGCAGCTGTTCAAACAAAGCGAGAATGCCGACATAGTAAATGCCGCTAGCGGGGCTCTGTGGAAACTTCAGGATGCAGAATCCCGTGAACAGAAGGGTACGAACAAATCACTCTATTACTAAACCTATCTAGTGATTCCACACTAATAATGGATATCCTTAATACAATGCATACATGCTGAAAAACAGTATGTATATCCACCTGATTAAACTTGTTTTTTCACCACAGTGGTTGCTACCGGTGATGAAGATAACAGCAGAAAAGGCAGCCGCGTTCGTCACGTGATGCTCAGCTACCAATGGGACAACCAGGAAACCGTCAAGAAGGTAGTTATTGCGGAAAGTTAGCTGTGTAGACATTTCGGTTTCACAAATATTTATCACGTTTATACTTTATTTGTATATGTTTGAGTAGGAATGATTTAATTGATTTAATGAATTAGAGCATATTATGCCAACAGAATGAATATAAAAATGTTCATGACCTACTTCTTTCACTTGTAATATTCGATGGTAGTTGTTATGAAATATCCATCGTAGAAAAAGTTTATTATAGGTAAACAAAATCTCAAAACTAGAGTTCGGCGACCACATACCTCCATTAAATGTTTAGTGTTTTGTACATTCTATGCATGGTAATGACCACCTGTAAATTTCTTACAATCCTGCTCATTAGCAAAGTTCTTAACCAAAATATTCACATTGCCCCTACCTAGTAACATGCAACACACTGGTTAAATTATCATTTGGCATGGACAAGGTATGGTATTGTTGGTTATATGCAAGCTAGAGACTAATTTTCAGGTTTCATACACAACAAGAGCTCTACGACCTTATACCTTTGCCAAATCATGTTAACCGTTCAAACTAATTATACATTTTTCTCAGTGATTATATGCAAATTATAAGATTCTCATTTGCATGAGTTATATCAGTTGATCATATTCTCAACCTTAAGAAAGTCTTATGTTAAAATTAAGAAATAAGGTTATTCAAGCATTTCCTACAAAATATGCAAATGAGGTCCTGATCTGCATAAATTATGTTTAGTGATGTCCACCTTCACTGAAATTACAAATATGGCAAGTATTAAGGTTCCGGGTCGGAGTTCCCAGGGTTCCAAATAGTGCGGCAGTAAATCGCTGGATCTGGGTGGTTGTCACGCTACGTCTGGCTCTCCCTTGCTCGGAGATCGTTTTAGATAATCAAATAGTTTTCGTATTTACCGAAAAACCCGTGGTTTGTAGTATTTTGGGGCGTGGTAAAGTCGCCCTAATATCGAACGAAGCAGATTTATAGAATTTCCTAATTATTTATGCAAATTAGTTTCTAATTTGCATTATTGTAATTTAATTATGTCAAGCATCATTTAAGCTTTTTCAACCGGTTCGTCAACCGGTTTTTTACTTATCCTCTCTTAAATATTTTTAAACAAACCGTCCTGCAGTTTTAAAACAAGCTGCCAGGGGGCTTAAACTCCTATTACTTCTTTTCGAGCACAAGCACTACCTACCATCCGAAACTCATGACTCAAGCATGTCCAGATCGCGAGATATAAAAACCTAAAGTTACGCTGCAATACCAAGGGAAGCAAATAGAGGTCTAGTTTTTGTCACACCCTACCAACGCACCAAGTATGAAAACCAACCCATCGAGCCGTTCCGGAGTTATCTTGTTGACAGACAGACAGAATGACAGACAGAATGACAGACAGACTGACAAACGCAACTCAAAATATAACCTCCATGATATTTCATGGAGGTAAATATAACCTCCATGAAATGTTAACAAAAGCCAACATAACGTAACAAATCAGATTAACATGCACCAAATCGAAATCACAGATAAAAACAGCGCTTGAGGCAAAGGGCTACAAGGTGTGGATGGACATCGATAAGATGGGCGGTTCTACTCTTGAAGCCATGGCGGGGGCTGTTGAGGGTGCAGCTGTGCTGCTCATCTGTATGTCCCGCAAATACAAGGAGAGTGCCAACTGCAGAGAAGGTAGCCTGTGTTATACACAATCTTTCAGTGTCAAGGTCTGATTGGGCCTCTTTCCCGAGAGCATTTAGCCATACACCTCTAACTCGAGAGTAGCATACCCATTCCTAGAAGTACCTATAACAGCTAAGGATTCCTTATCACTATCATAAAAATCAGTTCAATGGGAGATCAGGATTCTCTCACAGCCTCCAACACCACGATAATAGTTCTTATTCTAACAATAATTGGTCCATGTTAGCTTAGTTGTTTCCATTCTTTTACTTTTGACACTTCCGTGTTAGACTCCCCTTTGGCTGGTTCCATAGACCTCAGATTTCCTTTGTCATTATTTACTAATTTATTAATCTTATTTCTTTGAATGGTGTTCATTCGTCACTTATTTGTTTAAATCAGACCCCAGTGCGACATTATCGTAAATATTCACAGCATCTTCATCTTAAGATCTTTTTTCTTTGCACCACATTGTTTTTGTTCGAATTAATTTTTCACCACCACTGGTCTCACCGGGGGTATTGACCTTCCCCCATGGACACTATGTCCCGGGAGGGGTCTTGTCCAGGATATCGTAGACGTAGACGTATATATTAAGGACAAATTTTGGGAGGAACACAAAATAACATTGAATTTCATAAACAGTAGGTTAAGTTAAGTATACAAGTATGACCTTGTCTGGAATCGTTGCTTTGCAAATTTGATCGTTGTACCTATTATAAAAAAGTTTTTAATCAGTATGTTGCTCTCCTGCCCTGACAGAGTGTGAATACGCCCGTGAAAGGGGAACTGACATCATTCCGCTGAAAATGGAGGACAACTACAGACCTGACGGCTGGCTGGGGTTCTTGGTTGGGGCTCGTCTGTTCTTCAACTTCGACTGTAAGGACACATTTGAGGATGTGATGATCAGACTCATTAGAGAGATAGGTACATTTCTATATAAATTATTATCTTTTTTGCTATCAGTTATAACCACATCAGTTATCTTTAATACCCCTCGTCAATGTAGATCTTTTTTAGTCCATACAGCCATCATAAATCCAGCGAGGACTTGTATTGTTCGCTCTATCCATGACATTTTTCCAATCTTCGACAACAATTGATTTACCAACCTAGGAATCTATTCACGGATCAGAGCATGTAACTTTTTATTAGGTGACAGGGGCAAAGAACATGCATCCGAAGTTACAGAGGTGGATGCGGTTACAGATCCCGAAGCCGATGCGGTTCCCCCGAAATCCCAGGGGCCAAACCTTAACGAATGGGCGAGTGAGAACATCAGGGCATGGGCTCAGGAGAACCAGCTTGAAGGGTACAGCTCATTACGAATATTTTGTTTTACTGTCTTTGTTGTTGTTGTTACAGGCGTATATGGAGCTTAGTCTGAATGAAAATGAGTGCCAAATGGTACTTAATCCCTAGTGCCTTCCTGCGTTTCAGGGATCTTACCAAGTTGGAACCAAAAGACTTGTCCTTCCTGCGCAGGATGAAGAAAGAGGTAATAAGAAGTGACATTAATGACTTCAAGCTGCAATATGTTATCAGATATGCTAACCTATTTTAACAAGTACAACTCACCTATTGCACTATTGCGAATATTTAATTGTGAACATGTGATTCTACAACTTTACAACTACAATTCACGCAGCGGAAAACTCCAAATCCTGTCTGTATCCCTCCCTCTCTGTCTGTCTGTCTGTCTCTATTTCTCTCTCTCTCTCTCTCTCTCTCTCTCTCTCTATATATATATATATATATATATATATATATATATATATATATGCATAGAGAGAGATGGGGGGGAGGATTTGAAGTTTTCTGCTGCGTAAATACCATCTCTTTACTTCTGCTACAGGCTCCTGCCGAGTTCTACAAGTCGATCGAGAATGACTTCGGAATGAAGAGCGTCCCTAGCAAAAGGAAGTTTGCTGACGCACTGGATAAGCTGGACAAGTCAAAAACGTTCAGGCAAGACAAAGCCGTGGTGAAAAGATCCTCTTTTTGTCAGTTAATCTGAAAAGATACCAAACATGTCAGGTTAGTTGCGTTATATGTTACATGTGAGCGAGTGTGCCGAGTACCATAATTTCCATTGCTTTCATATACTTAGCAAATTTTGTCTCATATATCGATGAAGAAATTACACACAACAGCAGGTTTTAATACCTAGTACTTGATAAAGTATTGATTAGCTCTAAAAAGATTTAGCGCGTGTAGTCCACTGGTTTGTGATCCTTGGACTACTTAGAGACCGTGAGTTCGAATCCCAGCTGTGTCTCTTACCGCTACCAGAAAGGATTCTAGTCATTGCTTTCGCCAGAAAGATATGGAATCGGTCGCTTTTGGTTGAGCAGCGGTGGCGTGTCCCCGTATTAGGGTCAACGTCATAACTCTATTATTGGTGGGCGGATTTTTTTTTCCATTTTTGGCACGTAGGTGGCTGTTGTAAAAATGAAGCTCAAGTTAAAAAATGGTTAATCGTTTTTAGCGGAGTTTTTGTGCATTTGTCTATTGTATTTTTGGAGGATAACTCGAAAATTTGTGAATGTATTCTCATGAAATCTGGTTGGTGTGTAGCGGATACGAAAACAAAGTTCAAGGTCGAAAATGGGTTTCCGTTCATGTTTCTGCGATGCTGCAGGGAGTCGTGAATTTTTTCGTTTTTGTTCGTACGCAACATAACTTTAGAAAACGCGGATGGTTGTTAATGATATTTAGTGGATGGTTAGTGGCAGGAAAAAAGAAGGTTAAGTTCGATAATGGGCCTTCTACCAGCTATTTTAGGTATTGAAGTTTAATGTTGAAATTTGAGGTAAAATTTTACACAAGTGTCAGGTCAATGATTTTGAGTAGTGGAAAGCTTGTGGGGATGGGAGCAAATGGTGTGAGTTTGGGATACCTAGCAGCTTGTTTGGAACTGCAGTGGACGTTTTTGTTTTTAAATCTTTAAGCTTCTATCCTAGTTCGTTGTGAATGAATTTTATTCAATTTTGACAGGTATATTTCTTAAGCGATGATGAACATATACAGATGTATATAGTTGCAATCAGCGTATAATCAACGGATTTAAATAGCCTTATGTTTAATTAGCCAAATACGCACGAGGGACTATGTAGGCCGGTGACCTGGTGTGTTTCCTTACTCCATCTTGCGAGCAGATGTGCCGCGGAGTGCACGACCCGGCCCGGCTGAGGCCTCAAGGAGATAACATCTGGACGGGCCCCAGAAAGTGTGAAATGGAACGAAATGGAGCGAAATGAAACGAATAGGAACTAAAAGGAGCGAAATGGAACGAAATATGTGATAGATGGACCCCATTACAGTGGCGGGTTTCAAAACAATGGTTACTTCTAACTAAAGGGCCACACTAGTTTAGCTTTTTTAAGTGTCGACATGACCAGGAATGTTGATTACGCCGCGCCATCGATCACATTATCATCGTATGGCCACGTAGGCTTCATAAATCTTCAGAAATTCCATACAGATAGATACAGAACTCACCACGGTTGGTTTAGACGTAGCAACAGGAAGGTTTTAGCTGTAATTCGATGGTTTTTTGATAAAGTTTGCGTTGCAAAGCTTTTCGGATACTTGTCCTAAAAAGTGCTGGAAGCACGTGACCACTATGATCCGCGAGGCAGGCAAAGAATCAATCATAAAGGTATGGACACCCTAGCAAGATTATAGACCTACAATAATAATATTATTGAAAACGTGAAAAAATATTGCTCTTGGTTGTAATTATACAGATAATCCAGTCAAAGAAAATTGCATATTTATATACAAGTAATTTTGCTTATTCATGTTCTTCACACATTAACAATATAAAACAAAATACCTACACCTGATGAAAGCATGTGTTCTACGAATTCTAGTTAAAAATACGGTCATTGCACTTGCTGAAACAATCTTGGGAACTTCTCAAATTGAATGCACCTGTAAATAGTGTACATAGCATGCTTTACTGGCTGTTATCAGTGAGTGAAACTGGTTCGAGATCACCTTTACCAGTTTGATTTATCAACATTCATTATGCCAGTGTAGGTATAGTGTAGGTCTAAATAACCACTTTATTGTCTGTTGGCACAGAAACTGTCAGATAATCTGTTTGGTTTCTACGCAACACAATATGGTCTATCAAGTATGATGAATGGTTTGTTCAGAATATATACAGTATACACTGTAGTTACAGACAAGAGACTCCCATGCAACCTTACTGGTTGCCTAAATTGTGCTGTGGTCAGCATAAAGTCATAATTAAAGTAATACAACTTGCTTTTAAAAATGTATCATTAAAAACATTGTTTGTTATTGTAATATTGCTAAAATTCTTATCAATTGTACATTTTCTTTGCATTAATTAGTCGTTTTGCATTCTGCAGTTCTAGAATTACAATTTAAACAATATGATCTATTCACTATGCATTTGGAATTACTTTCTGATTTGTTTATTTTAGTTACATAAATTTTATTTTCTTATGCTGTGTCCAGGGGACGTAAAGCTAAGAGAGAAATGTTCACGGTGATATAAATGTTAACTTGATTTTAAAGATAAAGATCTATGTGTCTCAGACTGTATCTCGCTATACAATACAAATTCTTCTTTTACATCAAAGTGATACAAAGCTCAAACGAAACTTTGAGATGATAAGAAAAACAGAAACTCCCCACATCTGTCCATGATGTATCTAAAGTTTACTATTGAAACCAATCCCTTGCACCACTTTACAATCCTTCACAATACTTTACAACTATTCTAGATGTTCATACTGTAATGGTTTCTACACGTATGCTATGAACTCTTATTCCCATCGCTGCCAAAATTTACAACAAACTCCTGCTAAATCGGCTAGTGCCAGCAGTAGACCCACTACTGAGAAGAAACCAAAACGGCTTTAGAAGAGGTAGATCTACCATCTCACAAATCCTCTCTATCCGCCGAATCATAGAAGAGATGAGAAGGTGCAATAGAGATCTAGTTCTGTTATTCGTCGACTTCCGAAAGGCCTTCGACTCTATAGACCGAAACACCATGTTTGAAATACTTTCATTGTATGGGATACCTCTACCTATTATCAACGCTATAAAATGTCTATATGTCAACACCACTGCTACAGTGATTACCTCTGATGGTGAAACAGATTCCTTTGAAGTCACTGCTGGTGTCCTCCAAGGCGACACCTTAGCCCCGTTCCTTTTTATCATTGTACTTGACTATATCTTACGAATATCACTTGACAGTATGCACGAGAAAGGTATCGAAATTCAGCCCAGAAGGAGTAGCCGTTACCCAGCAGTAAATCTCACAGATCTAGATTTTGCGGATGACTTGGCCTTGGTAGCACAGCTGGTGAAAGACGCAGAATTACTCCTGCAATCTCTTGAGAGAGCAGCCTCATGTGTTGGTTTGTACTGCAACGAAGCCAAAACGGAGTTTATAAGCACAAGTATCTCCACTGCACCAGTAGAACTTAAATCTCTATCTGGCATTTCCATAAAGCAAGTTGAAGACTTCAAGTATCTGGGTTCCTATATAATGGACTCTGAAAGGGACTTTACAACAAGGAAAGCCTTAGCGTGGGAGGCATGTAATAGATTAGATAATATCTGGTGCTCAAGTATAAGTAATGACCTAAAACTACAAGTCTTCCGCACAATTGTCGAACCCATTCTGTTGTATGGCGCGGAAACTTGGACACTGACAACTCGGCTAGAAAATAAACTTGATGGAACTTACACCAAGCTTTTGCGCAGAGTACAAAACTTCAGTTGGAAACAGCACCTAACCATGGCAGCCATATACGGTAAACTCCCTCTAGTGTCCCTCAGGCTCAAGCAGAGGCGTGTTCGATTCGCTGGCCACTGCTTTAGGGCGAGCGGAGAAATCATCTCCTCACTTGTTCTCTGGAGGCCTAGTGGGAAAACCTTTACTAGAAAACTGACCTACCCAAGAACCATCTCCAGAGACACGGGATTTGACATAGAAGACCTCAAATCAACCATGGCGGACAGATCCTTGTGGAGTACGGTGGTGCAGCAACTTACCCCGCCCGGCAGGGACGACGGATGATGATGATGATGCTATGAACACACGCTATTTTGTGAAAAAATGTCATCTCTCAAAATTGCCACCCTTGAATTTGCTACAAATCTTCAGTGTATAGTTTCAAAGAGTTTCCGAGACTAAAATAACATTCTCTCCAGATCTAGAGGTCGTTCTATTAAGAGTTCTTTGAGGCAATTGATCACAGATAATGGGCTAGGTGCGCTCCTTATCACTACATCATGGACGCCATTCTGTTGTGTTCAAAACTCAGAGGTTTAAAATCTCTTTCAGAGTGAAGCAATTTGAAATGTATTATGTAGAACACAGCAATGGGAGTTTATTGGAAACGTTTTACACTAAATTCATGTGTGAGATACAAGTCGTCTGATTTGATAGAAATGTATCTTGTGTAGGGTAATGAAGCAATCACACGTGGTTAAACTTATTGTGACCAAGCACCCTGAAGTAAAATAAAGACACAACCAGAAATTAGTATTGGTCTATATATCTATGAACGAAGGCCTGTTTTTTTTTCAGCGAAGAAGCGACGCCATCATCATCAAAATCACTCTATGCACTTTATGTATTAAAAAGGATTTCGATCATGTAATCTGTAGCGTTGTTATATTTTTAATCAGACTCTTTCTTCCTCCCTCCCCCTGCATATATTTGGTGGGCTTTTTTCTCTGTGCGATAAATGTTCCTTGTTTCTTGTATATTCCGTGAGCCGAACCTGTGGAGTACCTTGCCTGGCTGACTTAAAGAGTCAGATTTTACTGTAGCGGTGTTCAGGTCAGGGGCTCTCCTGGTGGCCGAAAGACTATACGAAGAGACCGTCAAAGTCTCCCCGAAGACGAGTACCATAATGACTAAAGACTATCTTCGTAACCATATCAATTTTACTACACTAGTTGTGCACAGGTACGTAACAATATCGCGGCAGGTACCTTTGCCTTCCCACGCAGACTAATCAAATTCACAACACAGGTCAGTCGAGAATGGGTTGTCTTCAAAGGTCATGTTTACATGTTACTCCTGTAAGATAAATAATGGCAAAGAAAAACATTACTAACCCCACCTGCTGTACCTATAGGTTCTAACGTTTGTTTATGATTCCTGTTCTTATATGTCTCTTAGACAGACAAAACAAGCTAAAACATCTTGTGTGCATTTAACCCTCAAACCACCGTAGGTTTTTTGCGACGAATCTTACCGTGTGCGGTCAAAACTGACCCCATAATGTTGTGCATAAAAACAGTTTTTCTGTGACTCTTTTTGTGATTTATATGTATGTAAAGTTTCATTGATCTATGAGGGGCAGTTTGACATAATTAGGTGTGAATGATTTCTGCTCATTATTATATTTTAATTTGTTTTAAAAAGAGGCATACAGCCAGCCATGTTGATGATCTTTGACCCCCATTCCATAGGCAACTTGTTCAACACGGTGGTCAAATTCGGGCCCAAATGTCCCACCCTTCTTTCGAACCGAATCACGTTCGATCTGACGTAATTCGAATCGAACAGGTGTTTGATCCGGTGTTACCTGAGGTCATTTACGGCAAACCCGCTACATCAAGCCCTTTTTTTACACGGGTACCGCCTAACAGAAAAAAATGCACCTTTTTACAAAAGTAAACCGTTTGCTGAACAGTACATCTGTGCTGTCACTTTGTAATGAATATGTAACATGTAACAAAGCTTAGTAAAAGGTTAAACTTTATTCCAACACACAATTATACAGGGATCAAATTTTCTACGACCACTGTCGCCTTCATCAGGATAATTAATGACCAATCACTTCACAACGTCATCTCGCGAGAATTACGGTTTACAAACACGTGACCTTATTCACACGAGATTTTACTGATACGTGACGTAAGTAATTGATCAAAAGTGCCAGGGAGTTTATACCGTCCACCATCTCTATTAAGTGAAGGCTGAAGTGCTCTGATATATATGGCCTCCTTAATGCCTCTTAAAAAGTAGTCCTGTTCAGTGTCCAGTATTCTCACTTTGTCCAAAGAGACGGAGTGGCCCGGTGATTCGATGTGTATGTGTTGAGAAACTTCAGATGACAGCGAGCTGGGGCGTTTGTGTTCAAGGAATCTGGTCCTCAGTGAGCGTTCTGTCTCGCCAATATAAGATTCTTCGCAGGCCCCCTGCCTTGTGGTTCCCTGACACGGAATCTAGAAGTATACTACGCCACATTTCTCTTCTTTAGATGTTTTGTCCTTTGGTGCCACGAGGAGCTGTTTCAATGTGTTGGTGGGTTTGAAGGAGGTGGAGATGCCGTGTGAAGCGAAGATTCTGCGCAGGGGTTCTGAGACAGTCTTGATGTACGGGAGAGTGATACGGCCTTTGTCCTTCTGTTTTGTTCCCGGGTTTCTGTTGTTCTGTTGGGTGGGTTTCGGTGCAGTTGCCTTGTCTATGGCCCATTTAGGGTAACCACAGTCCTGAAGAGCCTGTTGTATGTGTTGTACTACATTCCGTGTCAGGGAACCACAAGGCAGGGGGCCAGCAACTGACCACCGTGCAAGGGTTACAACTATTAAGTTTCCTTATTCAACATTGAGGTCATTCAAAGGATAGCATAAAATTCAAACAAAAATATCATCTGTGAGAAATATTGGGGGCAACAAAAGACTCACATGTGTTAAAAAATGCATAACATTTCCCTGGGGTCAGTTTTGACCCCACTGAACCACGCATAAACTTTCTAGAAAAACTGAATCAATAATGAGCCAATCTTTGTAAAAACGTATGAGAAGTTGTAAGACATTATACAAACAAACTCATGAGAGGAATTTCGTTTCCGACAAGAAATGTCGAAATGGCACATATTTATATACGCCTCGGGACATTTTTGACCCCATACGGTGGTTTGAGGGTTAAGTCCGTAATACGAAGAGCTAAGTATCTTTTAAAGGCATATTTTCGTGTAGACTATACTGCTTGATTATCGTTTTACTAATAACAGTTATTTCTGTGACGGGAAAATATACCAAACGGCTGCATTAAACAATGAATCGTTTCATGCAGATTTGTTACTCAGAACTATTGTTCTCTCCTCCAATACCTTGGAATACATTTTAATACACCAATAAATGAAGTTGTTTAAAGAAAATATTAAAACTTAAAATCTACTGTAGTTCATATAATAATAATGTTAGTATAATTTCTACAATGCATTGGAATTGGAATATACAAAAATTCTCTTATCAATATAATTCTAGATCTCCGCAAGTTTGAAGATAATAAGCGTCAAAATCGACAAAACATTAAGCTTTTTCCTTTATGACATAATATTAATTTTCTTTTATGACATACCACATACATATTAATTTTACTATATGACATACCACATTTTTATAAGCTTCGCTTTGTACATTGCACTATACTATTTTGACCGACTACCCCGCCCCCCATATACAACACACTCCAGTCACGTGACCTGTTCTGACCGCTTAACCTCTGGGTCACGTGACTGTCGTCGTGAGTAGCTGAGGAAAGATGGTGGATGCTGTCTGAAAGCTTCTACGCTTTTCATTTCATTTTTCATTTTTATTTATTTATCCAGGGTCAGCATATCGCCAAGTAGGCGGTTTTTAAACCTCCCTGCTCAGAATATACATACACAACAAAATAAAGGTATAGACTTACTTAGGTACAATCATAGAGTCGTAACAATAAAAAACAGAAACAAACTAATAAAGTACAGACAACAAACTAATTAAATATGGCAAATAATGTAAATAATATTGATAATGAAACGGAATTTGCACATCAATGTTTATGAACAAAATGCAGAATTAGTAACAAAGAAATCTTATTAACTGTTGAGTGATGAAAAGGTGGTCTTAAAGAGTTTTTGCATTTCTGACATGAGGAGGAAGTGAGTTCCAGAGGGCTGCACCGGAAAAAGAAAGCGATCTCGTTTTGTACCGCAAGTGTGCTTTTGGCAGCCGAAGTTCCCCCTGTATGCTAAGTCGGGTGTTGTGTGTGTGGGTACCAGCGGATATGGTGAATAGTTAAGACATGTGTAGAGGTGACATTCCATTGAGTGCCTTAAACATGAAAATAGCCGTTTGTGGTGCTCTACTGCCGAGGTCCAGCCTAACAAGTTCAGGACAGTTGCACTGGGAGTGTAGCGGTCGCACCCTAATACTACTCTACCCGTTCTATTTTGCAGCTTTTGTAGTTTGTCTACATGCCCCTTACCTCCTTGATCACAAACAGTGCTGCAATATAGGATGTGAGGGAGAAACAAAGTGTTGTAAATTGCCAGTAGCGCTTGTCTGTTTAAGTATGGTCTCAAGCACTTTATAATTCCAAGTGTTTGAGATAGTATCTTAGACACACGAAGTCATGTGAACTAGTTTAAATCCTTCCTGTTAATGTAGATAAAGAGACTGATTGTTGCGTTATTTGCGCAAATATGTTTCGTTCCGTTCAAAACAAAGTGGTCTTTAGTCATTAGCTTTTAAGTAGTCTTAATATCGAGATGGCCAGGTCCCAATGTCACGACTGTAGCCCGTGTTTCCGCTCATATCTAGGCATTTACTGTTACATGCCGGGATCACCTGAAAGAGGAAAACGAAAACAATAAAATCATTACCATTAGTAAAGAGGGTGTCTTAATTACCCCTAGGCCAAGGGGGGGGGGGTCTGCTTCACGAGTGGCGATTGTGTGTAGGGGGGAGGGGGGTGCTATTGTATAAGCAGGAAGTAATTTGAGGTGTAGGTGTTGGGAAAATGTGTGTGTTTGTCTCGTTTATTATGTCGGTTACATGTTTTGGCAGAGCCAGAAGTTGGAAGTTGTGAGGGTCTTAACCTAATGCAATTAGTGTGATTTTTATGCAACTTTCACACAGGACGCCAGTGGTATGTGTACGGTGTAACTAGTACCAAAGCAAAGCTGTAACTAGAAAGCCTTGCTTGGAAGTAAATACAGCATATTTCATTCCATCTTCCTCCCCATACCTAGTTGGGCTATCCAATATCAACATTTTCCATGTAGTGCTCTCCATTACCAACTGTTTCAATACCCCCATGTAGTGCCCAATACCCATACAGTTGTTCTTAGTAACAGTTGTTCCCGAAACCCTCATAAAGGGCTTTTCGTTAAAAATATTCTCGATACCCCCATACAGTTCTCTTCAGCAACAATTCATATTGTTCTTAAAACCTCCGTGTAGTTTCGTCAGTCATAGGTATGGTCAAAGCCCCAATGTAGTGTTTTTCAGTATAATGTGTTTTCAAAACCCCCATGCCTTTTTTTTCATTTAATGTGTTCTCGAAATCCCCAAACAGTGCTTTTCGGTAAAAAAAAATAATCCCGAATCCCTAGCACAGTGCTCTTCAGTAAAAGTGTCCCATGAACCCACTTAAGTGCTTTTCATTAAAAAAAGTGTTCTCTTAACCTCAATGTAGTGCTTTTAAGTGACTAGTATTATCAAAACCCTCATGAATTTTTTTTTATAAATAGCTACACCCAAATTCCCATTTGGTGATTTTTAGTAACAAGTGTTCTCACAAATCCAACTAATTAAATTTAAAAAAAAACAGGTTAAAGCCTGCAACCCTGTGTTCATCATGCGAAAACCCTATAGACCTGTTTATTGTACACTGACAGGCACTAACTCTGGTTCTACATGTATATCGTTGTTGTTGCTAGGTGTCAGTGTGACCCAATTACCTCAACAGCCAATCAGCAAAAAGGACCAAACCTGGTCGTGCATACCAGTCGTTAAAAATATTCTCGATACCCCCATACAGTTCTCTTCAGCAACAATTCATATTGTTCTTAAAGCCCCCATGTAGTTTCGTCAGTAATAGGTATGCTCAAAGCCCCAATGTAGTGTTTTTCAGTATAATGGGTTTTCAAAACCCCCACACAGTTTTTGTTGTCATTTAATGTGTTCTCGAAATCCCCAGTGTTTTTCGGTAAAAAAATAATCTCGAAACTCAGTGCTCTTCAGTAAAAGTGTCCCATGAACCCAACTAAGTGCTTTTCAGTTAAAAAAAGTGTTCTCTTAACCTCCATGTAGTGCTTTTAAGTGACTAGTATTTTCAAACCCCCCATGAATTTTTCCATAAATAACTAGTCTCAAAATTGCCATTCGTCGATTATATGTAACAAGTGTTCTCAAAAACCAACTAATTAAATTTAAAAAAAAAACAGGTTAGAGCCTGCAACACTGTGTTCATCAGGCGAAAACCCTATAAACCTGTTTATTGTACACTGACAGGCACTGACTACATGTATATCGCTGTTGCTAGGAGTCAGTGTGACTTAATTACCTCAACAGCAAATCAGAAAACAGTACTTCACCTGGTCATGCATACCAAATATGGTCACATTAACCTCCTTGCTGACACATGCCAAATATGGTTACACAGTGTTCACTGGAATTTTCTCTAAATACAGCCAAAAACATTCCAAACTGTACAATTCTGAAGGGATGTATGCCAAAAGTGTTACTAAATTTGTGTGGGTAGATATATATTTGGCACACCCTTACCAACTTTTATATTAGATCTTTTGGGTTAATACCAGGCCTTAAGAGCACCAAATGAAATTTTTTGCTGAAAATAACCAAACAGAAATAAAACAATGCTAAATAAATAAAAAAAACTGGGGCGTTTGTTCTCGCAGGTTTCATACCTAATTTCAAGTCATTTGGCCCCAAATTAATGAAGATGAATCCATTTAACGAAATGGCAGGAGAAGAAGAGTAGAGACAATATATGTTACTCTATACCATGGTATGAAATGAAATATAATAAAGTTTACAACGCAATACAAATAGCGTATTTTTTCTTAAGGTTAGGTTTCCCGAGTCATTATTTTTTGACAGTTTAACAGGCTTGTATCGTTTTTCTAATATCTGATATCAGCTTGTAACACGAACCTGTTGGTATGTATTGGCAGATAAAGCGATCTTCCTTGTCACAATGCCAAAGAATCCACTCGTCCCTCCAGAGCTGGGCACAGTTCTTATCATTCCATCGGCTAGTGGATGGATCTTCCGCAACCCACGCGCTGTAGTCGGTCCCCAGAGCAGTGCCGTCTACCCATTCCCACTCATGTTCCTGTCGCTGATCATGCAAGCCAAACCAAAAGTCGGCATTCCTGTTCACCTCATTCTTCAGGAAGACAAGAAAGTCGTTGATACCGGCGTCACGGGGCATGGCGAGGGTGCCTCCGTCATCCCGACAGGTGTTGTCCGATTCTGAGAACGTCTTCTTTGTGTCAAAGGCTTTGTAGCAGATATCACGGTACTTCCTGTAACCGCCAGGACAGGTCACTAAGAAAAAAAGAATATTCACTGCTGAGTATGTGACCATGTCTACCATTCCACCAGTTATCCTGCAAAATTCTACATTTATGTTTTAAAATTATTTTCGCATAAGCCTAATTCCTTTTTTTTAGTTTCTTTGATTTAGAATAGGGATGTTACCTGCAAGCATCTCCTGACCGTCTAGTCTCTTCCTCTCTTTGTGTGGTCCGGAGTGGGTGAGTTGGGTCAAGCTGGCTGCAACTTTCTCTGTTTTTCTCATCAACTGTGAATTAAAAGCTCTGTTTACAATCCCGATTTTCAAAAGGGATGGAAGCAATTAAGGATAGAATTTGAGTAACGTATCTTCAATACAATACATTGAAATTCTAAACAGAGAGTATCTTTCATGCTTTTTTTTGCGTTTTAATGCTATTTGTAGATACATGAATTTTGCCTGTTACCTGTTGTAACCAGCTAGAGACGTTTAGAATATTGCCGGCTGTTTTCTGGTCGAGTTTGCTGACTGACAGCTACAATTCTGACAGATTATCAGTTGTCTTCTGGTTTTCCTTGTTGACTGACAGCTTCAGGGCTGACAAATCATCAGCTGTCTTCTGGTTTTCTTTACTGACTGACAGCTTGAGGTCGGACACCGTTAATGCTGTAAAAAGACACAAAATCACGATGTTATCTAGTAAGAAGAACCAACAATTTTAGCTCATTGTTCATTATATCCCAGAAAGCCATTTTGAAACATATGTCAAAACTTACCGAGATAGACGGTAACAGCGCCCAGCAGACAGAACAGAACAATGGTCACCAAGACGATGATCTTCAGCATAATGCTGGGCCTGACTTTACACTGATCAGGGCCCATGATACCGACCCCTGGGATGTACCCAGTAGTCCCAACTGATCCGGGATGGGTGGCTGTATGCGTGCTGTCAGATTGAGACTGGAACGAACCTGTCGGATAAAGTTAGATTTAACTTAGTTTCTGCTACGCAGACAGTATAAAAATACAAATGTAAAAAGGCACTGGAACCTGCATATATATTCTTTGTTTTTTTTGTTGTTGTTTGTCTGTGCATTAAATCACCAGACGTAATTACAAGACGTGGTGGCACACATTCAAGTTTTCTTCAAATAATTTTTATGCTGCCACCGATACAGAGGACAATACAGTAGTCATTTTCACCTGAGTGAAGTGAGGAAAGTCGTGTAATGTGCCTTTCCCAAGGGCACAAGATCGGTGGCATAGCAGGGTTCGAACCCGGGACCTCTTGGTTGCGAGACGAACACTACCGTTGAGCCACACAACCCCACAAGGGTCTGTTCCTTTTTTTTTATTATAACATTTAATAACAATACATGATGACAACAAACTCAATTAACATTGCTTGTTTTAGTGTTGCCATCAAAATAAAAACAAGAATTCGGAGACCTCATATCTCCATGAAATAGGGTTTCCTCAACACAAATAACATATATTTTATGTGAAAGTCCAATCCTTTGGCAATGTTTCATTTCAACACGTTATCATAAATTATGCAAATGACCTGTACATTAACATAATATATGCATGGTGTTCTAAACTTTTAACTAACTTACACATGTCACAAGTATGAAATTCCCATCATTCACCACTAAGGAATCATAGAATTTTCATTAATTATGCAAATGAGGTCCATAAGTGGTATCTGTTTATATTCTACCTGCGATAGATTATACACATTACATGTATGAAAGTCCTATGATGCAAAACACTGGAATTTCAGAATTTCCTCATTAATTATGCAAATTAAGTCCTCATTTGCATAATTTGAATTTAATTATTTACGTCTCTGTGTAAGCTACCTACATACCAAAAATCATGATAATACGTTGCTCCTTTCTGGACTTATATGCTCTTAAAGATTTCTCCAAAAAAAACCTGCAGTTCCAGCACAAGCTGCTAGGGGGACATAACCCACATCACTTATTCCTGACAGGAAAAGCTATCTGCCACCAAAAAATCAAGACCATAGCATGTTCAGGACAAAAGATAGTAAAACCAGAAGTTCTCCTGCAGTACCAAGGTCAGCCACCAGGAGGCCCAGATTTGACCTCGACCTTCGTCTTCCTAAGACGTACCTACATACCAAATATCATCACCATCCATAAAGGCGTTCTTAAGTTATCCTCACCAGTAATTGGCGGAAACACACACAGACACACAGACAGACAGACAGACCCAAAACAATATCTCCATTTTTCATGGAGATAAAAATACAAAAGTGAAATGACACAAAACAGACATGCAAGCATAAGAATAATAATTAAAAGTAAACTACGGTGAACCGCATGATAACTAAATAATATGACATGTAGGAAAATGAAAATAAAGTATTGATTAAACTGGTAGGATAACTGGTATTTTCCGAATCTGCGTTGTACCTTACCTGGCTGACATAATACGTCAGAGGTTCCTGTAGCAGGGTTCACATAAGGGCCCCTCCTGGTGGCCGAAATACTTGACTGAGAGACCGGGCAGGCCTCCTCGTAGACGTGTTCGTCCATTTCGGGCCCTCACATTTCTTGCTACCAGCTTGTTTACTCAAAAGGTAATATTCCAGACGTTCAATACCAAATGTTTCCTTCTCCGCTTTTTTTTTTTGGTTGAATTTTCATTACGTCCACAAAGATTGTCTGGTTGCTACGTTTCCGTAATATTGCATATGAATTACATGAACAGAGGAGATTGGTCTTCGCACAAAGAAAGATGAAAAACGCCGAGTTGAACCGGAGACACGGGGAGGGGGGCTTATATTTTTCCCCGAATCATTTTTTGTTGTTTTTTTACTTGTAAGACAAATGCCACTCACAAGTATGACAGTGGTTTTGGGAATGCCATAATAACTATTTTATTGACGCTTTCTTCCTGACCGTATCAACTGCACTTCGTATATATCAATGCTGCGCACGTACGTAACAATGAAGCGGCAGCTACCTTTGTCTTCCCACGCAGACCAATCAAATTCACAACGCAGCCGTGAATGGATTTTCTTCCAATGTCATGTTTACCTTTTACTCCTGTAAGATAAATAACGGCGTAGAAAAAATAGTACTTACCCCACCTGTTGCGCCTATTTGTTTGTTTCTGGTTCCTGCTCTAACCCTCTTAAATGTGCTATAACATAATTTGTGCACTAAGTTCCAGAATGTCAGAAGCTCGTATCTTTTAAAAGCATACTTTAGTGTAGACAGTACTGTAAATGTACTTATTTATCGTCAGGTAATAGCTATTTATGTGACGAATAGAGTATACAGGTATATACGGGGTACCTACAACGAAGAAATACACGACGTGAGGTTCCTCACGACACGCACAGTTCGCAAGCGCGTGTATTGCTCCACGTTGCGCAAATTTGGCACGTGTGTGTATTTCCTCGTGGCACGCTGATTCGACAAGTATATAGCTATATGTATGTCACGCATTGGATTTATAATAATTTACCTAGATCATTTTCACTGAAAGCGCACTACAACTAGTACAAAGGCAGTAAATACAAAAAGGTTTTTTAAATACTCTATCCTAACTAATTCAATAAAAAATGCCTGTTGGAAATTTCATAGTGGGTGGGTAAAACTGGACCGGTAGGTTTTACTTGATTACGACACAAAGGATAGCACCATGTTCCATCCCATGTGCTTATTTGCATAGGGGGCAAACAGACAACATCCTTGGGCAAAAAGAGAACCACTTCAATAACAATAAATACAGACAAATAAAGACAACAACACACGTCTTTTGATTTATTGGCAAAAGTGAGAAGTTTTGTTGATAACATCTCAGACAGTTTGCAGTGCACTATATAGGACTATTAAAACCTACCGAAATATTAATACATTTGTAAATAACAAGTATGGCCGGCTGCAACTAGTTCTAAACGCTAAGGATCTAGTATATTAGTCAAATATAAAAGTACAAATCAGAAGTTTAGTTAGTAAAACAAGAAAAAAGTATAAGTGCTATAACAGGCGACCAATTACTCCTTGACGTCAAACGAACAGTGTAACTCTCTGTCACTATTATCTAAATACCCTAGAGTCACAAGTTTACACACTACTTGTAGTTCTAATCGACATACTACGCTGAATGCAAGGATCGTGATACAAAATAACTGTTATTTTTACTTTAACAGTGGACTAAATGACTAATACAGTAAAACAGTAAATAAGCGGTAACGTTGGTAAAAGCATAACACAGTGATATATGAACTGACATTTAAAACGGTCAGACTCCGTTCATCAAATAACAACAAACTTTGCTAAAGACCATATGATGTAGAACTGAAATGATCCCACTCCATTCATCAAATACCTATAAACTTAGTAGTCTAAACTTTTTCGTCGGTGTGAGTTTGCACGTGGGCACTAATGACGAAGCTTTCGGTGCATTTTTCACAAGTATACGGTTTCTCATGTGTGAGTCCGCGTGTGTGTCTTTAGATTTGACAGCTCACTAAACTTCTTGCTGCATTCCTTGCATCTGTACGGTTTCTCACCTGTGTGAGTCCGCATGTGTTTCTTCAGATTACCCAGCTCACTAAACTGCTTGTTGCACACCTCGCACCTGTACGGTTTCTCACCGGTGTGAGTCCGCAAGTGTGTCTTTCAATTGCCCAGGTGGTTGAACTCCATATTACACACGTCACACGTGTACGGTTTCTCACCAGTGTGAGTTCGAATGTGCCTCTTTAAGTTGTACAGCGTTTGAATTTTTATTGCTGAAGCTGAGATGTTTTTAAAAATCTCTTAACAGCTACATTTACATTACAGAACACCAGAAAAGCAAACAATACTTAGCAACATTTTAATGCATCTATAACTAACATGTATGTTGAAACCAATTCTAAACGCTAAGGATCTAGTACTTGCAATTAGTCGCATATATATGAAAAGCAAAACGTCAGTTACTAAAACAAAGAAACTAATTAACTACGTGCTATTACAGACGGACGAAGATGCCTTTAGCATCAAAGGAACGGTGTCTTACCATGCAACTCACTGTCACTATATATTATCCCAAAACTCCACAATCCAATTTTACTAACTACTTCTAATTCTAATCAACAATGTAAGGGTCATGCTAGAATCGAGATAACTGTTGTAAAATCTAGTGACATTTCCTCTGTAAATTCACCGTTATTTTTACAGTGCAGATATGTACGAATCTAAAATGGTAATGTTAAAAGTATAAGAGGTCGCATTGGCAAATGTATCACTCAGTTTCATGTCCAGAAAATTGACGTACGATGAATAAAACACCGACAGATCTTGGTTGTGTGGCTTTTTTTAATGCTACTGACCCACAGAATGTAATATTTACACAGACATTGACAGGTTGGATCAATGTGACTTTTCATGTGAACGCTCGACCCTCAGACTAATTGAATGGCGAAAGCTTTTGTTGCATTTTCACACGTGTACGGTTTCTCATGTGTGAGTCCGCATGTGGGCTTTCAGATTTGACAGCTGACAAAACTACTTGTTGCACTTATCGCATCTGTACGGTTTCTCACCAGTGTGAGTCCGCATGTGTCTCTTTAGATTGAAAAGCTTAGTGAACTGCCTGCCACACTCCTCACATCTGTAGGGTTTCTGGCCGGTGTGAATTCGCATGTGGTCCTTCAGATGAGAAAACCGAGTAAACTGCTTGCTGCACTCCTCACATCGATACAGTTTCTCACCTGTGTGAGTCCTAATGTGTCTCTTTAGACTACCTAGCTCGCGGAAATGCATGTTGCACTCCTCACATCTGTACGGTTTTTACCCTGTATGAGTCCGCATGTGAATCTCGAGCTCTTTCAATGTGCTGAACTGTTTGCTGCATTTATCACAATGGTACGGTTTCTCACCCGTATGACTTCGCATGTGTCTCTTCAGACTACCCAGCTGACTGAACATCCTGCTGCACTCTTCACACCGATATGGTTTCTCACCAGTGTGAGTCCGAATGTGTTCCTTTAGATGATCCAGCTGAGTGAACCGACTGTTGCACTCCCCACATTCGTACGGTTTCTCACCAGTGTGAATCCGAATGTGTCTCTTTAGATCACACAGCTGCCTGAACTGCCTGCTGCACTCCTCACATCGATAAGGTTTCTCACCTGTGTGAGTTCTAATGTGCTCCTTCAGGTGACTCGGTGAACGAAACCCCTTGCCACACTCACTACACTTGTGGGAACGCGGAGGACCCTGCTCTTCATGCCCACTCTCTCCCTCCTCTGGTTTCAGATGAGATTCAGCTCTGGCCGCCATGTTGGTCAAACTACTAATCCTGCAAGAATAATTGAATAAAAACCTTTATTGTACATTTTTGGCCCACTGGGCTAAATACAGGTCACATGTTAACAATCATATACATAAATATATATATAAACACCTAATATCCACTTTCGACTTCCTCTCGCTTCTTAAAAATAGTAGAAATATAGGTGGCTGTATGATTAATAAGAATTGGTTTGTCGAAGGCTATAAGGAAAATAAATTTCTCTTTTCTATTCTATTCAAGTATCTCAAGTTGGGGAATTTAAACAAATATCCGAAAAGAATGTTTCTATCGCTAACATACAAAAGACAATCTACAATAACATGTATCTCGTCTTTTACTTTCGCTAAGTTACAGAATTGGCACATTCTTTAGTATGTAGAATTCAATATATCAGATTTATGGAATTGATAATGTTGTCATGATAAAATTCATGCCATTACATCTTCGCGGGCAGATTTTTACAATGTAACATACAATAAGATGCAACAGGGCTGTAGTCACAGGCAAATAAATACAGGAAAACAAAATCAAATTCAGCACTTACCAAGATGAACTGACGCTAGAAAGCACTGCACGGTGTTTTCAAGACGCCACAGATCCTCACGGCTGCAGAGTCAGTACTGACAGAAATAGAGCAGTCAGGGACGCGTTTATATAGGGACTCAGAGTGGGTGAATAAAACCGGTCCGGTGGGTTTTACTTGGTTACGGCACAAAGGGAATCTTCATGTTACATGTGCTGATTTGCATATCGGGTAGATCAGACAACATCCTTAGACAAAAACACAATCACTTTGACGATAACGTCAAAGACAACAACATATTACGTGTCTTAATTTTTTGTTGAAACTGAGATCAAAGGGGCATTTGTTTGTATACAATGAGGGCTGTTTGGTGTTGGCATACTGTTTAATCTAGTTTGATGAAATGGTCCATAAATGGCCAACTACGGTTTGAAAATACATCAAACACCTTTGAACTGAAGCATAGAAAACGTTTCCATACTGTAAGGGTGTTAAAATGGCACTTTTGTGTGTTGGGCAGGAGGCCGCCTTTGTTGGAATTTGCACTTCCTTGTCGTTGCCAGTATGATAATCTGGTCATGCAAATTCGAGGCTTTGATTCCTTGATACATCAAAGACACTGTCATATAGGTGTTAAATGTGGTATTGTTCCTCTTGCCAGACGACTGTCTGACTTGAAAACTGTGGCTTTGTCTGTGATTTGACAATAAAAGCTAGGGGATATGTGGATTGGGAATTCAGTCTGTGACAGAGAGAGCTCGAGAGAAGGTTCAGAGAAAGACTGTCCCAGCCCCACGACTCCCGTGCGTGTGTATCGGCAATGCCTGTGTCCTGCGTGTGTTCTTGCTAGCCCTGTAGTTAGTTCCCCGTGCAGCATCCACAAAAGAACCGGAATAACACCTCGGTTACATTTGGCGACGAGGATGGGATGCTGCTTCAACCACCATCTAGGGGGACGCTGCAGGGCAGAGCCACGCCAGGACCAGGGGCCGTGCTGGAGACGCGCACGGGAGGGCAGGACGGATGCCGGCGACGAGCAGACCTCGGCAGGTCGACTACGAGACGAGGAGACAGTCAGACCACTGTTGGAAAGTCGCAGGAGAGGCGGGAGGTCGGTGTGGAGCAGAACAGGCCGGGAGAGCCAAGACCCGGAGGCATCGGCCAGTGACCGGGAGGAGACATCAGGCGATCGGACGGACTGTACTGTGTGAGTGAGTGAGGACCAGGAGAGCCGGAGAGAAATAGTGAGTGTGCGGGTATCGTGTTGGAAATGAGAATGCCATGTACGCTCTGACTGACCGCCTATCTCGAAGTTGCAGCATAATTTGAGTTTCCTAGATAGGTAGCATTTTAAAAGTAGAAAAAAGCGTGTGAAGAGTTGGGATCGAATGGATTTAGAGTTGCGTCTCGCGTTGAGTTAACTTTCAGCAAGGTTTAGAGGAAAGGTTAATTTTCAGTTGGAAGTTGTTGTCTCTTTCTGGAATGTTTGATTCAGAAACTTGTTGTGTTAAAACATGGATATGTTCGTCTGGCATTTGTTATAGTCTCTAGTTGGAATCTGTGAATGGTGGTGTTATCTCCGGGGAAACCCAGACCTCGGGGGTTGGACTTTAGTCCTTCAGGGGGTTACATCGCCCGGGTTAGAAAAAGTCTGTTAAAGTTCGTATTTTTCGCCAGATGTTTATTTGTAAGTTTGTTTTAGTATTGGTTTATCTTTATGGAGTTTTGAGGTTTTGTGTCCGAAGTTTAGCAGTTTCCCAAACGTTGACAGTTTGAATATTTAGCAATTAGTATGGAGCCTTTGTTGTCTTTGGTTGTTGTCTTTGGTTGTTGTCTTTGAAAGCAAATTGTTTATCACACATGCAATTCAGAGTTAGAGATCTTTAGAGGTGATATGTAGAAGATTGGTGAAATGTTTTCCATGGAATCAGCGAGAATAGTTCGACAGGAGCTCTACCAACTGCCACGGTTGAGCAGGGGGTTTGCCTGTCGTCCCCAAGGTGGCCCTACGGACTCCTGAGGTAGGATGTGTATTGAGCGGGCCTGGTTCGAGATTTGAGGTGGTTTCAGGAAATTTGGAGAATAGGCCTTTACAAAACGGTCTCTGTATAGGTAGGAAGATACTAGTACTGGAAGCAGTTTTCACTTAGTCCGAGGAGTTTTGATAGGTCGGATAGGCCAGGCGGTCGGTTGTGGGTACGTACGTGTGTGTTCTCTCTCCATAATCCCTGCATCGGCCACACCGGGCACGAGAGTGATGGCGGCAAGGTGTCCCAGGCACCCGTTATCCATGTCCAACCAAGACGGGCCGATCCAGTCAAGTCCCACACCGGGAAGCCTGACGCAGCTGAGCGGATTGCCGAGGAACCTTCTCCATGAAGGCGGTAATGGTGCTGCACCAGCAGGAGGATTCGGGGAGGACGTCCGTGGCCGGGCAACGAAGGGAAGGGGGAAGAGCAGCACGTGACGTGGGAACCGCGGGCGGCGCTCCAGGATCGAGGAGGCCGTCAGGAGGCGGAAGACAGAGGAAGTGCGTGAGATGTGGGAGACAAGGTGCTGAGGACAGCAGAGGAGCAGGCCGGGGAATAGGCGCTGCAAGTAGTGCAACATTGCGACCCAAACGACTAAGACTTTATCCACACTTGAAAATCTCATGGACTGAGACATTCACATGTTATCTGCTGAGCAATCAGTGTACTCCAGCGTTCTCTGTGTTCTTGTAGCCGTATTTTGGAATGTTCCATGCGGATGTTGTTGAACGATGGAGTGTACCATGTACTTTGTAAAGTTACTATTATTTTGTTAACTTTTGTATGATGTAGTGTCTCATGTATTTAATAATTGTTGGTTTTGTAATTGTTATTTTGTATATGTATTTTAAAAGAAAAATGTTGTACGCTCGCCGGGACGGCTCGCATTAAACTAGGGGTGCGTGTAAGGGTGTTAAAATGGCACTTTTGTGTGTTGGGCAGGAGGCCGCCTTTGTTGGAATTTGCACTTCCTTGTCGTTGCCAGTATGATAATCTGGTCATGCAAATTCGAGGCTTTGATTCCTTGATACATCAAAGACACTGTCATATAGGTGTTAAATGTGGTATTGTTCCTCTTGCCAGACGACTGTCTGACTTGAAAACTGTGGCTTTGTCTGTGATTTGACAATAAAAGCTAGGGGATATGTGGATTGGGAATTCAGTCTGTGACAGAGAGAGCTCGAGAGAAGGTTCAGAGAAAGACTGTCCCAGCCCCACGACTCCCGTGCGTGTGTATCGGCAATGCCTGTGTCCTGCGTGTGTTCTTGCTAGCCCTGTAGTTAGTTCCCCGTGCAGCATCCACAAAAGAACCGGAATAACACCTCGGTTACAATACTATCCACGTCCATATTCTTGTATCCCTACCAACACCACGACCAGTATGTTTGGCACCAGATGTCCTATCTAGAACATTACATCCGATGTTCCCCCCTCCCCCATGTACACCTAGGATTTTCTACGATTTGAAGTACCTGCTGTGATACCGCGACACAGCGACTGAAGGTGGTAAACAAAGGTCTTACCTGTCTATCAAAACTGCCCAAAGTAAGTTGGAAATCGCCTCAGATTGGAAAGAAATGACACCTCTTGCACGGCTCAAAATGGCGGACAAGCGTCTTCACCGGTTGAAGGTAGCAGAACACAGTTTCCGCCGTATGGGGATTTCTATAGTTAAGAACCCAAATGTGACCTACTTCGATGCGGTAAAAATCATATTAGGGTGCACAAGCAAGGTACAGAAATTAGATATGACATTATACTTCAGGGTACCGCGTACAAATATGTGAAAATAAGCCAGCTCTTTCCTTTTTGATGCCCTCTTTTATTAGCACTATGCGAAGGTCATGTGAACTGCAGCCAACGTACGCTACTAGTCGGTAACATCCTTCAGGAAAAAGAAACAAACAACTTGGAAAATACATGTAGATGATGAACAAGAAAAACAACTGTTACAACACATGACTTTTGATTTTTTTATTGTTGAAGCTGAGATGCAGAAAGTTACAAAAAAATCTCTAACAGCTATGTTTAGCTTACAGAACACCAGGAAAGCAAACAATACGTAGCAACATTTTAATACATCTATAACTAACATGTATGCTGCAACTAATTATAAACGCTAGGGATCTAGTACATATAAAGCAATTAGTCGAATATATATGAAAAGAAAAAACTTCGTTATTAAAACAAAGAAACGAATTAACTACTTGCTATTACAGACGGACGAAGATGTCTTAACAAAAGAACGGTGTCTTACCATGCAACTCACTGTCACTATTAGCCAAACACTCTACAATCCAATTCTACTAACTACTTCTAATTCTAATTAACAATGTACGGGTCATGCTTAAATTGTGATAACTATTGTGAAATCTAGGGACATTTCCTCTGCAAAGTCACCGTTATTTTACAGTGCAGATATGTACGATACTGAAATAGAAATATTAAAAGTATGAGAGGTCGCATTGACAAATGTATCAGTCAGTTTCATGTACAGAAAATTGACGTACGGTGAATAAAGCACCGACAGAACTTGGTTGTGTGGCTGTTTTGAATGCTACTCACATACAGAATGTAAGATTTACACAGACATTGACAAGTTGGATCAATGTGACTGTGGACCCTTTTACTAATAGAATGGCAAAAACTTTTGTTGCATTTTATCACACGTGTACAGTTTCTCGTGTGTGAGTCCGCTTGTGAGCTTTCAAATTTCCTCTCTGACTAAACTGCTTGTTGCACTCCTCGCATCTGTACGGTTTCTCACCAGTGTGAGTTCTAATGTGTGCCCTCAGACTACTCAGCTGACTAAACTGTCTGCTACACTCCTCACATTTGTATGGTTTCTCACTAGTGTGAGTTCTAATGTGTGTCTTCAGATTAGACAGCTGACTGAACTGCGTGCTGCACTCTTCACATCTGTATGGTTTCTCCCCAGTATGAGTTCTAATGTGTGTCTTCAGATTACTTAACACGCTGAACTGCCTGCTGCACTCCTCGCATCTGTACGGTTTCTCGCCGGTGTGGGTACTGACATGTGACTTCAGATGACTTCGCTTTAATACTAAACGCCCTGCTGCACACCTCACATTGATAAGGTTTCTCACCTGTGTGAGTCTGCATGTGTTTCGTCAGATTACCCAGCTGAGCAAACTGCTTGCTGCACTCCCCACATCCGTATGGTTTCTCACCTGTGTGAGTCCGCATGTGTTTCTTCAGACCACTCCGGAAACGAAACCCCTTGCCACACTCGCCACAATTGGTAGTACGCGGAGGACGCTGCTCTCCCAGCCCATTCTCTCCCTCCTCTGGTTTCAGATGAGAGTCAGCTCTGGCCGCCATGTTGGTCAAACTCCTGATCCTGCAGGAACAATGTAAACTTCAAAACATCACATTCATGGTATTGACAAAAGTGTATGCTGAGGAATGCATCTAGACATGCCATTACTTGTAGCTTTCCGTAGACTATTGTTCAGGTTGGCGCAGGGGTAAAACCGGTTTGGAAGGTTGTGTTTGACTAGCGAACACAGGAGGTACCGATTAGACACCCTGTTTTGCATAGAGACAAAATTTCTGCGGGACAGGAGTTTCCATAGGATACTTTGTAACCAAAGTGAGTCAAAATTTGACCTGAACTGGGTTCTCTCCAAGCAAATTTACAAATCAACCTACAAGTTCACAAAATGTATGGTTTCATGCAGACCCATAATGTCTATACTTGGTTCTGTATGCTAATAATCAAAACTACCATTTGGCCAGTTAAGCGCAGACAAGTATGAGTTAGTCAAAATATAGACAGAAATAAGTTTTCTCGAAGGCAACAAGGGGCCACATGGCAGTAGACATAGATGAATAAATACAGGAGAACAATATCATACTTAGCACTTACCAAGATACACTGACGCCCAAAGTACTGCACGATGTTTTCACGGCGACACAGATCCTCACGGCTGCAGAGTCAGTACTGACAGAAACAGAGCAGTCAGGTACACGTTTATATAGGGACTGACTGGGTGGATAAAAACCGGTCTGGTAGTTTTTACTAGATTATGAAACAAAGAAAATTACCTTGTTACTTGTGCTGATTTGCAAATGAGTCGATCAGACAACATCCTTAGACAAAAACACAATCACTTTGACAATAGCAACAAAGACAACAACATATTACGTGTTTTAATTTATTGTTGAAAATGAGATCAATGAGACATATTCTTGTATGGGTCTTGTATCCCTACCAACACCACGACCAGTATGTTGGCAGTGATGATTCAAGTTGGAAATGGAGTATCAGTTATCCTATCTAGAACATTACAGTCCAAATGTCCCCTCACCATGTATACCTATAGGATTTTCCACGTATCACGGATGATTTGAAGAACCTGCGGCGGTACCGTGACACAGAGACTGTTGGTGGTAAAAAAAGGTCTTACCTGTCTATTCAAACTGTCGAGAATTGATGTAGAGTCGAAATAAGTTTAAAATCGCCTCAGATTGGATTTGAAAGAAATGACACCCCTCGCACGGCTCAAAATGGCGGACAAGCGTCTTCACCGGTGGAAGGTAGCAGAACACAGTTCCCGCCCTATGGGGATTTCTATAGTTAAGAGCCCAAAAGTGACCTACTTCGATGCGGTAAAAATCATAGAAGGGTGCACAAGCAAGGTAAAGAAATTAAATCGGTTTAATTTCAGGGTACCATGTACAAATATGTGAAAATAAGCCAAAGTTTGCCAGCTCGTTCCGTTTTGATGCCCTCTTTTACTAATCTCCAAGCAGATCTTACGGTGGCCAAAGACAGTATCCAATTGGCCAGACAGTTACCATTAGCCACCGAAGATCTGCCAGTACTCGCACAGGGAGGAGCACTTCTTTTCAAAAATGGTGTCGCTGCCCCTCCTTGTGCCCCTATTAACAGCAATCAAAAGATTGGCCGCGCTAAGTTTTTCACAAGCGGTTTATAGCTTTAATCTGGGACGAACGCGATGACCCGGCGCGTCACAGGAGGAGGTTTCGCGGAGTCCTGGCGCCAGCCGACGGCATCGCAACGCAACGACGCAAACGTATAGAAAATTAAATATTGAGATGCGTCCCGAAAACTAGTACTTTAGTACACAAAAAAATTAAAGCAGACTCAGACACCCTGTATTTCTTAGATGTTGGACACAACTACAAACAAAAAGCGTCCGTCAACAGATAATACGATCGTAATTTTCCCTGACGTTTTTATGTTTGGATTCGGTGAAGAAAAACAAACTAGCGGGCCATATTTGTAAAGGAAGTTTAATTCTTGTTTCACTCCGTTTTTGTCTCGATTTCGTGAATTTTCCTTTTAGAAAATTGAGTCAGATACCCGGCCTCGGACGAATAGCATGTCGTAGAGCATACGCAGTGGATGGGATAGTTCCAGAGGCTCAACGTATTGGGGGAATTCACGAGAGACAGGAGCCAGGGAACATGTCTTAGCGACATTATACAGTATATTTTTCCACCATGTGATTTTACTCGAGTCATCGCTAGCTGCTCCGGCATTATGGCTCACTACGGCGATACCAGTACTACGATGACAAGCCGTTGCTCTAACACGCAAAGCGAGATACCCTCAGTCTGGTAACAGTGACTTTTCTCGGCTGGCCGGTGGAAATGCCCAAAAACTGTAACACGTCATTGCCTGCCAGGGCGGCGAAGGTTGCACGCGACTGGGGTTATCGTGGTTGAAAACGAAAGACACGGCGTTCAACCCTCTCCACCATCGTTTGAACTGACCAAAATAACGGTTGGTGCAGTGACCCATAGAGAGACTTCCTGTAACGGTCACCCGGCTGGCCGGCATGGAGAGGCACGCGAGCCGTGCCCGCGGAGGGTAATTAGCACCTACTTCACAAGCACAGTTTGATTAGTCAACGATAGGGTGTTAATAGCCTTTGACATTTCGACTACCGGCAGATCTTCGGTGGCTAATGGTAACTGTCTGGCCAATTGGATACTGTCTTTGGCCACCGTAAGATCTGCTTGGAGATTACTCTTTTACTAGCGCTTTGCGAAGGTCATGTGAACTGCAGACTACTAGTCAGTAACATCCTTCATGAAAAAGAGGACAACTTGGAAAATGAATGTTGAACAACAAAAACATCAACACATGGCGTGTTTAAATTTCTATTGTTGAAGCTGAGAAGTTTAAAAAACCTCTAACAGCTACAATTAGCTTACGGAACACCAGGAAAGCAAACCTAGCAACATTCTAATGCATCTATAACTAACATGTATGCTGCAACTACTTCTAAACGCCAAGGATCAGGAAAATGAAGACAAGTTAGCAAATAATAAGGGTGATAGTAAAAAAATAAGCAAATCAACACATTACATGTTTTCATTTATTCGCGAAACTGAGATACGGAAAGTGGACAAATCACGTGCAGCTACGTGCAGCTTATAGAAAACCAGGAAAGCAAACAACACTTAAGTAACATGTTGCAACTAATTATCTAATGCAAAGGTCCTAATATATTCGTCGTGATCTTACTAAAACAAAGAAATCTAGTTAACAAAGTGCTACAATACACGGAAGATGGAGCCATGACATCAAACCAACGGTGTCTTACTATACCACACTCCACCATACTGTGTAAACACTCCACTGTGTAAACACTGTGTCACGTTTTATACAATACTTCTAGTTATTCTGATCAACAGGCTACGTAGCATGCATTGGTCGTGATATAAAATCACCGACATTCTTAAATTTACATGGTGTCAGGTGGAGAGTATACTCAGTCTGTTAAAACAGTAAATAGGAAATTGCATTGGCAAAAAAACACAGTGAGATCAAACACAACTGGCATTTAAAGGTCCCAGCCCCGTAATCAACTATGAAGTTTGCTACTGGCCCACATGATGTAATCTCTACACTGGTTTTGGCAGGCTTTCTCCGGTGTGAGTTTTCGTGTGGGCACTCAGGCAATATGAATGACGGAAGCTTTCATTGCATTATTCACACGTGTACGGTTTCTCACCAGTGTGAGTCCGCATGTGTGTCTTTAGGGTAAACAGACGACTGAACTGCTTGCTGCACTCCTCACATTTATACGGTTTCTCATCGCTGTGAGTCTGCATGTGTCTTTTCAGATCACCCAGCTCGCTGAACTGCCTGCTGCACTCTTCACACCAATAAGGTTTCTCACCGGTGTGAGTCCTTATGTGCCTCTTCAGACTACCAAGCGCATTAAACTGCATGCTGCACTCCTCACATCTGTACGGTTTCTCACCGGTGTGAGTCCGCATGTGGGTCTTCAGGTTACTCAGCATACTGAATTGCCTGTTACATACCTCACATCGATATGGTTTCTCACCAGTGTGAGTACGCATGTGATCCTTTAGATGACCCAGTTGAGTGATCTGTCTGCTGCACTCCCCACATCCGTACGGTTTCTCACCAGTGTGAGTCCGAATGTGTCTCTTTAGATCACACAGCTGGCTAAACTGCCTGCTGCACTCCTCACACTTGTACGGTTTCTCACCAATGTGAGTTCTCATGTGTTTCTTTAAATCACCCAGCTGGCTAAACTGCTTGCTGCACTCCTCGCACTTGTACGGCCTCTCACCGGTGTGAGTCCGCATGTGTGCCTTCAGATGACTCCGGAAACGAAACTCCTTGCTACAGTCGCTACACTTGTACGTACTTGAAGGACCCTGCTCTCCATGCCCATTCTCTCCCTCCTCTTGTTTCAGATAAGATTCAGCTCTGGCCGCCATGTTGGTCAAACTTCTGATCCTGTAGGAATGACGTAAAGTTTAATATAACAGATTTAATCGAATTGACGAGCTGATATTCTGTATAGCGTGTGCACTGACGAATGCATCGAATTTTTGCTATTTCAAGTAACAGTTTTGGTACATATAACCTATTTGGTTGGATTTGCGTTCAGTAAAACTGGTTTAGAAGGTTGTTTTTGATCAGGGAACAAAGGAGATCCATATTTTGTACCCTGATTTGCATACAGACAAAATCTTTGAGGGACAAGAGCTTTCATAGGGAACCTTGTAACCAAAGTAAGGCAAAATGTGAACGTAATAAGGTTCTCCGCAGGTGGATGTAGAATGTAGCCTACAAGTTGCAATGAATATCCTCTATGTGGTTTCATACAGGCGCAGAATTATCTGCAAATACATGGTTTGGTATGCTTATGACTAAAACGAACATTTGCCCAGTTTAACATAGGCATGTACGGAATGGCCAAATGTAGCCACAAATAAGCTAGTTCGGGGACAGATTTACAATGGTACCACGTGGCAGTAGTCATAGAAAAATTCATACACTCAGGAAAACCGAATCAGCACTTACCAAGATGCACTGACGCTACAAAGTACTACACGATGTTTTCACGACGACAGAGATCCTCACGGCTGCAGAGTCAGTACTGACAGAAACAGAGCAGTCAGGGACGTTTATATAGGGACTGAGTGGGTGGATAAAACCGGTCCGGTAGGATTTACTTGATTACGGCACAAAGGAAACCGCCATGTTGCATGTGCTCATTTGCATAGGAGGAATCAGACAACATCCTTCAGGAAAAAGAGGACAGCTTGGAAAAGAGATGATGAACACGAAAGACAACAACACATGACACGTTTTAACTTTATTGTTGAAACTGAGATGCAGAATATTAACAAACTCTAGAAGCTAGCTCACATGTACTATGATCAACATGTTAATGCATCCATAACTAACATGTAACTGCAACTAATTCTTAACACTAGTATATCTAGTATATTTACAGAAGTGAGTCAAATATGATTATAAATAAAGATTTTCAGCAACCGAACCAACTAAAGACAACTAGTTACTAAAGCAGATTGGCAATGACTCTTTGGCGTCAAACGAACAATGTCTTGCAAAAAAGGCATGTAACTCTCTGTCCCAACACTCCACAGTCGTATTTTTACACACTACTTCTAGATCTAATAAAGACGCTACGGTGCATACAACGATCGTGCTCGTGACAACAAAAGAACTCCTTCACAGACATTGCTATTACAGAGGGGCGATATTTGCCCAAACTCTGAACACTCGCCTTTTTACACGTTACCTCTAGTTCTAATCAACATGCTACATGGCATACAACAATCGTGATATGAAATGATTTTACACTGTACACTGAATTTACTACTGAAAAACAGTAAATAAGTCAAGTTGATAAAAGAATAACATATAAAGATCAAACAGAACTGACATTTAAAATGCCTCAATCCCGTTAATCAAATACCTACAAACATTGCTACTGACCCACATGATTTCACATGATGTAATCTTTATACAGACATGGGCAGGCTTTCGCCGGTGTGAGTTTTCATGTGGGCTTTCAGACTATGTGAATATCGAAAGCTTTTGTTGCACATTTCGCACGTGTACGGTTTCTCACCAGTGTGAGTCCGCATGTGTGTCTTTAGATTTGACAGCAAACTAAACTGTCTGCTGCACTCCTCACATCTGTACGGTTTCTCACCAGTGTGGATCCGCATGTGTCTCTTTAGTTTGCACAACGTAGTGAACTGCCTGCTGCACTCCTCACATCTGTAGGGTTTCTCCCCTGTGTGAGTCCGCATGTGAATCTTGACCTGTTTTAACGTGCTGAACTGCTTGCTGCATTCATCACATTGGTACGGTTTCTCACCCGTGTGGATCCACATGTGTGTCTTTAGGCTGCACAACGTAGTGAACTGCCTGCTGCAATCTTCACACCTGTAGGGTTTCTCACCGGTGTGAGTCCGCTTGTGCCGTTTCAGATCATCCGACCTACTAAACGACATACATGTACTACATTCCTCACAACGATACGGTTTTTCACCAGTGTGAGTTCTAATGTGTGTCTTCAGATCACCTAGCCGACTAAACTGCATGCTGCACTCCTCACACCTGTAGGGTTTCTCACCTGTGTGAGTCCGCATGTGTGTCTTCAAATGATCCAGTTGACTAAACCGTTTCCCGCATTCAGTACACTTGTATGGCCTCTCACCAGTGTGAGTCCGCATGTGTCGCTTCAGACTACCCAGTTTGTTGAAAAGCCTGTTGCACTCCTCACAACTGTACGGTTTTTCCCCTGTGTGAGTCAGATTGTGTCTCTTCAAATCATTTAGTCGACTAAACCGTTTTCCACATTCACCACACTGGTATGGTCTCTCACCGGTGTGAGTTCGCAGGTGTCTATTCAAGTAACTTTTATAACAAAACACCTTGTCGCACTCGCCACACTTGTGGGTACGCGGAGAATCCTGCTTTCCATGCCCTTTCTCTCCCTCCTCTGGTTCCAGATGAGATTCAGCTCTAGTCGCCATGTTGATCCTGCAGGAACAATGTGAACATTAATATATCAGATTTATGGCATTGACAAAAGTGTATCGAATGCATCTAGACATGCCATCACTTGTAGCTTTCCGGAGACTATTGTTCAGGTTGGCGCAGAGGTAAAACCGGTTTGGAAGGTTGTGTTGACTAGCGAACACAGGAGGTACCGATTAGACACCCTGTTTTGCACATGGAGACAAAATTTTTGTGGGACAGGAGTTTCCATAGGCAACTTTGTGACCAAAGTGAGTCAAAATTTGACCTGAACGAGGTTCTCTTCAAGCAAATTTACAAGGCAACCTACAAAATCACAAAATCTTCAGAATATGGTTTCCTGCAGACCCATAATGTCTACACTTGGTTTTGTATGCTAATAATCAAAACCACCATTTGGCCAGTTCAGCGCAGGCAAGTGTGAGTTAGTCAAAATATAAACAGACATAAGTTTTTTCGAAGACAACAAGGGGCCACATGGCAGTAGACATAGATGAATAAATACAGGAGAACAATATCGTACTTAGCACTTACCAAGATACACTGACGCCCAAAGTACTGCACGATGTTTTCACGGCGACACAGATCCTCACGGCTGCAGAGTCAGTACTGACAGAAACAGAGCAGTCAGGTACACGTTTATATAGGGACTGACTGGGTGGATAATAACCGGTCTGGTAGTTTTTACTAGATTATGAAACAAAGAAAATTACCTTGTTACTTGTGCTGATTTGCAAATGAGTCGATCAGACAACATCCTTAGACAAAAACACAATCACTTTGACAATAGCAACAAAGACAACAACATATTACGTGTTATTTATTGTTGAAAATGAGATCAATGAGACATATTCTTGTATGGGTCTTGTATCCCTACCAACACCACGACCAGTATGTTGGCACTTCGTTTATTCGTTTATTTCGATGCCCTTTAGTCAATGACTAATATTCCAGGGCTCAAACATTTAAAACGTACAAACGTACTGACATTAAGAGAACATGACATACATAATCACCACAAATTATATACAAGTTAAACAAAACAATCATGACTTACGCCAAAAATAGTTACTCAAGCAACTGGATATGATTTTGGAAACGGTCAGACGTTTCAGGTAGCATCCACTACATTTCGTCAGTGACACTAAAGGACTGCAGGAGAATTGCTGGTTTATAAGCAGAAACCATTGATTGATATGCAAATAAGTAAAGACAATTTTTGTGAAAGGCCAAAAGGAAACTAAAGTCAAGACAATTTTTGTGAAAGGCCAAAAGGAAATACAAGTTAGACAAGTCAAGACAAGGATAATGCAAATTAGTGAAGAAGCTCCTGTTGTTGCCACAAACATTGCCACAAATTTCAAACCTCACTCAACCCTCAGACAAAAACTGGTACACCCCAAGGACCGACCTCACAATGGTACCAAGGCTAATGTAATCTACAGACTCAAATGTGAAGAGCCTAATTGTAATAACACCTACATTGGAGAGACCAGTCGACCACTGAAAGTAAGATACAAGGAACATTGCAGACCTAGCGCTCACGGCTACTTCTCAGACATTTTCCACCACCTACAACACAACCAGGGGCACTCTTTCAAACTCGAGTCCACGGATATCTTAGACCGCGAAACCCGCTGGTGGGAACGAGGAGTTAGAGAAGCTATATATGAAAGGATGTACAACCCCACCCTCAATAGGGAGTGTGGGCTACGGGTAGACCTCTCGGGAACTTGGGATTTGGCGCTCCCAGCCCCAAGGACAGACAACACTTAAGCTCCTGTTCTGAAACAACAGGAGCTTCTTCACTAATTGGCATTATTCTTGTCTTGACTTGTCTAACTTGTATTTCCTTTTGGCCTTTCACAAAAATTGTCTTGACTTTAGTTTCCTTTTGGCCTTTCACAAAAATTGTCTTTACTTATTTGCATATCAATCAATGGTTTCTGCTTATAAACCAGCAATTCTCCTGCAGTCCTTTAGTGTCACTGACGAAAGGTAGTGGATGCTACCTGAAACGTCTGACCGTTTCCAAAATCATATCCAGTTGCTTGAGTAACTATTTTTGGCGTATCTTATCACCTGGATGTCTAACCTTCACCGACGAATCATGACTTAACTCAATATATACAACTTAACTTATGTACAACTGGTGGATAGTCTTTTTGAATTGTTGTCGACTGGTCAGTGTCTTGATACTGGGTGGCAGGGTGTTCCATAGATTAATGGCGCGGTAGAGAAATGTTCGCTTTTTGCTGTTTGTTTTAGGTTTAGGTAGTTTGAAACTGCAAGAATTGGAAAATCTAGTTGAATATTTGTGGGTAGAATTGACGGGAACAATGGAGCTGTAGATGTTTTGGGGTTCGTGACTGTTAAGAACACTGAAAAACATATTTAAAGTACTGGTGGCGAACCTCTCTCTGACCGTCAGCCAACCCAGATCTGAGTGCATTTGCCTGACAGGTGTGTCTAGTGAGCATTTCAAAATCAATCTGCATGCCCTATTCTGTGCAACTTGAAGCTTACAAGTGTTCAACTCCGACATGTTAGCTAGAACTGGTAGACAGTACTGTGCCACAGATAGGACCAGAGCACATACAACCATTTTACAGATTTCATGTGACATAGCCCATGCGTGTCTTCCCAAAAGGGCGATGTCCTTGGATTGTTTGGCAACAACATGATTAGTATGCAAATTCCATGTGAGAGACTGGTCCATTTGCAGACCAAGTAAAACTGTCTCTTTAACCTGTTTAATACTATCTGTTCCAATAACCAAATTAAGTGAGGTGGATGGTAAAAGAGCCAGTTTTCGAGGTGATCCGAAAAGCATGCACTTAGTTTTCAAAACATTCATTACAAGTTTGTTCCTGATAACCCAATCTAGAACCATATTGAGGTCAGGCTGCAAAGCAGCAGTTATCTCAGCAATAGACCTAGCAGCTGATGATTCAAGTTGGAAATGGAGTATCAATTATCCTATCTAGAACATTACAGTCCAAATGTCCCCTCACCATGTATACCTATAGGATTTTCCACGTATCACGGATGATTTGAAGAACCTGTGGTTGTACCGTGACGCAGAGACTGTTGGTGGTAAAAAAAGGTATTACCTGTCTATTCAAACTGTCGAGAATTGATGTAGAGTCGAAATAAGTTTAAAATCGCCTCAGATTGGATTTGAAATAAATGACACCCCTCGCACGGCTCAAAATGGCGGACAAGCGTCTTCACCGGTGGAAGGTTGCAGAACACAGTTCCCGCCCTATGGGGATTTCTATAGTTAAGAGCCCAAAAGTGGCCTACTTCGATGCGGTAAAAATCATTGAAGGGTGCACAAGCAAGGTAAAGAAATTAAATAGGTTTAATTTCAGGGTACCATGTACAAATATGTGAAAATAAGCCAAAGTTTGCGAGCTCGTTCCGTTTTGATGCCCTCTTTTACTAGCGCTTTGCGAAGGTCATGTAAACTGCAGACTACTAGTCGGTAACATCCTTCAGGAAAAAGAGGACAACTTGGAAAATGAATGTTGAACAACAAAAACATCAACACATGGCGTGTTTGAATTTTTATTGTTGAAGCTGAGAAGTTAAAAAAAACTCTATCAGCTACATTTAGCTTACGGAACACCAGGAAAGCAAACCTAGCAACATTCTAATGCATCTATAACTAACATGTATGCTGCAACTAATTATAAACGCCAAGGATCAGGAAAATGAAGACAAGTTGGCAAATAATAAGGGTGATAGTAAAAAAAATAAGCACATTACATGTTTTCATTTATTGGCGAAACTGAGATACGGAAATTGGACAAATCACTGGCAGCTACGTGCAGCTTATAGAAAACCAGGAAAGCAAACAACACTTAGTTAATTAGCTTAGCAACATTTCAATGTTTTCATAAGTAACATGTATGTTGCAACTAATTATCTAATGCAAAAGTCCTGATATATTTGTCGTGATCTTACTAAAACAAAGAAATCTAGTTAACAAAGTGCTACAATACACGGAAGATGGAGCCATGACATCAAACCAACGGTGTCTTACTATTTCACACTCCACCATACTGTGTAAACACTCCACTAGCACTGTGTAAACACTGTGTCACATTTTATACAATACTTCTAGTTCTGATCAACAGGCTACGTAGCATGCATTGGTCGTGATATAAAATCACCGACATTCTTAATTTTACATGGTGTCAGGTGGAGGGTATAGTGTTAAAACAGTAATAGGAAATTGCATTGGCAAAAATACACAGTGAGATCAAACACAACTGGCATTTAAAGGTCCCAGCCCCGTAATCAACTATGAAGTTTGCTACTGGCCCACATGATTTAATCTTTACGCTGGTTTTGGCAGGCTTTTGCCGGTGTGAGTTTTCGTGTGGGCACTCAGGCAATATAAATGACGGAAGCTTTCGTTGCATTATTCACACGTGTACGGTTTCTCACCAGTGTGAGTCCGCATGTGTGTCTTCAGGGTAAACAGACGACTGAACTGCTTGCTGCACTCCTCACATTTATACGGTTTCTCATCGGTGTGAGTCTGCATGTGTCTTTTCAGATCACCCAGCTCGCTGAACTGCCTGCTGCACTCTTCACACCGATAAGGTTTCTCACCGGTGTGAGTCCTTATGTGCCTCTTCAGACTACCAAGCGCACTAAACTACATGCTGCACTCCTCACATCTTTACGGTTTTTCACCGGTGTGAGTCCGCATGTGGGTCTTCAGGTTACTCAGCATACTGAATTGCCTGTTACATACCTCACATCGATATGGTTTCTCACCAGTGTGAGTACGCATGTGATCCTTTAGATGACCCAGTTGAGTGAACTGTCTGCTGCACACCCCACATCCGTACGGTTTCTCACCAGTGTGAGTCCGAATGTGTCTCTTTAGATCACACAGCTGGCTAAACTGCCTGCTGCACTCCTCACACTTGTACGGTTTCTCACCAATGTGAATTCTCATGTGTTTCTTTAAATCACCCAGCTGGCTAAACTGCTTGCTGCACTCCTCGCACTTGTACGGCCTCTCACCGGTGTGAGTCCGCATGTGTGCTTTCAGATGACTCCGGAAACAAAACTCCTTGCTACAGTCGCTACACTTGTACGTACTTGAAGGACCCTGCTCTCTATGCCCATTCTCTCCCTCCTCTGGTTTCAGATAAGATTCAACTCTGGCCGCCATGTTGGTCAAACTTCTGATCCTGTAGGAATGACGTAAATTTAACTAGAGGTCCGAGATCTCAAGTCTTCGTCAGAGGGACATTGCTCTAGAGAAATAAACGTGTACTCTTTACTTTTTAATAATCAATTTGGTCTAGAGTACAAAAGAATCTCTGTACTCCTTTGTTTATTCTACAGAACACTGTGAAATGGTTCGCCACAGATTTACAGACTCGCTGTCATCCATGTTAGCTATTTGAGGGGGCCCGCATGCCCTTTTCCGTAGAGCGGAATCGGCCGTTTTAATTCTACGTAGAGCGTAGACGGACCGCTCTAATTCAACGTAGAGCGTAATCGGTGCACTTTGCGTAGAGCGTAATTTGCCGTTTTATTTCACGTAATGCGTTGTAGCTACCCGGAATTTATCGTAAAGCGTAATGGGGGAGGCTTTTTTAATTCAGCGTAATACGTAGCCGACTATCAGAATTTAGCGTAGAGCGTTGTCGGGACCCCCCCATGCAGGCCCTCATTTGATTTTGGACTGTTTTACTGTGAAAAAAATTACTGTTACAAGAAATACAGCTTACTGTATTATGATCAAAGTGTCACAACAGTGTCGCAAAATGTAACAAGAAAAGATGTGATGAAAGGAAAGAATCAGAACAGGGCGACTACTGCTGTTTAGTTGAATTATTTTTATGCTTGTTTGTTGTTACACTGTGTTCTTTTATTTAAATTGTGTCCTAACATTTGTATTTCTACATTTAGTATATTCCAAATCTAGGCATCTTGTTTTTTTGACCCAGTGGACGTCATCTATAACAATTACTTGGTGTGGCCATATATACTAGGTAATGACCTGACCAACCTTTCCCCCCCCGCTGAAATTACAGAACAGTCCCCTATTAATCTAAGCAACATTATCTGATCCCAGACCATGATAAGAGGAATGAGACCCAGCAGGGTTCTCCAGCTGTCTCTGGTGGGGGAAGATTGTTACATATCTAAAGGTCGTTGACCTACATATAGGACAACAACAACGCAACCAAAAAATAACGAAATAACTTATTTTCCACATTCCTATAAACCATTTAAGTTCAAACTTACACCACTATATCTATATTTCTAAACCTATACACCATACAAATATCTAGACAACTGCCCAATCAGCACCTCAACTACGAACAAACAAAGAAACAAACACAAAAGGTCTATTACGGGGATATATCGACCCCCACGAAATCACAAATACACAAGTTATCCTGCTAACAAAAAAAAGAAAATGCCCCCCTGCAGTGACAACCGAATCCCCCACGAAGCCCATTAACGAACTTAACCTTGCTCTCGACAATAGTAACCTTCCTACCAAAAATCATGACCATCTATTTAAATATACTCGAGTTATTTTGTTAACAAGCAACAAACACAAAATGTGCACTAACGTGACGTACGGACCCCTTACAAAGCCCAAACTTGCACTTGACTTCGGCCTTAATAACGGTAATCTGCCTGCCAAATATCATGGACTTTGAATCATGCCTTCCAGAGTTATATCCCTAAATCCGCTGTCACCCACAATACGGCCAACCATTTCCATAGACCTTCTGACGAAGACAAATATAACAGATTTAATCGAATTGACAAGCTGATATTCTGTATAGCGTGTGCACTGACGAATGCATCGAATTTTTGCTATTTCAAGTAACAGTTTTGGTACATATAAACTATTTGGTTGGGTTTGCGTTCAGTAAAACTGGTTCAGAAGGTTGTTTTTGATCAGGGAACAAAGGAGATTCATATTATGTACCCTGATTTGCATACAGACAAAATCTTTGAGGGACAAGAGCTTGCATAGGGAACATTGTAACCAAATTAAGGCAAAATGTGAACGTAATAAGGTTCTCCGTAGGTGGATTTAGAATGTAGCCTACAAGTTGCAATGAATATCCTCTATGTGGTTTCATACAGGCGCAGAATTATCTGCAGATACATATTTTGGTATGCTTATGACTAAAACGAACATTTGCCCAGTTTAACATAGGCATGAACGGAATGGCCAAATGTAGCCACAAATAAGCTAATTCGGGGACAGATTTACAATGGTACCACGTGGCAGTAGTCATAGAAAAATTCATACACTCAGGAAAACCAAATCAGCACTTACCAAGATGCACTGACGCTACAAAGTACTGCACGATGTTTTCACGACGACAGAGATCCTCATGGCTGCAGAGTCAGTACTGACAGAAACAGAGCAGTCAGGGACGCGTTTATATAGGGACTGAGTGGGTGGGTGTTTTACTTGATTACGAAACAAAGAAGATTGTCATGTTACATGTGCCGATTTGCATAGGGGAAATCAGACAAAAAGAGGACAACTTCAACAAGAGACGATGAACACTTAAGAAAGACAACAACTACACAAGACGTGTTTGAATTTTTATTTTTGAAACTGACATGCAGAAAATTGACAAACTCTAACAGCTAGCTCACAGAACACCAGTAAAACAAACAACGTTTTAATGGATGTATAAGTAACATACTACTGCAACTAATTCTAAACACTTAGGATTTGGTATATTTACAGCGTATAGTCAAATATAAAAATAAAGAGAGAATTTCAGTAAATAAATCAACCAGAGACAACTAATTACTGATGTGGATGGACAATGACTCATTGACATCATACAAACAATGCCTTACCATGTAACTCTCTGTCCAAACTCTCCACAGTCGTATTTTTACAAACTAATTTAAGATATAATTAAGATGCTACGGAGCATGCAACGATAGTGATCGTGCCAACAAGAGAACTTGTGTACAGACAGTGCCATCACAGACGGGCGATAATTGTCCAAACTCTGTACACTCGCCTTTTCACACTACTTCTAGTTCTAATCAACAGGCTACATGGCATACAACGATCGTGATATAAAAAAGTTTTTTTTTTTAATTTTACACGGTAGTCACGAAGAAAATTTAATAATAAAAAATGTAAATAAGCAGTCACGTTGACAAAAGAATAGTACATGGACATCAAGCAGAAATGGCATTTAAAATTCCTTAACCCCGTTAATCAAATACCTACAAACATTGCTACTGACCCAAGTGATTTCACATAATGTAAACTTCATACAGACATTGGCAGTCTTTCTCGGGTGTGAGTTGTCATGTGGGCTTTCAGACTACATGAATATCGAAAGCTTTTGTTGCATATTTCGCACGTGTATGGTGTCTCACCAGTGTGAGTCTGCATGTGTAGCTTCAAACTTGTCAGCTGACTAAACTGCTAGCTGCACTCCTTGCATCATATGATGTAATCTTTATACACACATTGGCAGGCTTTCTCCGGTGTGAGTTTTCATGTGGGGTTTCAGGCTACTGGAATATCGAAAGCTTTTGTTGCATATTTTGCACTTGTATGGTGTCTCACCAGTGTGAGTCCGAATGTGTGTCTTTAAAGTTGTCAGCTGACTAAACTGCTTGCTGCACGCCTTGCATCTGTACGGTTTTTCACCCGTGTGAGTCCTCATGTGTTTAATTAGACTATCCAGCTCACTGAACTGCTTGTTGCACACCTCGCACCTGTACGGTTTCTCACCGGTGTGGGTCCGCATGTGTCTCTTTAAATTAGCAAGGTGGCTGAACTGCATTTTACACACTTCACACGTGTACGGTTTCTCGCCAGTGTGAGTTCGAATGTGCCTCTTTAGATGGCACAGCATAGTAAACTGCCTGTTGCACTCCCCACACCTGTAAGGTTTCTCACCAGTGTGAGTCCGCATGTGATCCTTGAGGCTACATAGCCGGGGAAACTGTCTGCTGCACTCCTCACAACTATATGGTTTCTCACCTGTGTGAGTCCGCATGTGTTGCGTTAGATGACCCAGCTGACTGAACTGCTTGCGGCACTCCTCACATCTGTACGGTTTCTCTCCTGTATGAGTCCGCATGTGAGTCTTTAGATTACTCAGCTTGCTGAACTGCCTGCTGCACTCCTCACATCGATAAGGTTTCTCGCCTCTGTGAGTTTTAATGTGTTCCTTCAGATGACTCTGTGAGCGAAACTCCTTGCCACACTCGCTACACTTCTGCGTACTCGGAAAATCCTGCTCTCCATGCCCATTCTCTCCCTCCTCTTGTTTCAGATGAGATTTAACTATGGTCGCCATGTTGGTCAAACTCCTGGTCCTGCAGGAACAATGTAAAATTTAATATATCAGATTGATGGCATTGAGAATCTTGTATACTGTATAACGTCTTTACTGACAAATGTATGGAAACATGCCATTACATGTTACGTTTCTGATTTATAGAAGCTAGTTGGTTGCGTTTGCGTAGAGGAAAAACCGGTTTGATGTGTTTTAATAAGAGAACAAAGGAGGTACCGATTAGACACCCTGTTTTGCATACAGACGAAATCTTTGCGGGACAAGACAAAGCTTGTGTAGGCAACATGGTATCCAAAGTAAGTCTAAATGTGAACGTAAATGGGGTTCTCTGTGGGCGGAGTTACAATGCAACATACAGGTGAAGAAAATCCCCTGAATCTAGTTTTATACAGACGTATAAAGGTCTTCGAATTCAAATGCATGTACTGGACGATGTTTTCACGACGGCACAGATCCTCACGGCTACAGAGGTGTCAGTACTGACACAATCAGAGCAGTCAGGGACGCCTTTATATAGGGACTGAGTGGGTGGATAAAACCGGTCCGGTAGGTTTTACTTTATTACGGCACAAAGGAGAGTAGCATGTTCCATGTGCTAATTTGCATAGGAGGAAATCAGACAACATCCTTCAGGAAAAAGGGGACAACTTGGAAAAGAGATGATGAACAAGAAAGACAACAACATATGACGTGTTTGATTTTTTATTGTTTAAACTAACATGCAGAAAGTTGACAAACTCTAACAGCTAGCTCACAGAACACTACTAAAACTAACAATATTATCAACATTATGATGCATTCATAACTAACATGTAACTACAACTAACTCTAAACACTTAGTATCTAGTATATTTACAACAGTTAGTCAAATATAGATATAAAGAGAGAATTTCAGTAACTAAACCAACCAGAGACAACTAATTACTAAAGCAGATGGGCAATGACTCATTGACGTCAAATGGACAATGTTTACCATGTGACTCTATGTCCAAACACTCCACAGTCTTACTTTACACACTATTTCTAGATCTAATAAAGATGCTACGGAAAATGCAATGATCGTGATCTTGACAACAAGAGAAGAGACAGTGTAATAAGAGACGAGCGATAATTGTCCAAACACTAAGTAATACGCATATTTTACACATACAGTACTTCTAGTTCTAATCAACAGGCTACATGGCATACAACGATCGTGATATAAAAATTATTCTAAATTTAACATTGTAGTCACGAAAAGAATTTACTAATGAAAAACAGTAAATAAGCTGTCGCAAAACGTTGATAAATGATTAGTACATGTACATGGAGATCAAACAGAAATGGCATTTAAAATTCCTCAATCCCGTTTATCAAATACCTAAAATCATTGCTGCTGACCCACATGATTTTACATGATGTAATTTTCTTACACACTGGCAGGCTTTCTCAAGTGTGAGTTTTCATGTGCGCTTTTAGACTACTTGAATATCGAAAACATTTGTTGCATATTTCGCACGTGTATGGCGTCTCACCAGTGTGAATCCGCATGTGTGCCTTCAAACTTGTCAGCTGACTAAACTGCTTGCTGCACTCCTTGCATCTGTACGGTTTCTCACCGGTGTGAGTTCGCATGTGTCCCTTTAGAACGCACAGCGTAGAAAACTGCCTGCTGCACTCCTCACATCTGTAAGGTTTTTCACAAGTGTGAGTCCTCATATGTCTCACCAGATGAGACGACGTAGTAAACTGCTTGCTACACTCCTCACATCGATACGGTTTTTCACCTGTGTGAGTTCGCATGTGTTTCTTTAGACTACTCAGCTCACTGAACTGCTTGTTGCACACCTCGCACCTGTACGGTTTTTCACCGGTGTGAGTCCGCATGTGTGTCTTTAAATTAGTCAGGTTGCTGAACTGCATGGTACACACTTCACACGTGTAGGGTTTCTCACCTGTGTGAGTTCGAATGTGTTTCTTTAGATCGTCCAACTGACTGAACTGCCTGCTGCACTCCTTGCATTGGTTCGGTTTTTCACCAGTGTGAGTCCGCACGTGTCTCTTTAGATGGGAGAGCTGAGTAAACTGTCTGCTGCACTCCCCACATCCGTATGGTTTCTCACCTGTGTGGGTCCGCACGTGTGTCTTTAAATCATTCAGTCGACTAAACCGCTTCCCACATTCACCACAGTGGAATGGCCTTTTATCGGTGTGACTTCGCAGGTGTATATCCAAGTTACTTTTATAACAAAACTCCTTGTCGCACTCGCTACACTTTTGGGTACGCGGAGGACCCTGCTCTCCACACCTATTCTCTCCCTCCTCTGGTTCCAGATGAGGTTCAGCTCTGGCTGCCATATTGGTCAAACTCCTGATCCTGCAGGAATAATTTAAAATTCAATACATCAGATTTATGTCATTGAGAATCTCATATACTGTATAACGCCCATACTGACAAATGTATGGAAACATGGCATTACGTGTAACGGTTCTGGTTTGTAGAAACTAGTTTGGATATGCGTAGCGGTAAACCGGTTTGGAAGGATGTGTTTGATCATGGAACAAAAGAGGTGGCGAAAGGCCACCCTGATTTGCATAGGGAAAAATGTTTGCGGCACAGTATGGGCAGGAGCTTGTGTATGCAACTTATGCCAAATCGCAAACGTAAATGGTGTTTAATTTGGGTTGATTTATGAACCTGGTTTATACAGACTCAGTGAGAAATTGGTTTCATCCAGACACATAAATGTCACATTACACGGCCAGTTTAGAATCAACAATTATGGAAAGTAGGTCAAAATGCAGACACAAATAAGGTCCGACTTGGCAGAGTTACAATGTAAACCACAACAAGGTAGCACATGGCAGTTGATAAGTCAAATACTAGACAAATGACTTAACAAAATCACAGTTAACACTTACCAAGATGCACTGACGTTCCAATGTACTGCGCAATGTTTTCACGACGGTACAGATCCTCCAAACGGCTACAGAGTCAGCACTGACAGAAACAGGGCAGTCAGTGACGCGTTTATATAGGGACTGAGTGGGTGGATAAAACCGGTCTGGTAGGTTTTAGTTGATCACGAAAAAAAGGAAAGCACCATGTTAAATGTGCTGATTTGCATATGGGTAGATCAGACAACATCCTTAGACAAAAACGAAATCTGACAATAACAACAAAGACAACAACATACCTGACAGTGCTTTGATTTATTGTTGAAACTAAGATCAAAAGGACATACAATAAGGGTTGTTTTTTTGGCACATGTTGATATTATCTGATAGGTCTATAAATGGCCAATTACGGTATGAAAATACATCAAACACCACGAGCAGTATGTTTGGCACTGATAATTAAAATTGGAAATAAAGTATCAGATATCCTATATTTTACATTCAATGTGCCCCCCTCCCCATGTATACTTAGGATTTTCAACGCATCACTGCCGATTTGAAGTACCTGCGGCGTTGCCACACAGCGGCGACTGTAGGTGGTAAAAATGTTATTACTTGTCTTTCAAAACTGTCAAGAGTTGATGGAGAGTCGTAGTAAGTTAGAAATCGCCTCAGATTGGAAAGAAATGACACCCCTCGCACGGCTCAAAATGGCGGACAAGCGCCTTTACCGGTCAAAAGTAGCAGAACACAGTTTCCGCCCTACGGGGATTTCTATAGTTAAGAACACAAAGATGACCTACTTCGATGCGGTAAAAATCATAGTGGGCTGCACAAGCAAAGTACAGAAATTGAATATCCCCATGTATACTTAGGATTTTCCACGCATCACTGCCGATTTGAAGTACATGCGGCGGTGCCACGCAGCAGCGATTGTAGGTGGTAAAAAAGGTATTACTTGTCTATCAAAACTGCCAAGAGTTGATGGAGAGTCGAAGTAAGTTAGAAATTGCCTCAGATTGGAAAAAAATGACACCCCTCGTACGGCTCAAAAGGGCGGACAAGCGTCTTCACGGTCGAAGGTAGTAGAACACAGTTCCCGCCTTACGGGGATTTCTATAGTTAAGAACACAAAGGTGACCTACTTCGATGCGGTAATATTATAGTAGAGTGCACAAGCAAGGTATAGAATTAAATATGTTTAATTTCAGGGTACCATGTAGAAATAGGTAAAAAAAAATAAGCCAAAGATTGTCAGCTCGTTCCCTTTTGACGCCCTTTTTTTTCGCGTTATATGCGGAGGTCATGTGAACTGGTACTAGTCAGTAACATCCTTCACGAAAAAGAGGACAACTTGGAACAGAACAGCTGGAAAGCAAACAATACTTAGCAACATTTTAACGCATCGATAACTAACATGTATGCTGCAACTAATTCTACACGCTAAGGATCTAGTACATTTACAGAAACTAGTCGAATATATATGAAAAGCAAAACTTCAGTCACTAAAACAAACTAATTAACTTCGTGCTATGTCAGACGGACGAAGATGCCTTAACATCAAAGGAACATGCAACTCACTGTCACTATTTGCCAAACACTCTACAATCCAATTTTGCTAACTTCTTCAAATTCTAATCAACAACGAACGCGTCATGCTTGATAACTATTGTGAAATCTAGTGACATTTTCTCTGTAAAGTTACCGTTATTTTACAGTGCAGATGTGTACGATACTAAAATAGAAATATTAAAAGTATAAGAGGTCGCATTGGCAAATGTCTCACTCAGTGTCATATCCTGAAAATTGACATACGGCGTAAAACACCGACAGACGTTGGTTGTGTGACTTAATGCTACTCACCAACAGCTAATTAACTGTTGTTGTTTTTTACTAATGGAGATCCTAATAAACATAAACATAAAAACAGCATGTAATATTTACACGGCCATTGACAGATTGAATCAATGTGACTTTCATGTGGACCCTTAGACTTATTGAAGATTTTTGTTGCATTTTTCAAACGTGTATTTCTCATGTATGAGTCCGCATGTGTACCTTCAAACTTGCCAGCTGACTAAACTGCTTGCTGCACTCCTTGCATCTGTACGGTTTTTCACCTGTGTGATTCCGCATGTGTGTCTTTAGATTGCACAGCGTAGTGAACTGCTTGCTGCACTCCTCACATCTGTACGGTTTTTCACCAGTATGAGTCCGAATGTGTATCTTTAGACTACCCAACTCAATGAACTGCCTGCTGCACTCCTCACATCTGTAGGGTTTCTCGCCGGTGTGAGTCCGTATGTGTTTCTTCAGACTACCCAGCTCGCCAAACTGTTTGCTGCACTCCTCACATCTGTAAGGTTTTTCACCGGTGTGAGTCCGCATGTGTATCTTTAGACTACCCGGCTTGCTGAAATGCCTGTTGCACTCCCTACATCTGTACGGTTTCTCACCTGTGTGAGTTCGCATATGGGCCTTCAGGTTACTCAGCTGACTAAAGCTTTCACCACATTTGTCACACCGATAAGGTTTCTCGCCAGTGTGAGTCCGCATGTGAGTCTTCAGACTACCTAGGTGACCGAAATGCATGTTGCACTCCTCACACCTGTACGGTTTCTCACCTGTGTGAGTTCGCATATGGGCCTTCAGATTACTCAGATGACTGAAGCTTTTACCGCACTTCTCACACCGATAAGGTTTCTCGCCAGTATGAATCCGCATGTGTCGCTTCAGGAGATACCGGGAACGAAACTCCTTGCCACACTCGCTACACTTGTGGGTACGCGGAGGACCCTGCTGTCCACGCCCATTCTCTCCCTCCTCTTGTTTCTGCACCCCGTTCTATCACCATCCTCGATAATACTCGTAGGATGGGGGCCACCATCCATCGATAGCTATCGGGGTAGCGGAATACTCCTATACTATGGCGTATACCATCCTCGATAGTATATCGAGTCTGAGCGATGGTGCCATACTCCGGGTGGTGACGGGTCACCGTCTCAGGGAATGCTCACCGCTAAGCAGACCTGCGCGAAGCCTGACGGGAACCTGGGAATGACCCCGAACCAAGATGGCGGCGCCCAGTTGATGTGACGCGCCGGATTGAGTAAAAGAATACTCCATACAATAAGTCGTAGTACGGTCACGATATGTCAAAATGAGATTGAGACAGCAGTGAGGAGGAGCCAGTCCAGGTTGGCAGGTTCCTTACCTTATACCTGTGACCCCACGACCGCACCAAGCTTAGTACTGACCGTACTACATGCGGCGGCATGGCATATAAAAATTTGGGGAAATTCGGAAGGAAGCCACAATTTTGCTGCCAAAATCTCTAAGGTAAATACGTATATCAACATTTTTCACATCCCTTATCTTATTACAGCACAAGACTGGTAACTTTAATCTAGTCTCAGGACAAGAAGAGCCATGTAGCACATGAATAAAAAAATTTATTTTGTTTTGTGTGGGGGAGGGGGTTTCACCGACCACCGACCGCATCCAAGCCTAATAAAAAGCAGTGTACAGAGGTTAAAACACCTTTAACGCTCTAGATACATTACCCATGCAATTAGGAATGGGAAACACCCTGCATTTATGAGTATTTTTCAAGATATAACTTGTAACTAGAAAGGTAACATTTGCAAAGCAAAATAAATATTATGTTTACCTTCGCATATGGTATGCTCAGACACATTCATATATATGGTCAGACAGGAGTCTAAATCCCTCCTACTATAAAATTGCAACATGATGTAACCTAACTCTAGTCACCATGGTAACAGACAGTCTGGTTCAGGTCATTGAGATCATTGTTTTGAGAAGAAGAAGAGGAAACGTAGCAAAAACAACAGGTAAACATAATAAATACTCGAGTGAAGGCTCTTTTTAGTGAGTGATACACCCTGCAAAATATCCCCCTCGGGTATTTAGTGCTTAATCTACCACTGGAAACATGATTGAACTGGTGCTAATAAGTTTCTGTGCTGTATAAGCTTTTTAACTTTTCCTCATTTTACATAGATTATTTACGTCAGGAAGCATTCTGGCGGCTTGACATAAATATGATATAACCTATTCTTAATTGCATACTGTTAGATAATGTATCCATAGTGTAAAATGGGTTAACCCATGCACGTACACTGCATATTAGGCCTGATTGAAGTCGGTTTAGGTGTTTAGGCATTCACCCCCTGGCATTCACCAGTTCCTCATTCCCATGATGCATTGCGCCTAGGGGTGTAAAAATTCCACATAGCGCCTTGTGATGTGTTTCTGTTGTGTTTTTACATTTGTTGATGACAGAACCTAAAACAACCTACTAGTACAGTCAACACCTGCAAGTCAGGGTTGGCCCAGTACATGGCCACTCTGTCTGACTGAGTGTAGTTAGGATATGATAGTACGGCCACTCACCAGTGCACCAATTGTTTGTTTTGTTTGGTCAGACACTTCTTTTTTTTCACGCCACCCCACCAGCCGCACTAGCCGTGTGCCCTGGGCGCGATACCCCATCAAGGGCTTTGCCCAGTAATATACGTAGTACTACATGTATATAGATAGATAGAATGAATATTGCTTCCTTAATATTTACATACTACAACATAATCTGTTGAATTATTTCGACCAATATAGTCAGGTCTCTTTTCTATTGACAGACAGTATACCACTGTAACCTTGCAAACCACATATTTCATGTTGATAGAACAAAAAGATTTCATTATCTATTTGTTGTCAGATTTGCCTCATAGTCAGTCAATTAATGCTGAGCATAAAATGCCCCCAACACCTTAAAACACACAGAAAAACAAGTTGTTTAATGTTAACAGCATACCTTCCTGCACTATGCAACCTAGGAGATTTTACCCCCAGGCACAATGCATTATGGGAATGGGAAACTGGTGCAAACTGGGGGAAGGAGGCATTTCTTCCCCTGATATCATTTTATTGATGATTGATTAAAGCAACGAGGTTCAAGGCAAATAATCGAGAGCTAAATATATTCTAGTAACACAAGAACAGTGGGAAAGCAAGTTATGTTTGTAGGACATGTTTACAAATTATTAAAATTAACAGCATTCTACTATTTCTAGGCTGTTGCTCTCTATGTGTGCTCTCTATATGTGGCTCTCTATATGTGCTGAAATATTCTATTACAAACTTTAATAATTTAGGAAGAATACTTTTTCACCCATCATGATCAACTACTCTTCATAAAACATTTTCATGTATGTCCTGTTTCTACACAAGCATGTTTTTTTTTCAGACAAGAGCAAAAGCTGGTGAAAACACGAAGTCAGTCGATGGGAGGAACACCATGATGAGTTCAAGTCTACACTACATCTCATTGACCGGGAGGAGAAAAAGGCTCTGGTGGACAAACTTTGGCGAGATGCATCAGAGAGGACTTTCCTTCTGTCATTGAAGAAGTACCCAGGTTTGTTCTACTTAAACATAAGAGAGGATACTTTAGATTGGCAACATTTGCAATTTTGTTTCCATGGACGGTTATCAAAGTCATACAAAGCCATACAAAGTGTCGTTTATATATATTTCTGCCATCTAATGTGCATAATACATGAATATGTATTTGAGTTTGAATTGGCATCAATCTATATTTCCTCCAGATGGCCAGGCTATACCCACAAAATTGGGTTGGCAGCTGAAGAATGTCAACAAGAGGATCAAGTACAACAGCATTGGCAAGTGCCCACAGGACTCAGTATTCCCACAAGTGATTAACTTTGTGGATGCCTGCCAGCCAACCTAGCCTGGTACAGCTACACACAGCTAGATTTGTTGGTGAGTTTGTCTAAAATTTTCATACCCATACATCAAGTTTAAATTATGTAGGAGTCTGCTTGGATTCACAACTGATTACTCTCATTACAAGATAATATGGTTATAATATATAACTTATATATTATACTCGAAGGGAAAACATGAGAGCCCTGTTAGAAAGTCAACCTTTTGTAGTGCTATCATCATCATCATCTTTTGTTATCAGTAAGTCATTGTCATACACAAATTTGTATGTTATGCACATCTGGGAGTTTTAATGATCTCTGACTGCCAAAATAAAGTAACTTAATACTGTCTTGTTATGTTATTTATCCTCAGGAGGAGGGTGCTGTCCCTAGATTGGTACAAAGACAGGCGATTGAAGCACTGTGTCTGAAGAAAAGTGCAGAGGAAGAGCTGAGAATGATCTATCAGGACATGCACCGGCTTATAAGGACTGGAATAAGGGAACTTGAAATAATTGGAGAATCATTGCAAGCATATAGTGCTGTTTATACTGTGGGGGCTGTAGCAATGCTAGTAGGAAAGCGTGATGCGATAGAAAGCCATCTGCACTTTGCCCACAGGTTGTTAGGGACAAAAAATCCAGATCTTCCTAATGTACCCACAAGGGGCAGTGCTTCAGACTTGTACTTATCTACTGACTTGGCATATCTGATACATGTAGATAGTGAATCTGATGATGAAGAGGAGGAGGAGGATGGTCAGGAGGGATGGTCATAATGTTAACTGGAAGGATGCTGAAAATGCAACAGAAGAGCTACTACCCAGTAAGAGATGATGATAGTACGTATAGTATGTCTTTTTACTCCAAGCAAGTTGTATAAGCTTCTTGCTCCAAGGAGTGGTATGCACTGGGTATTTCTCATATTTGTTTTCCAGTCTGTTTATAGACTGTGTAAGTCCAGATGCTCTTTTTAGCTTTCACAACAACACAACATAGGGATTGGTTGCACTATGCCATTTTAGCACAATGAAGTTGTCCAAGGTGAACTAAGCTTATATTACTGTTGTTTGAAATGACATTTAGTCATTGGCTTTCAGGATGGTCCTTGCACATTTATGAACTTGAATTGTAGATCATATTAGCAACTTCATGACAGCATGTAGTATCTTGTATACTCTTGAAGTAACTAAAGATGTACAGTAGGTGAAGTACATGTATAAAGATAAGGATGGGACTTGTCAAGACATGTCAAAGATAAAGCCTGTGTCAATTTCTGTGCCAACTTGAGCAAAATACTAAGTAAAATTAGCTTATATCAATCTGGAGCTTTGTTGAAATTACATTTACTGTGTTCAATCATTTGCTTATATACCAGTAGTTACATGTAACTGTACCGTACATGAAATTAACACTGTGCAGAAATTTGTATCTGAAAAGTATACATTTGAAACATGGCTTCACATAAAATGTTGTCTCAGAATAAGTGTACCCGTGTTTTTTTGTTTATGTCTTGGAGATTATGTCTTTTAGTTACTTTGCTCATAACTTTTGTTCAACCACGATATGCTGCTGGTGCAAATGTATTACGGTCATTTCTTTCAAGTGCAGTAGCATTTTTTAATAAAAATGTTCAAATGTATCATTGCATACATAATGCATTAATCGTCAAAGTTGAATGACACCTATTATTACCTACATGAAAAATGAAGGTAGTATTTTTGGTATGTCTTTGTGTGTTAATTTGTGCGTGTCTGTGTGTTAATTCGTGTTTGTGTGTGTTATTCAATTAGCAATAAGACCTTAGTAAGGTTTGATTACAAACAAAATATTAGAAATAGTGCCTGCCATGAATGATTCTGTCGAAATCAACTTTCCTTGTGTTCAGCAAAGCACAGTGTTTCGAAAACAGGATCTCGACGTTATGCGGGTTAGATCAAGGAAGTTAGACGGAGAACCTCCTTGGTTAGATGATACCCTGTCATCATTGATATTTCTCCACAGTTACTCAGCAACAAATTACTCGGTGATAAACCATGACGTCAGCACGGGAATTCTTACAACGACTATGTAGCACAGGCTCTCAGAACTAAACCAGCCAAATTTGAAAGACGTCGTTGTATTCTAGCTGAGATATGAAAAACCAAAACGTCGTGGACGCTGGCAAAGCGAGGCCGTATATGCCGACGCAATGTTCCTTTGCTGCAGTTGCACTGTATCTCGCTAGGGTACCTACACTTGTTTTTAAAGTGTTACAACTAGATTGAAAGATGGAGATGTGATGTCATGGCAAGTCTAACGACAAAAAGTGCGTTTGACGTGATTATTAGTAAATTTTATTGAAATAATTGCCCGAATTCCTCTCAATTATTACACGCTGCACTTTTGATACATGTCGCTAGGGCAATTTTTAACGGGTTTTTGTGTCAAAATTAAAGAAATTGTTTAGGACACGGTCCAATTTACTCTGTTTAAAGTTACATGGTATTGTAGGCTATCCGGTTACAAAATATGGATTACCTGTATTGCTTTGAACGCGATCTATGTGGCTCTAAAGTGTTCTAGGAACCAACGCTACCGACTACATTTGCGCCTGACTGAAATTGAAGACAGGTGAATGTCCTGTATGTCCACAAAGGATGACGGAAGAGCAAATCTATTAACAACACAGCAAGAGCAGTATATTAGCCTAGTACTGTGCAAGTTTCGTGCCGATATATCAGATTCTTCTTGTTTTATGAAAGAAAGCGCACTTCTGTAAGACGCGACCTACAATCGTCTATGAGAAACATACGGTATTGTCGGACAACGCCTTGCCAAAACGGCGGAGTTCATAGATCGCTAAGAAAACAGATTTCTTTCAAATCTGACTAATCAATTTGTGGATGCTTTGATAGTCGATACGTATACGGAAATCCCCATGCCGAATCCACAATTCATTGTTGAGTTTCTATCATTTAAGGTTTTGGCGATTACGGTAAATCGTATTTTTTGTCTCAGATATGAACAAGTAATGTTTCTAAATTCTAGGACAAACAAGGTGCGGACCTCATGTTATGAATATAGGGTATCATTCTGCATACCATAAAGTTGGTTCAAGGGTATTGGTCATCATTTCTACCCAAAAAACCTGTTTTGGCCTCAGGAAAGCAATTGCGCTATTACATACCATAAACCAGATGCACATCTGAAGTAAAGGAACCAACTTGTGTACCGGTATCACATTCTTTTGGATGAATTGACAAAATTATGCTACCTAGATGCATATATAATGTCATTGAAGTATTGCAAGCCCAATAAAGTTGGTTTGGAGGAAATCGGTCATCGTTTCGCGATATCGAAATTTTATGCCGAAAATGCTGTTTTGCCCTTAATTGATGAAATTATGATATTTTGGGAAACAAGATGCATTTATGATGTCGGGGCAGTCTCCCGAACCCAATAAAGTTGGTTTGGAGGAAAACGGTCATCGTTTCGCGATATCCAAATTTTATGCGGAAAATGCTGTTTTGCCCTTAATTGATGAAATTATGATATTTTGGGAAACAAGATGCATATATCATGTCGGGGCAGTCTCCCGAACCCAATAAAGTTGGTTTGGGAGAAATCGGTCATCATTTCGCGATATCAAATTTTGTACAGAAAAATGCTGTTTTGCCCTTAATTGATGAAATTATAATATTTTGGGAAACAAGATGCATTTATGATGGCGGGGCAGTCTCCCGAAGCCAATCAAGTTGGTTTGGAGGAAATCGGTCATCGTTTCGCGATTTCCAAATTTTATGTGAAAAATGCTGTTTTGCCCTTAATTGATGAAATTATGATATTTTGGGAAACAAGATGCAAATATCATGTCGGGGCAGTCTTCCGAACCCAATAAAGTTGGTTTGGGAGAAATCGGTCATCATTTCGCGATATCGAAATTTTGTACAGAAAAATGCTGTTTTGCCCTTAATTGATGGAATTATGATATTTTGGGAAACAAGATGCATATATCATGTCGGCGCAGTCTCCCGAACCCAATAAAGTTGGTTTGGAGGAAATCGGTCATCGTTACGCGATATCCAAATTTTATGCGGAAAATGCTGTTTTGCCCTTAATTGATGAAATTATGATATTTTGGGAAACAAGATGCATATATCATGTCGGGGCAGTCTCCCGAACCCAATAAAGTTGGTTTGGAGGAAATCGGTCATCGTTTCGCGATATCCAAATTTTATGCGGAAAATGCTGTTTTGCCCTTAATTGATGAAATTATGATATTTTGGGAAACAAGATGCATTTATGATGTCGGGGCGGTCTCCCGAACCCAATAAAGTTGGTTTGGAGGAAATCGGTCATCATTTCGCGATATCCAAATTTTATGCGGAAAATGCTGTTTTGCCCTTAATTGATGAAATTATGATATTTTGGGAAACAAGATGCATATATCATGTCGGGGCAGTCTTCCGAACCCAATAAAGTTGGTTTTGGGGAAATCGGTCATCGTTTCGCGATATCGAAATATTGTACTGAAAAATGCTGTAACCATAACCTTGTTTACCAAACCTATTTTAGCTGCCGTGTCTCTTTTGTCTTCTCTGCAAATACCCTTATATGACCATTTGTTACATGATTTCCACAGGGGTTATATCTGCTCTGAAACTGTTGCCTGGAAATTGGTCTTGCCTGTTGATTCGCCATACTTTGGGAGAGACTGTCAACAGTTTATGTACTGGGTAACTTGTTATCAATCTAGTGCTAGTGCTAGTCTGCTGAGACTGAACTGCTAAAGATGAGTGATAAAACCACATACTGTTCCTACATGAGTACAATGACATTGAGCTGTGAAGAAATTAAACTTTTCTATGTAACGTTATGAGTGTTTGCTTCTTGTTTTAAATGTTAGCCTTTGATTAAACCAGTCAAGTTATCGTAAACTTTTACATGAGGTGACTTTCACGACACGTGTTAAGTAAAACGAATAACTCCATAGATAATACAATTAAAACCTACAAAACAAGACTTCTTGTTAGGTTTCAGAGGAATCAACCTTTCAGCCTAAACAAAGGAATCATTGGTATTGTAATGTACAGTCATCACTTTGTAGCTTGACTTGTACATTGATCATTTTACATTAGACTCACACTACATTTCAGTGTGAATTCATTGGCATGAATGTCTGATGCCAAGTCGGTCAACTGTTGAAAAGATACCAAAAGAACGTGTCAAGTACTTTTTTCTCCATACCCCATAAAATCCTTTTTGCAACACCCTTTGCCATACATGTGTACATCAATGGTAGCACGGTGCATGCTGGAATATCTGGAGGGGACTTCTTGAGAGTACTGATGCTATCTGATTCAGCATGACTAATGGGAACCTACATGTAGCCTTTTGGCTTAAGTATCTATTGAGAGCTCCTCTACAACTGGTTGACATGTAGGCGCTACCAGCCAGCCCTTCCCCAACTAATGTTATATGTACTTTCCCCAATTAATGATATGTATGTACTATGTGTTTGATATTTTATTGGGAGGGGGGAGTATATTGATTTAGTTGCTTCGTTTCCTCCTTGTTTTGGCTTTACAGCAACAATCATGTTCAAAACAAATTGTAAATGTTGGGCCTCCACGTTTCTTCCTAAAACTGATCAGGAACAGTTGTGTCAGTGAAAAAGGTGGCAGTACAAAACCATATGTTCCTATGTCCCGAAATTCTGCCCTACCTTTACCAAGAAAGAATCAGGATGTATAAGTAATCCTGCGATGTACTCCACTCCAGCAGTAGTTTGTAGTAGTCTTTGATTATACTGCTGCGGGGTCCCTGACACAGGTAGGCAGCAGTCAGCTAGTCTTCACATCACGTTTCCAAGCTTCATCCGATTGGTTATTATTTCATTCCACCACTGTAAGTGGAGATGAAATGTTTTGTTTTCTCTCACTAAATCTAATTCTCTAGAGGGTGGGGGGAGGGTTATTTTCTTTTGGGGGGGAGTTGAATTTAAAAAAAAGAATGAGTGAAGTTCAGTTATTTCAGTTAACATAATTGTTACTATTTTACCTTGGGGAGGGATGGGGAGTGAAATGTCCTGCTTTTGTCTAGTTGTAAAATATGTTAAAAATAGTTTACATCACTTATTAGTCTGTATAGTTTTAGTATTATAATGTACTTCTGCTTTATCCATGACCTGTAGAGCATAAACTGCTGCAACAAGAACCTGAGGTATACATTTCTGCATGATCCAGCATATCTTGTGAGCAGAGTCAAGGTAGTGGATTATATAATGTTACCTTATGGTAGCTAGTATGTATATGAATGGAGGTTATATACACAGTCCTAACTTGATTGTAGGAAGGGCAATCAGTGAAAGACAAACTTTTGCATTCACACACCTCATCACACCAGTCTCATATCTATTATTAAGCTGTATCTATATAGCCGGTATAACCACCCTTCGCTGCAACACACCAGCTTCGCAGGCACGCGGCGCGGCGGCAGCTGGCTAAATTACACCAAACGACCTGTCACACCTAACCTTTGAACGTCTAACTCTAGACAATCAATTTGTTTAAAACTATCTAGTGACGATGCCCCTACTAGTACTCAGTACTTGGTGGCAGCGAGTTCCACTCTACGATAGTTCTAGGAAAAAATGAGTTTTTGAACACCTCAATCCTTGGTTGATAGCTCTGCCTCTGGTACTTGAAGGTATGACTATTTCTTGTTCTTTTCCGAGCTGGTATTTATTATTTTTGTACATCATGCGTAGTCTGGACATTTTTCGCCATGATGACATTTCCATGACACTCACCTAATAATCTATTCAGCACACACACACACATACATACTGTGACACACATACACACACACACAGACACACATTTGATATCGACATCACAACGTAAAAAGTCGTTTGGGATTTTAGCTGCTCTCAAATTATTCAACAAATTTTCAGGTTGTCCTTCGGGGAACCAATTCACAAGGTTTTGAATTCCGAGTTGAGGTCCAGGTATAAGGTATGGAACCTGCCAACCTGGACTGGCTCCTCCTCACTGCTGTCTCCATCTCATTTTGACATATCGTGACCGTACTACGTATATACGACTCATTGTATGGAGTATTCTTTTACTCAATCCGGCGCGTCACCACTGGGCGCCGCCATCTTGGCTCATTCCTGGGTTCCCGTCAGGCTTCGCACAGGTCTGCTTAGGTTCTGAGGCCACAGAGTCGCTAAGTACGTAGGCTAGTCCAATATGAGTCCATTCTTTAATAGGCGACTCTGTCGGCCAAGCAGCGGTCCTGCTTATATGAAATCATTAGGTATGTTTTTGTCGTCCAGGAATGTTAAACTTGTTTAAAGTATATATTTTTTCGCGAGTTTCCTATGTCAAAGTCGGCTCAACGGTAGGCTCTGATCGCCACAGTACTTGAGTCATTCACTCACCGACTAATTTTCCCTTAGCTTATAAGAAAGTCAGTTAGGGCGCCACAAATAACCTCAAAAGTTGCTGTTCTCTAGAAACTTTACGAGTCGACTGCCGCTGTTCAGCAGATTTTCACGAAAAGCCGCCATATTGGAAATCTGATGGCCTGACCTTTATGTCACTCCAGCATCATGGGACGGTGACCCGTCACCACCCAGAGTATGGCACCATCGCTCAGACTCGCTACACTATCGAGGATGGTATACTCCATAGTATAAGAGTACTCCGCTACCCCGATAGCTATCGATGGATGGTGGCCCCCATCCTACGAGTATTATCGAGGATGGTGATAGAACGGGGTGGTTTCTGATGAGATTCGGCTCTGGTCGTAATGTTGTTCAAACTCCTTATCCGGCCGGAATAATGTAAAATTCAGATTTAATGGAATACACGCCGTAAAACACAGTTACAAGCAACTGGGTGTGGTTTTGGAAACGGTTAGACGTTTCAGGTAGTATGCACTACCTGTCGTCAGTGACAGCAAATCATATCCAGCTACTTAAGTGACTTACTGTTTTTAGGCTTATAACCTGGATGTCTAACCTTCATCAACGTCACAGCCTTGTATCCTGTATAAACCGAATGCTTGCAAATGCATCTTAGGCCACAGCAAGCATTGATTTTCGCCTGATTTTAGAGAAAAAAAAGAAATTTTGTTGCCCTGCGACGCTGGTCAACAAGCCAAAAATGTTGTGAACGTCCATCGTCAAGACAAGACTGATTTATTTTATTTTTACTTTGATACAATGTTGTATTGTATTCATTTCATGTGTGATGTTGCCACTGAATCAAAACCATTTGTACAATAATTGAAAAAATAGTCATTTACTTTTTCAAAGTTGTTTCAGAGACAAATCGGTGTTGTAACAGTTGCAATTGGCACAATATAGGTAAAGTATGGCTTCCAGACAGTTCAGTTTATGAGTCACTCTGTCAGTGATTGAGCCCTGTGTTCTGCCTGGTAGGCAGTCTCTAAACTCAGACCCAGAGATCATCAGGGATCCAGCAAACTTGAGGCGCAATTCCTCGTGTTTGATAACAAGTGTTGACAGTCTTGGGTTTTCCATTAAAAATAAAGTAGTATCTACCTCGAAGATGGTACGGGAAGCTCTTTTTTGTTCTTTTTAATAGAGACACATCTGGAAGGACTGGTAATACTGTTGACTATATGGACAAAAAACCTGTTGGGTATGATATCATGTTTTGCCGCCTAAATTCTTGTTCAACGAGATTTACGATCTCAAAATCTGAAATGTAGGAATCTTGTTATTTTTGGCCTGCCTTATTTTTTTTCGCCCGCTCGCATTAATTTTGGAATCTCCAGATGATGTCATCCATAAAATTTACTTGCTATGGCCTTAACATACCATTACATGTACAGGTTCTGTTTTATAGTAACTACTTTCTGAAGTTGTTGGGGTTTCAAAGTGGTAAAACCAGTTTGGAGGATTAGAGAAGAAACCAGGTACCGATGAGACACCCTGATTTGCATAATGACAAAATCTCTGACGGACAGGATAAGACAATACCTTGCAAGGGGAACTTTGTAGCCAAAGTAAGTCAAAATGTGAGCGTAAATGAGGTTCTCTGCCGGCGGAGTTGCAACATAACTTGCAGGATAACAAAATCTCCTAAATCTGGTTTCACACAGACCAAGAAGGTCCAATGGGAACCTCCTTGCACAGACTCATTTAGGTCTACAAATGGTTTGGTATGCCAATGATTATAAATATTAAGAAATTTAGAAACAAATAAAGTTCTTCTCACGCCGATTTACGATGCAACCTACAACTCGATGTCACATGGCCGTACTCATAGATAAAAAAACATAGGAAAAACAAAAAAATAGTCAGCACTTACCAAGATGAACTGACGCTCCAAAGCACTGCACGATGTTTTCACGACGGCACAGATCCTCACGGCTGCAGAGTCAGTACTGACAGAAACAGAGCAGTCAGGGACGCGTTTATATAGGGACCGGATAAAACCGGCCCGGTAGGTTTTACTTGAATACGAAACAAAGGAGATTAGCATGCTACATGTGCTAATTTGCATACGGGGAAATCAGACAACATTCTTACTGAAACAGAGAACCGCTTGGAGATTAACAATGAAGATGGTGAACAATAAAGACAACAACGTTAAACATTGTGTGTGAATTTATTGACCCATGTGTGGGTGGATAAAACCGGTTCGGTGGGTAACGAAACAAAGGAAATTCAAGTTACATGTGTTGGTTTGAATAAGTGGAATCAGACATCATCCTTAGGAGAAAGAGGAGAACATGACACAAACTACAGTAAAGACATTATGTGTTTTTGTTTATTGGTAAAAACTGAGATGCAGAAAGTTGAACAATCTCTAACAGCTACATTTAGCTTACAGAACACCAGGAAATTAAACAATACTTAGCAACATTTCAATGCATTCATAACGAACATGAAACTAAGATAAAGAGAAATATAAAGACAAAAGAACTTCAGTTACTAAAACAAGGAAAACTAGTCAACTAAGTACTATAACTGACGGACTGTGACGCCTTGATATCAAACGAACGGTGACCGTGTCTTACTATGTTACTTTATATCACTACTAACCAAACACTCCACAGTCGCATACACACTTCTAGTTGTAATCAACAGGCTACTGAGCATAGAAAGATCGTGATACAAAATTACCGTTATTTTTACTCTAACAGTGGAGTCATCTAGTGAGTACACTACTAATAAACAGTGAATAAGCGGTCACAGTGAGATTAAATAGAACTGGCAATAAAACGGCCACTCTCCAGTGTTCATCAAATACATACAACCTCTCCTACTGACCCACATGATGCCACATGATGTAAACTTCTACACAGGCATTGACAGGCTTTTGCCGGTGTGAGTTTTCGTGTGGGCTTTCAGACTATTTGAGTGACGAAAGCTTCTGTTGCATTTTCCACACGTGTACGGTTTCTCATCAGTGTGAGTCCGCATGTGTCTCTTTAGGTTACTCAGTATAGTAAACTGCCTGCTGCACTCCTCACACCTGTACGGTTTCTCACCGGTGTGGGTCTGCATGTATTTCTTTAGGTTGCTCAGTATAGTAAAGTGCCTGCTGCACTCCTCACATATGTACGGTTTCTCACCGGTGTGAGTTTGCATGCGTCTTTTCAGATCAACTAGCTGACTGAACTGCTTGCTGCACTCCTCACAACGATACGGTTTCTCACCCGTGTTCTAATGTGTGTCTTCAGATGAGACAGCCGAATAAACTGCTTGCTGCACTCTTCACATCTGTACGGTTTCTCACCAGTGTGACTTCGCATGTGTGTCATCAGATTACTGAACACGCTAAACTGCCTGCTGCACTCCTCACACCTGTACGTTTTCTCTCCAGTGTGGTTTTTCATATGTCTCTTCATATTTGCCAGGACGTTAAACTGTCTGCTGCACTCTTCACACCTGTACGGTTTCTCCCGTCCGCATGTGTGTCTTTAGATGACCCAGCTCGCTGAACTGCTTGTTGCACTCCTCACATCTGTACGGTTTCTCAACTGTGTGAGTCCGCATGTGTTTCTTCAGATGACTTGCGTAACGAAACACCTTGCCGCACTCACTACACTTGTGGGTACGCGAAGGACCCTGCTCTCCATGCCCATTCTCTCCCTCCACTGGTTTCTGATGAGATTCAGCTCTGGCTGCCATGTTCACCAAATTCCTGATCCTGCAGGAATAATGGGAAATTGACTGAAACGAACTTTTGGCCAATATCTCATATTAAATGGAACTTGTATTTAATAGCTTAGTATGGATTATTTATCCTGTATAATTTCTATACTGACAACTAGACACACCATTACATGAAAGGGTTCTGGTTTATAGAAACTAGTGAGGAGAACTGTATGCATAACTGTTATTTAGTCATATCACGCATCACTTCCGCTACCGACATACCAAAAATAACGACAATTCGTCGACTGGTTCTTGAGTTATCCGCCTTAGAAGATTTTTCAACAAACGATCCTGAAGTTCCAGGACAAGCCGCTGGTGGGCCCAAACTCCCCACTTCTTCCCTAGCCCAAGAGCTATCTACCAAGCAAAATTTGTGACCCTAGAATAACTAGATCATGAGATATCAAAACAGGAAGTTCTGCTGCAGTACCAACAAAAGCCGCCAGGGGGCCCAAAATCTAATCATTCCTAGGTCTCATGAAGACCTATCCACCTACCATGTTTCATGACAATCCATTCATAGCTTCTTGAGTTATGCTGTTCACAGACAGACAGACAGACAGACAGGCAAACAGACAGACAAACGCTACTGAAAACATAACCTTCTAAGGTAACAATGTACCACATGGCCGTAGACATAGATAAATGAAAACAGTACAAAAAATCAAAGTCAGCACTTTGATGCCAAGATGCCACTGACGCTCCAAAATGCTGCACGACGACACAGATACTCACGGCTGCAGAGTCAGTGCTGACAGAAACAGAGCAGTCAGGGACGCGTTTATATAGGGACTGAGTGTGTGGATAAAACCGGTCAGGTGGGTTAGACAAAAATACAATCACTTTGACAATAACAATAGAGACAACAACATTATTGTTGAAAATGAGATCAAAGGGGCATTTGTTTCCATATAATAAGGGTTGTTTTGTTTTGGCATACTGCTTAATATTATTTGATGAGAGGTCCATAAATGGCCTGGAATTACGGTTTAAAAATAAGTCAAACACCATTGAATTGAAACATAGAAAACGTTTCCAAACTATCCACGTCCATATTCTTGTATCCCTACCAATACCACGATCAGTATGTTTGGTAATAATCAAGTTAAAAATGGAGTATCAGATGTCCTAAACATTGTGCCCCCCTCCCCACGTACACCTATTAGTCCACGCATCACGGCAGATTTGAAGTACCTGCTGCAACATTAGGAAGATCATTAATATAGAGAAGGAAAAAGAGCGGCCCTAAGACAGTGCCTTGTGGCACACCGGATAAAACCTTAGAAGGTTTAGATCCTTCCCCGCCCGTCTACGACAACTGTCTGGGTCCGCTGAGTTAGAAAAGCTTCAAGCCAAAGTAAAAGTTGACCAGAGATACCCTAGTGCTCGAGTTTATTTAGTAAGCGAACATGAGGCACTGTGTCGAACGCTTTACTGAAATCAAGCACGAAAGCGTCAATTTGTTTATTTTTGTCCAAGGCACTAGCCAAGTCATGTGTTAGAATCAGCAATTGGCTTTCGCAGGAGAGCCTATACTGGTCTATGGTTAGATGGAGAGGACCTGTCTCCATTCTTGAAGATGGGAGTAATGTTCGCAGACCTCCAGTCCTCTGGCACCTCTCCAGTGGTCAGTAACTGTGTGAAGATAGTCTGCAAAGCTGGTGCTATCTTGGTGGCTGTAATTTTTAGAAGTCTAGGCGGGAGTTCGTCGGGCCCACTAGCCTTGGTTGGATTTAGGTTGAGAAGCTGCTTAGTCACTCCTTCCACCGAGATGTTAAGAGGAGGTATAGGGGACATACAGGTTTACCAAGTGTCCGAACGTTGTCTTTGTCCTCCTTGGTAAAGACTGAACTAAATTGCTCCCCAGTGCTTCAGCCTTCTCCCTTGGATCAAAGTCAAAATGTAAGACAAATAAGGATCTTCGCGATTTACAATGTAGCATACAACAAGATGCCACAGGCAAATAAATACAGTAAAACACAATCACAGTCAGCACTTACCAAGATGCGCTGACGCTCCAAAGCACGGCACGATGTTGTCACGACGGCACAGATCCTCACGGCTTGAGAGTCAGTACTGACAGCAACAGAGCAGTCAGGGACTAAATAAGTGGGCGGTCCGGTAGGTTTTACTTGATTACGACGCAAAGGGATGTATATTGTTACATGTGCTAATTTCCACAGGGAATCAGACAATATCCTTAAGGAAAAAGAGGACAACTTCAACAAGAGACGATGAACAAGAAAGACAACAACTACACAAGACGTGTTTGAATTTTTATTTTTGAAACTGGCATGCAGAAAATTGACAAACTCTAACAGCTAGCTCACAGAACACCAGTAAAACAAACAACATTTTAATGGATGTATTTAAGTAACATATTACTGCAACTAATTCTAAACACTTAGGATTTGGTATATTTACAGCAGATAGTCAAATATAAAAATAAAGAGAGAATTTCAGTAAATAAATCAACCAGAGACAACTAATTACTGATGTGGATGGACAATGACTCATTGACATCATACAAACAATGCCTTACCATGTAACTCTCTGTCCAAACTCTCCACAGTCGTATTTTTACACACTAATTTTAGATATAATAAATATGCTACGGAGCATGCAACGATAGTGATCGTGCCAACAAGAGAACTCGTGTACAGACAGTGCCATCACAGACGGGCGATAATTGTCCAAACTCTGTACACTCGCCTTTTCACACTACTTCTAGTTCTAATCAACAAGCTACATGGCATACAACGATCGTGATATAAAATTTTTTTTTAAATTTTACACGGTAGTCACGAAGAAAATTTAATAATAAAAAATGTAAATAAGCAGTCACGTTGACAAAAGAATAGTACATGGACATCAAGCAGAAATGGCATTTAAAATTCCTTAACCCCGTTAATCAAATACCTACAAACATTGCTACTGACCCAAGTGATTTCACATAATGTAAACTTCATACATACATTGGCAGTCTTTCTCGGGTGTGAGTTGTCATGTGGGCTTTCAGACTACATGTATATCGAAAGCTTTTGTTGCATATTTCGCCCGTGTATGGTGTCTCACCAGTGTGAGTCTGCATGTGTAGCTTCAAACTTGTCAGCTGACTAAACTGCTAGCTGCACTCCTTGCATCATATGATGTAATCTTTATACACACATTGGCAGGCTTTCTCCGGTGTGAGTTTTCATGTGGGCTTTCAGGCTACTGGAATATCGAAAGCTTTTGTTGCATATTTTGCACTTGTATGGTGTCTCACCAGTGTGAGTCCGAATGTGTGTCTTTAAAGTTGTCAGCTGACTAAACTGCTTGCTGCACGCCTTGCATCTGTACGGTTTTTCACCCGTGTGAGTCCTCATGTGTTTCTTTAGACTATCCAGCTCACTGAACTGCTTGTTGCACACCTCGCACCTGTACGGTTTCTCACCGGTGTGGGTCCGCATGTGTCTCTTTAAATTAGCAAGGTGGCTGAACTGCATGTTACACACTTCACACGTGTACGGTTTCTCGCCAGTGTGAGTTCGAATGTGCCTCTTTAGATGGCACAGCATAGTAAACTGCCTGTTGCACTCCCCACACCTGTAAGGTTTCTCACCAGTGTGAGTCCGCATGTGATCCTTGAGACTACATAGCCGGGGAAACTGTCTGCTGCACTCCTCACAACTATATGGTTTCTCACCTGTGTGAGTCCGCATGTGTTGCGTTAGATGACCCAGCTGACTGAACTGCTTGCGGCACTCCTCACATCTGTACGGTTTCTCTCCTGTGTGAGTCCGCATGTGAGTCTTCAGATTACTCAGCTTGCTGAACTGCCTGCTGCACTCCTCACATCGATAAGGTTTTTCGCCTCTGTGAGTTTTAATGTGTTCCTTCAGATGACTCTGTGAGCGAAACTCCTTGCCACACTCGCTACACTTCTGCGTACTCGGAAAATCCTGCTCTCCATGCCCATTCTCTCCCTCCTCTTGTTTCAGATGAGATTTAACTATGGCCGCCATGTTGGTCAAACTCCTGGTCCTGCAGGAACAATGTAAAATTTAATATATCAGATTGATGGCATTGAGAATCTTGTATACTGTATAACGTTTTTACTGACAAATGTATGGAAACATGCCATTACATGTAACGTTTCTAAATTAAAGAAGCTAGTTGGTTGCGTTTGCGTAGAGGAAAAACCGGCTTGATGTGTTTGATTAGAGAACAAAGGAGGTACCGATTAGACACCCTGTTTTGCATACAGACGAAATCTTTGCGGGGCAAGACAAAGCTTGTGTAGGCAACATGGTAACCAAAGTAAGTCAAAATGTTAACGTAAAAGGTTCAATGGGAACCTCCTTGCACAGACGCATTCAGGTCTACAAATGGTTTGGTATGACAATGATTATAAATAAGAAATTTAGAAACAAATAAAGTTCTTCTCACGCCGATTTACGATGCAACCTACAACTCGATGTCACATGGCCGTACTCATAGATAAATAAACATAGGAAAACAAAAAATAGTCAGCACTTACCAGGATAAACTCAGACGCTCCAAAGCACTGCACGATGTTTTCACGACGGCACAGATCCTCACGGCTGCAGAGTCAGTACTGACAGAAACAGAGCAGTCAGGGACGCGTTTATATAGGGACCGAATAAAACCGGCCCGGTAGGTTTTACTTGATTACGAAACAAAGGAGATTAGCATGTCACATGTGCTGATTTGCATACGGGGAAATCAGACAACATTCTTACTAAAACAGAGAACCGCTTGGAGATTAACAATGAAGATGGTGAACAATAAAGACAACAAAGTTAAACATTGTGTGTGAATTTATTGACCCATGTGTGGGTGGATAAAACCGGTTCGGTGGGTAACGACACAAAGGAAATCAAGTTACATGTGTTGGTTTAAATAAGTGGAATCAGACATCATCCTTAGGAGAAAGAGGAGAACATGACAAAAACTACAGTAAAGACATTATGTGTTTTCGTTTATTGGTAAAAACTGAGATGCAGAAAGTTGAACAATCTCTAACAGCTACATTTAGCTTACAGAACACCAGGAAATTAAACAATACTTAGCAACATTTTAATGCATTCATAACGAACATAAAACTAAGATAAAGAGAAATATAAAGACAAAAGAACTTCAGTTACTAAAACAAGGAAAACTAGTCAACTAAGTACTATAACTGACGGACTGTGACGCCTTGGTATCAAACGAACGGTGACCGTGTCTTACTATGTTACCTTATATCACTACTAACCAAACACTCCACAGTCGCATACACACTTCTAGTTCTAATCAACAGGCTACTGAGCATAGAAAGATCGTGATACAAAATTACCGTTATTTTTACTCTAACGGTGGAGTCATCTAGTGAGTACACTACTAATAAACAGTGAATAAGCGGTCACAGTGAGATTAAATAGAACTGGCAATAAAACGGCCACTCTCCAGTGTTCATCAAATACATACAACCTTTCCTACTGACCCACATGATGCCACATGATGTAAACTTCTACACAGGCATTGGCAGGCTTTTGCCGGTGTGAGTTTTCGTGTGGGCTTTCAGACTATTTGAGTGACGAAAGCTTCTGTTGCATTTTCCACACGTGTACGGTTTCTCATCAGTGTGAGTCCGCATGTGTCTCTTTAGGTTACTCAGTATAGTAAACTGCCTGCTGCACTCCTCACACCTGTACGGTTTCTCACCGGTGTGGGTCTGCATGTGTTTCTTTAGGTTGCTCAGTATAGTAAAGTGCCTGCTGCACTCCTCACATCTGTACGGTTTCTCACCGGTGTGAGTTTGCATGTGTCTTTTCAGATCAACTAGCTGACTGAACTGCTTGCTGCACTCCTCACAACGATACGGTTTTTCGCCCGTGTGAGTTCTCATGTGGGTTTTCAGATGAGACAGCTGACTGAACTGCTTGCTACACTCCCCACATCTGTACGGTCTCTCACCAGTGTGAGTTCTAATGTGTGTCTTCAGATGAGACAGCCGAATAAACTGCTTGCTGCACTCTTCACATCTGTACGGTTTCTCACCAGTGTGACTTCGCATGTGTGTCATCAGATTACTGAACACGCTAAACTGCCTGCTGCACTCCTCACACCCGTACGTTTTCTCTCCAGTGTGATTTTTCATATGTCTCTTCATATTTGCCAAGACGTTAAACTGTCTGCTGCACTCTTCACACCTGTACGGTTTCTCACCGGTGTGAGTCCGCATGTGTGTCTTTAGATGACCCAGCTCGCTGAACTGCTTGTTGCACTCCTCACATCTGTACGGTTTCTCACCTGTGTGAGTCCGCATGTGTTTCTTCAGATGACTTGCGTAACGAAACACCTTGCCGCACTCGCTACACTTGTGGGTACGCGAAGGACCCTGCTCTCCATGCCCATTCTCTCCCTCCTCTGGTTTCTGATGAGATTCAGCTCTGGCTGCCATGTTCACCAAATTCCTAATCCTGCAGGAATAATGGGAAATTGACTGAAACGAACTTTTGGCCAATATCTCATATTAAATGGAACTTGTATTTAATAGCTTAGTATGGATTATTTATCCTGTATAATTTCTATACTGACAACTAGACACACCATTACATGTAAGGGTTCTGGTTTATAGAAACTAGTGAGGAGAACTGTATGCATAACTGTTATTTAGTCATATCAAGCATCACTTCCGCTACCTACATACCAAAAATAACGACAATTCGTCGACTGGTTCTTGAGTTATCCGCCTTAGAAGATTTTTCAACTAACGATCCTGAAGTTCCAGGACAAGCCGCTGGTGGGCCCAAACTCCCCACTTCTTCCCTAGCCCAAGAGCTATCTACCAAGCAAAATTTGTGACCCTAGTCGAATAACTAGATCATGAGATATCAAAACAGGAAGTTCTGCTGCAGTACCAACAAAAGCCGCCAGGGGGCCCAAAATCTAATCATTTCTAGGTCTCATGAAGACCTATCCACCTACCATGTTTCATGACAATCCATTCATAGCTTCTTGAGTTATGCTGTTCACAGACAGACAGACAGACAGACAGACAGACAGACAGGCAAACAGACAGACAAACGCTACTGAAAACATAACCTTCTAAGGTAACAATGTACCACATGGCCGTAGACATTGATAAATGAAAACAGTAAAAAAAAATCAAAGTCAGCACTTACCAAGATGCCACTGACGCTCCAAAATGCTGCACGACGACACAGATCCTCACGGCTGCAGAGTCAGTGCTGAAGAAACAGAGCAGTCAGGCACGCGTTTATATAGGGACTGAGTGTGTGGATAAAACCGGTCAGGTGGGTTTAAGACAAAAATACAATCACTTTGACAATAACAATAGAGACAACAATATTATTGTTAAAAATGAGATCAAAAGGGCATTTATTTCCATATAATAAGGGTTGTTTTGGCATACTGCGTAATATTATTTGATGAAAGGTCCATAAATGGACTGGAATTACGGTTTAAAAATACATCAAACACCATTGAATTGAAACATAGAAAACGTTTCCATACTATCCACGTCCATATTCTTGTATCCCTACCAATACTACGATCAGTATGTTTGGTATGTCTATAACAGACGGACTGTGACGCCTTGATATCAAACGAACGGTGACCGTGTCTTACTATGTTACTTTATATCACTACTTACCTAACACTCCACAGTCGCATACACACTTCTAGTTCTAATCAACAGGCTACTGAGCATAGAAAGATCGTGATACAAAACTACCGTTATTTTTAATCTAACAGTGGAGTCATCTAGTGAGTACACTACTAATAGAAAAATGGAGTCATCTAGTGACACACTACTAATAGAAAAACAGTAAATAAGCGATCACGTTGGTAAAGGAATAACACAGTGAGATTAAATAGAACTGACAATAAAACGGCCACTCTCCGGTGTTCATCAAATACGTACAACCTTTCCTACTGACCCACATGATGCCACATGATGTAAACTTCTACACAGGCATTGGCAGGCTTTTGCCGGTGTGAGTTTTCGTGTGGGCTTTCAGACTATTTGAGTGACGAAAGCTTCTGTTGCATTTTTCACACGTGTGCGATTTCTCACCAGTGTGAGTCCGCATGTGTCTCTTTAGGTTACTCAGTATAGTAAACTGCCTGCTGCACTCCTCACACCTGTACGGTTTCTCACCGGTGTGAGTCCGCATGTGTTTCTTTAGGTTGCTCAGTACAGTAAAGTGCCTGCTGCACTCCTCACACCTGTACGGTTTCTCACCGGTGTGAGTTTGCATGTGTCTTTTCAGATCAACTAGCTGACTGAACTGCTTGCTGCACTCCTCACAACGATACGGTTTCTCGCCCGTGTGAGTTCTCATGTGGGTTTTCAGATGAGACAGCTGACTGAACTGCTTGCTACACTCCCCACATCTGTACGGTCTCTCACCAGTGTGAGTTCTAATGTGTGTCTTCAGATGAGACAGCCGAATAAACTGCTTGCTGCACTCTTCACATCTGTACAGTTTCTCACCAGTGTGACTTCGCATGTGTGTCATCAGATTACTGAACACGCTAAACTGCCTGCTGCACTCCTCACACCTGTACGTTTTCTTTCCAGTGTGATTTTTCATATGTCTCTTCATATTTGCCAGGACGTTAAACTGTCTGCTGCACTCCTCACACCTGTACGGTTTCTCACCAGTGTGAGTCCGCATGTGTGTCTTTAGATGACCCAGCTCGTTGAACTACTTGTGGCACTCCTCACATCTGAACGGTTTCTCACCTGTGTGAGTCCGCATGTGTTTCTTTAGATGACTTGCGTAACGAAACACCTTGCCACACTCGCTACACTTGTGGGTACGCGTAGGACCCTGCTCTCCATGCCCATTCTCTCCCTCCTCTAGTTTCTGATGAGATTCAGCTCTGGCTGCCATGTTCACCAAATTCCTGATCCTGCAGGAATAATGGGACATTGACTGAAACGAACTTTTGGCCAATATTTCATCTTAAATGGAACTTGTATTTAATATCTTAGTATGGATTATTTATCCTGTATAATTTCTATACTGACAACTAGACACATCATTACATGTTAGGGTTCTGGTTTATAGAAACTAGTGAGGAGAACTGTATGCATAACTGTTATTTAGTCATATCAAGCATCACTTCCGCTACCTACATACCAAAAATAACGACAATTCGTCGACTGGTTCTTGAGTTATCCGCCTTAGAAGATTTTTCAACTAACGATCCTGAAGTTCCAGGACAAGCCGCTAGCGCTAGGGGGCCCAAACTCCCCATTTCTTCCCTAGCCCAAGAGCTATCTACAAAGCAAAATTTGTGACCCTAGCATGCCTAGATCATGAGATATCAAAACAGGAAGTTCTGCTGCAGTACCAACAAAAGCCGCCAGGGGGCTCAAAATCTAATCATTTCTAGGTCTTATGAAGACCTACCCACCTACTATGTTTCATGACAATCCATTCATATCTTCTTGAGTTATGCTGTTCACAGACAGACAGACAGGCAGACAGACAGACGCTACTGAAAACATAACCTTCTAAGGTAACAATGTACCACATGGCCGTAGACATAGATAAATGAAAACAGTAAAAAAAAATCTCAGTCAGCACTTACCAAGATGCCACTGACGCTCAAAAATGCTGCACGACGACACAGATCCTCACGGCGGCAGAGTCAGTGCTGAGAGAAACAGAGCAGTCAGGGACGCGTTTATATAGGGACTGAGTATGTGGATAAAACCGGTCTGGTGGGTTAGACAAAAATACAATCACTTTGACAATAACAATAGAGACAACAACATTATTGTTGAAAATGAGATCAAAGGGGCATTTGTTTCCATATAATAAGGGTTGTTTTGTTTTGGCATACTGCTTAAAATTATTTGATGAGAGGTCCATAAATTTCCTGGAATTACGGTTGAAAAATACATCAAACACCATTGAATTGAAACATAGAAAACGTTTCCATACTATCCACGTCCATATTCTTGTATCCCTACCAATACCACGATCAGTATGTTTGGTACTGATCAAGTTAAAAATGGAGTATCAGATGTCCTAAACATTGTGCCCCCCTCCCCACGTACACCTATTAGTCCACGCATTACGGCAGATTTGAAGTACCTGCTGCGGTACCGTGTCGCCGCGACTATAGGTGGTAAACAAAGGTCTTACCTGTCTATCAAAACTGTCCAGAGTTGATATAGAGTCGAAGTAAGTTGGAAATCGCCTCAGATTGGAAAGAAATGGCACCGGTCGCACACCTACCAGACAAAATGGCGGACAGCGTCTTCACCGGTAGAAGGCAGCAGAACAGTTTCCACCCTATTGTTCTATAGTTAAGAACCCAAAGGTGACCTACTTCGATGCGGTAAAAATCATAGTAGGATGCAAAAGCAAGGTACAGAAATTGAATATCTTTAATTTCAGGGTACCATGTACAAATACATGTATGTGAAAATAAGGCAAAGTTTACATGCTCTTTCTATTTTGACGCCCTCTTTTATTAGCGCTATGCGGAGTTCATGTGAACTGCAGTCAACGCACAATACCAGTCTTTAAAATACCCCAGGAAAAAGAGGACAACTTGGAAAATAGATGATGAACAAGAAAAACAACAACACATGACTTTTGAATTTTTATTGTTGAAACTGAGATGCAGAAAGTTGAAACGTCTCTAACAGCTACATTTAACTTACAGAACACTAGGAATTCGAAAGTACACAATACTTATCAACATTTTAATGCATCTATAACTAACATGTATGATGCAACTAATGCTAAATGCTAAGGATCTAGTACATTTACAGCAATTAGTCAAATATATATAAAAAACAAAACTTTAAACTAAAACCAAAAAAAACTAATGAACTACGTGCTATTACAGACGGACGAAGATGCATAACATCAAAGGAACGGTGTCTTACCATGCACTGTCACTGTAATCCAAACACTCTACAATCCAGTTTCACTAACTACTTCTAATCTTATAACAATGTACGGGTCAAATCGTGAATACTATTGTGAAATCTAGTGACATTTCCTCCGTAAAGTCACCGTTATTTAACAGTGCAGATATGTACGATACTAAAATAGAAAAATTAAAAGTATAATAGGGTCGCATTGGCAAATGTCACACTCAGTGTCATATCCTGAAAATTGACATACGGCGAATAAAACACCGACAGACGTTGGTTGTGACTTAATGCTACTCACCAACAGCTAATTAACTGTTGTTTTTTTACTAATGGAGATCCTAATAAACATAAATATAAACATAAACACAGGATGTAATATTTACACAGATATTAACAGATTGAATCGATGTGACGACTTTCATGTGGACCCTTCACGGTGGTCAAATCAAAAAGTTCCCACCTTTTCTAGAACCCGAACTGGGTTCGATCGAACTCGATCTGAGTAATTCGAACCGAACGCGCGTTCTATTTGGGGGTCATCTCCGGTCATTTACAATAAACCCGCGAAAACAGGCCCTTCCCCCTCCGTGCCTCGCAACAGATTAAAACAACACTTTTCTACAGATACAAACCGTTTCCTGGACAGTACATGTACGCTATCATTTTGTTGTAGACATGTAACATGTAGCGAATCTACTGTCGTATCCGTGGGTGACCTTGAATATTGTAATGATTCTTAACGCTAGTATCAACAACACACTCCCCACTTTCGGGCGACATGACATGTCTGCAAAACTCGTTAAGTATTGGAAGCATAAAGAGTCCAACATACCTCATTCACGGCTCAAAATGACTGTAACGGTTGTCCCCAGAATCGTGTTTTAGGGATTTTTGAAAAATGGCCTCAATTTTAAATTATGGATAATTTAGTGCGAAAAATGTCCAAAAATGCCGTTTTTTCACCAATATGTCGCCAAAAACCATACTTAAAATCAGAAATTAAAAAATTCCTAAAACACGATTTTTGATGTTATTCCCAGTCGTCGAAAAATATAGGAATCAGGGATTTAGGGTAATACACGTAGCCAATACTTAACGAGGTTTGCCTAAAACGATGACTCTGACTGACTCTGGCAGGCGCTCCGAAACCCGAAAATAAACTTATTTTGGAGCGAAACTTTTACAAACCAGTGATTTAACCCTATCTAGACCGGGGGGGGGGGGGGGCTAAAAGTGCCCGCGCCAACTTTGACGTCGGATAACGTCTGAACGGCTTGAGCTAGAACCACCAAACTTGGTGACTTTTCCTAAAATACAGTTGGCAACAATTTCGTATCAGTGTAATAAGTTCATGATTTTTTGTGTTGCCATGGCAACGGGTTTCTGACAGGCATTTTTTTGCGAAATTCAGTAATTTTCCTCTTAACAATAGATTTTTCAGGGTTTTATGTCAAGTTACACATGCTTTCTAATATTAATAACATTTAATGTAATTGTATGTAATTCTTATTAATAAAAGTGCATAAATTATGCTAATTTGATGACGTCATTGGTCAAAATCCAAGATGGCGGACCATATCATTACATTAGGTATATAAGGGTAATTTTCCTTAAAATTTCATCACTACTTCGATTTTTTCTTACAAAAAAGGTTCATATAAACGTCTTTAGTCTATTTCCAATGTATTTTTAGACTTTATCTTGAAAAAAAAACTATTTTTCAAAATGCAAGATTTATGATCCAAAATGGCCGCCAGCTGAAATATGCATGACGTCATTTATGACGTCATAGGTGTTGCTATGGGCAACATAAGTCTCAGTACACCCTAATATTCTATCATAAACACTTTTTGTTAAAGTCATGTTGTGTACGGTTGCGTTTTAAGAGAATAACCTATCTAGACGGTTTTGGCCATTAAAATCACATTAATGACGTCATAATGACGTCATATGACGTCATAACGGCATGAAAATTGTCATTATGATTCATTTTTAGGAGCACACCATCCTCTGAAAATTTGGTGATCATACGATATACCGTTCATGAGTTCTGAGGGGGGGGCCGAATGAGCCCCCCCCCCCGGCCCCACGAATCCAAAAAAGCCCGGTCTAGATAGGGTTAACGTAAAAATCTAACATTAAAATTATGTAAACACGATAAGTTCATTTTATTTTGACGAAATTTACCCTTCGATACTATTTGTTTATTTTCAAATGTTTTACGGTTAGCCCGAAATTGCGTCTTGTAACCCGATACTTTTTCGAACGCGCCTAGAAATGGGAAAGAATACCGTAGCAACAGACCACCGTGCTTAGACTTATTGAATGGCGAAAGATTTTTGTTGCATTTTTCACACGTGTATTTCTCATGTATGAGTCCGAATGTGTACCTTCAAACTTGCCAGCTGACTAAAATGCTTGCTGCACTCCTCACATCTGTACGGTTTTTTCACCAGTATGAGTCCGCATGTGTTTCTTTAGACTACCCAACTCAATGAACTGCCTGCTGTAACGGTTCTGGTTTACAGAAACTAGTTGTTTGAGTTTGTGTAGCGGTAAAACCCATTCAAAAGAATTTGTTTGATCAGAGAACAAAGGAGGTACCGGAAGGCCACCCTGATTTGCATAGAGCAAAATCTTTGCGGCACAGTATAAGACAGGGGCTTGTGTAGGCAACATGGCAACTTAACCCAAACGCAAACGTAAATTGTGTTTAATGTGGGTGGACTTACAATGCAACTGAACCTGGTTTCATACAGACTCATAAATGTCTAAAGGAACCTGGTTTGGTAATTCTGATGATTAACCCTCAAACACCCGAACGGGGTCCATTTGGACCCCAGGCGTATATTTATATGTGCTATTTGAAAATTTTTGATTCGAAAAAAAATTCCTCCTGTGACTTTGTCAATAAACCTCTTCTTCAAGTTCTCCAAAATTTTTTTGGAGATCGGCACAAATTTGTAAAAATAACAAGGGGAAGTCTGATTAAGACCGTCTGGGGTCCAAATGGATCCCAGCCATGATATGTGCATTTTCCTACACACGAAATTGTTCGGATGTCCTTAATATGTCTTCAAGGAAGCATAATTGCTTTACTATTATGTAGTTTGCCAAGTAACCTCAACCTCAGGAATTATGTCATCAGGTTTTCACAGGTCATTAACTTTGACCATCATATGAGGTCAAAGGTCACCTCAATGTTCATGCCTGCAGGCCTTTCTTTTTTTGCATAAATTATGAATTATTTTACACCTTATCATGCCAAAATTTACCTCTTACTATGTTTAAACAATGCATGTGCAAAGATCACTAAAAAGAATGCAAAAAGGAATATGAATTTAAGATAAACAAAACGAAGTCCATTTGGACCCCGTTCGGTCATTGCGGTCACAAAAACAGTTCGGGTGTTTGAGGGTTAAATGAACATTTAGCAGGTCCAGCTTAGCCCTGGTTCAAAATTTGTCAGAGTAAACACAAATAAGTTTCTTCGCTGACAGATTTATAATGTTAGCTACATTACGTTGCCAACTGGCAGTAGTAAAAAAAGGACAAAAAAACAAATCATATTCAGCACTTACCAAGACGCTCTGACGCTCCAAAGTACCGCACGATGTTTTTACGACAACTCAGGTCCTCACAGATGCAGAGTCAGTACTGACAGAACAGAGCAGTCAGGGACGCGTTTATATAGGGACTGAACGGGCGGATAAAACCAGTCCGGTAGGTTTAACTTGATTACGACACAAAGGAAATTACTAGTACTATGTTACATGTGCTGATTTGCATATGGGTGGATCAGACAACATCCTTAGACAACAACACAATCACTTTGACAATAACAACAAAGACAACAACATATAACGTGTTTTAATTTCTTGTTGAAACTGAGATCAAAGGGACTTTTGTTTGCATACAGTAAGGCCTGTTTGATGTTGGCATACTGTTTAATATTATTTGATGAAAGGTCTCTAAATGGCCAATTACGGTTTGAAAGTACATCAAAGTTTGATCAAACACCTTTGAATTGACGCATACAAAACGTTTCCATACTATACACGTCCATATTCTTGTATCGACTTACCAACACCACGACCAGTATATTTGGCACTGATCAAGTTGAAAATGGAGTACTGCACGGTATCAGATATCTGTATCTGTATTTAAATAGCCAGTTACACATTATCCATAGCCACATTATCCATAGCCAAATCACGACGCACTTAAAAAGTTACAACATATTGACGGACTACCAGCATGGATTTAGAGCCAAGCGATCCACAGAAACACAGCTTATACTAACAGTTCATGACATAGCTGGCGCACTGAAAAGCAACTCAGGCAGTTTAAGGCCTGTGACAGTTTCTATCGAACATGAATCTCGAACCACTCAGTGACCGCAGGTAACCCCGAGGGAACGTGACGTCGTTAGAATAGTCCAATGCTATAGTGTAACATTACATTGTCAAAACAGGAAATTACAATACAAGCAACACGCTAATTACTTACAGGAATCCTCGTAAATGTTGATAGTTACAGAAATTGTCAAGTATTTATATATCAAATAAGGGGACCCCGCGGAAGCGGCATAATGGTACAGCCCGAACGTTCGAACACGTTCGAACCCCCCGGGTGGCGGGAAAACGTGGACTGACGCCCGGAGCTGACAGCGGAACGCGTATACAAGGTTTAAATGCTATTGCTTAGGTCGAAATCGCATTATTGATAAAAAAGTAGTTATTTTGTAATCATTATAGCTTGCAGATAAATGTTATCCAAGGGTATTTTACCACAGAATGATAATATTTTAGTAAGAGCAATGTTTCAGTGAAAAAATAGAAAAAAATCACTGTTTTTAATGTTTTGGCCCCCAAAAAAATCACTATACCGTTACAAAAAACAAAATACCTATGAACAGATTAATTCCGTTTTAACCCTAAACAGTACACCTGGGGTCCGCGCGGACCCCAGCACTATATATTCTGTAATATTTTTTTTGTTTCTAAAGATTTTTTTCTGAAATTTCAAGTAATTGTCACCCACAAAGTTGTGCCTCAACACAGTGCAAAAAAATCCGTTTCCCCCATTTTTTAAAAATTTTGTATCTGATTTTCTTTTGGGGTCCGCGCGGACCCCAGCCGGCTCTCGATCGTAATAGATAGACTGGCGTTCTTATACTTAACTTTTTTTCTTATACTTTACTTTATTTTCAGGCTTTCTAACATTAATAACATTTTATATAATTTAATGTGATTTTTATTAATAATTTATGCTAATTTGATGACGTCATTGGTCAAAACCAAGATCCAAGATGGCGGATAATTAAATATGTATGACGTCATTGTATGACGTCACTGGTGTTGCTAAGGGCAACATAAGCTTTAGCAGACCTTATCATTTTCTCATAAACACTTTTTGTTAAAGTTGCGTTGTATACCATTAAGTTTTAAGAGAATAACCTATTTATAACGGTTTTAGCCATTAAAATCATATGAATGACGTCATAATGACGTCATACTACGTCATAACGACATCAAAATTGTTGTATAGATTAATTTTTACTAGTACACCATCTTCTAAAAATTTGGTGGCCATACGATATACCGTTTCCGAGTTCTGATAGGGGCAAAAAGCCCCCTCCCCCAGTCCCACGAACCTCCAAACTTTAAAAAACGGGTATTTCTTGATTCCTTGTTTTCTTCACCAAAAAATTGGAAAAGGTAAAAATATATGATTTTTGTACGTAATGTGGACTCAGAGGTTTACACATCGATTCAGCAAAACAATTGAGCTGGTAGCATACTGATAATTTCTAAAAATTAGCAAAAAACTGTTTTGGGGTCCGTGCGGACCCCAGGTGGACAGATTAATCAGTCCGGGAAGGTGTACTGTTGAGGGTTAAATAAGGTCTTATCTTGTAAAAGAATCAAGGCTAAAATCCCTGTATCCGCAAAGGCATTGATACATCAAGGAAACAGCACTATTTTTAACCAAAAAGCTTTATTTTTAACCCAAAATTATCGTACATCAAATGAGTTTGCATATGTATATTTTATTCTCGGCTTTCAGTCACGTGACTCGACCTTAGCAACGGTTGCCATCCGCCATGTTGGAGCCCCTACCCTGCCCCGCGTCGCCTGCGCTTAGCATACATAGTTCATTGTATTGTAGTCGGTTGCGGGTCAAAAAGTGGTAATCACAGCGTATCTTTTCAACGTGTGATTACAAATCAAGGAAAGGACCACGAAAAGCTGACCGAAGAGCGTCGCAGATTGTGGATTTCTGCGATTAGCCGCGGGGATATGGCCACAAAAAATATCGAGACTGAACGAGTTTGCGGTCGCCATTTTGTCTCTGGGAAAGCTGCACCCGTCTGGGACCGACACAACGTTGACTGGGTACCTACTCTCAGCCTGGGAAGAAAAGGGTATACAGAGAAGATCGCACGAAAGAAAAACAACAGAAGGAGGCAGGAGCGAGGGCCGAAAGGGCGAAAGAACGCAACAAGCGGGTCGCCGAACAGCATCTCGAGGCTGACGCCAAAAGGACACCACAAAAATTATGCTACTGGGCATCGCGTGCGGGATCTTCCCTTCACCGAAGTCGGAAATGTTCCTGTAGATACAGAATTGGCGGAGGAAGAAAGTGAAGAGCCAATGAATGCTGAAACACAGACAGATGAGTTGCAGTATGTGTTTAGCAACGTGCAACGTGCCAGCTTACCAAAATTCGAAGATTGTTGAAACACAAACAGATGAGTTCCAGTACATGTTTGGTGCGTCAACCTATCAAGCCCCGAACAGGGAGTACTTTCAATCTGATGATGAAGTTAATAAGTTTTTATACTGGTTACCTTCGTATGAAGTTATTATGGATGTTTTTAATCACGATTCTCCATAATTTTGTAAAAAAATTGAATTCGCACCGAAGCCATACAATGGTTAACACACAGACAACAATTCTGTATGTAAAGTAACCTAATTCACACATGGACGTTCACTGAATGAATATGCAGAACAAGTCTTTTGATGTATGGTAAGAAAAAAGGTTGTCACCTTCATGGCAAGTTTTTGGATAAACACAAGGTGTAAGGACAATGTACCTTCAACTAAGGATATAGTTCAATGTCACCTGACATTGATTTGTGAATGTTGGGGGAATCTTGCTAAGGGGAGACTTGTACTGTGTTAGTAACAAGAAAATAAAAATACAAGACACGAAATGTTGTGGACCTCATGTAGTTCATCTTTACTCTGACCAAGGAGGTTAAAAATCCGTGCCAGGCTCTTGTTCAAAACAAACCACTTTGAGTTTTACGAAGTTTAGGTTGAACTGCTATGCATATTTACATATACAACATCATAATCTATTTACATGTATACAGCTATTAATTTAAGTAATAAAATGCTATATATAGATAGCCCTATAACGCAAGATAGATCTATTCCATACCACATGTGTCTTACAAAGTAGGAAACATGCTAATTGTGCCCTCCTTTAGACATTACAACAAATGCAGCTGCATTCTGGGCACATCAAAAGTAACATCGACTGATCGAGGATCAGTTGCAAACAGAAGGGGCCCCGCATGCCCTTTTCCGTAGAGCGTAATCGGCCGTTTTAATTTTACGTAGAGCGTAGACGGACCGCTCTAATCATGGAGTTCTTATATTTTAACTCCATGCTCTAATTCAACGTAGAGTGTAATCGGCGCATTTTCCGTAGAGCGTAATTTGCCGTTTAATTCTACGTAATGCGTTGTAGTGCCCCGTAATTTACCGTAGAACGTAATCGAGAGATTTCCTGAATTCAGCGTAATACGTAGCCGGCTCTCAAAATTTAGCGTAGAGCGTTGTCGGGACCCCCCCATGCGGGCCCCCACAGAATACAGAATGTCGCAAATGCTATAGCAAATATTCCACAGTCAATGCTGTTAGTCTGATGCTGTACAGGTACACAATCCAATGGATCTAAAGTTCCGCCAAGTAGGTCATTTGTCTGTTCTTCCACTTCTTGAGGTACGACATCATGGTACAGACTATCATACAGGTGTACTTTTCCCGGTAAACAACCCACAAAGCTGATACATACACAGTGAGGCTTGGCCTATATGCAATATCTGTATACATTCTCCTGAAACAACGTCATTGTTACCAAGGAGCTTCTACAAGCTCCTTGTTGTTACGGACAGGTCCTAGCGCTGGGCGTTGCAAGCCTTCTACTGCTGGATTAACTAGTTAGTAAGTACCTGTGCAGCATGTACAATCTCACCTTGGTGCTAGAACTCACACTCCGAGTCACCGGTGACAGCCCAACGAAATCTCCGACCTTAGCACTAAAAATGCCGTCAAGAATCTGCTTAAGTCCTAATGACAATATTCACAATCCACTTTATGCATATCTTGTGAGATATGGTGTCCAAAAAAGTTTTTTCACGGTAAAACTACAACTACAAGCTAAGTACGTAAACAAATGCCGTTCTTCCAACGCCGATACTAAAGTTTACTCCCGTAAACTCAAGGCGGCTGACTAAATTTCTGTCAACAAGGATCACAAGCCATCATGTGAAATTCTTTATGGGATTCCAACGGAGAGATGCTAGTATTTTTGGTACATTTTAAAAATATTCATGCCGAAAGTAAGCGGAACTCCAGTGTGCCAGCGCGGCGAAACTGAAAGGGCGAGATTAAAAGTACACTACAAAGTCGCCCGCGGGCATGGGTAAAAACTGTAGCATTTTGCAATATTACTATATGGAATATTGACCCAAAATCCATGAATTTCAAAACAGCAATCTCTAGTAAAAACATTAAATAAGGATTTACAGAATACAATGTACTACCAAGAAAAGCTAAAACTTAGGCTTACCATTGATTGAAGATGACCCTCCCGCTCCACTCCAAAAAGGTTCTTTAGGATCCCGCTACGCGAGTTTGTCACGAGAAGGAATCAGACAGACACACGGGTGACTCGCACACAGAGCAGATCCACAGAGGACTGCTCAAGACACTGATCACAGAACAAGTTCTCTTTCTTTTAAATAATTTATTGAGAAAGTATGACACTTAGGTGACAGACGTACGACTCCTGTCCGCAGTAGGACTCCTCCTGTAGCAGATAGCCCTTTGAAGTTCATTCACACATCAAAAGGCTTCCTATTCTTTCACAAATGTGACAATGTGTTTAAAGACTGCAGAAATATCGTGTAGCTCAACATTAATTTATATATAATACTTCGGTGCGACTGTCGCGACACGCGTCAGTTGAACACTTTCGGGCCGCGGAGGCCGAGGCGCCGGGCCGGCCGGGGGCACCAACATGGCGGACGCCCATATTTGGAAAGCCCCGTGACGTCACGTGAAAGCCTAGAATATGTACCGTTTAGCTTTAACTGTGTGTGAAGTTTCGTGATGATACGGTCATGCGTTTAAGAGTTACAAGCATATACATGTTTTACCACCAACTAGCCCGGTGTCACAGGCCTTAAACTACCTGAGAAAAGGGAGGTAAATTTAGCAATACTTGATTTCACAAAAGCTTTTGACAAAGTTCCCCATGACAGACTCATCTCAAAACTGGAGTATTATGGAATCCAAGGCCCCACGCTGAAGTGGTTAAGGTCTCATTCCGGTATTCTTCCGCGTAGATCCTACCCAAGAATTAAATGCGTGTATGGATGTGTGTTTATATCCGCCAGAAATTGCATTTTAGCTAAGTCAGGTGGCACCAACCGCTTGTGATATGAGAGGTTGTTTGTATGTGCTAAAATTAGTGGGTAAGTGTTGACATCGATCCGCGCGACAGGTCGGATGTTTACACGCTGTTGTGATGGGTAATGCGGTCAGGAGGTAGCAGCGCTGGAGGACCACTGGCGGAGAGTGGCCAAGTGCAGTTTATAAATGCCATAATGGGAGATTGTTGTGTTAGATCTGGTCGGCATTTTTTTGACGTAATGTAGGGCTATTGTGCTCAAAATTGATTGGATAGACTAGATGGCTGTCATTCAAATTATTGGGTTTTGGCCTATGTAAAGTTACGTATTTTGCCATAGGCGGCTATAGTTAAGAAAAACTCACGAATGAGACCTTAAAGGCTTTCCTGACCAACAGAGAGCAGACAGTAGTGGTGGAAGGAAAGACCTCGGCCTCAGTTAGAGTAGCGTCTGGGGTTCCACAGGGGAACGTCCTGGGACCATTGCTCTTCCTCTTGTATATAAACGACCTACCATATGAACTTGATTCAAATGTGAGATTATTTGCCAATGTCTTTACAGAATGACTCACACCTTCTGCAAAAAGATTTAAACACCCTCGAAGAATGGCAAAGCAAATGGCTAATGCAGTTTAACCCCGAAAAATGCTAAATGATGCACAAAGCAAACAAACGAATACCACATGTAACTAGCTACCGGTTTTGTGGTCAGGCCTTAGCAACAACAAAACCCACCCGTACCTGGGCGTTACACTAACAAGCAGCTTGAAGTGGGGAGCGCATGTTAACAATATCACAACGAAGGCGAAACAGACATTGGGAGTGATCAAACGTAATCTGTGGGCATGCCCAACAAGAGTAAAAACACTTGCTTCACATCACTCGTAAGACCCAACCTAGAATACGCCGCGACAGTATGGGCTCCATATACAAAGAAAGACAAAGATCATCTAGAAAGGGTACAGTTCACTACACTGTCCCCATGTATACTTGGGATTTTCCACGCATCACGGCCGATTTGAAATACCTGCTGCGGCACCGCGACGCAGCGACTTCAGCTGGTAAACAAAGGTCTTACCTGCCTATCAAAACTGCCCAGAGTTGATATAGAGTCGAAGTAAGTTGGAAAACGCCGATTGGATTTGAAACAAATGACATGTACACCCCTCTCACGGCTAAATATGGCGGACAAGCGTCTTCACCGGTCGAAGGTAGGAGAACACAGTTTCCGCCCTATGGGGATTTCTATAGTTAAGAACCCAAAGGTGACCTACTTCAATGCGGTAAATATCATAGTAGTGTGAACAAGCAAGGTACAGAATTAAAATAGGTCCAATTTCAGGGCACCATGTAGAAATATGTGAAAATAAGCTAAAGTTTGCCAGTTTCCCTTTTGATACCCTCTTTTATAAGCGCTATGCGGAGGTCATGTGAACTGCAGCCAATGCACAACACTAGTCGATAACATCCTTCAGGAAAAAGAAGACTACTTGGAAAATAGATGATGAACAAGAAAAACAACAACACATGACTTTTTATTTCTTTACTGTTGAAGCTGTGATGCAGAAAGTTGAAAAATCTCTGACAGCTACATTTAGCTTACAAAACACCGGGAAGCAAACAATACTTAGCAACATTTAAATGCATCTGTAACTAACATGTATGCTACAACTGATTCTAAACGCTAAGGATCTAGTAACTTTACAGCAATTAGTCGAATATATATAGAAAGGAAAACTTCAGTTACTAAAACAAAGAAACCAGTTAACTACGTGCTATTACAGACGGACGAAGATGCCTTAACATCAAAGGAACGGTGTCTAACCATCCAACTCTCACTATTATCCAAACACTCTAAAATACAATTTTACTAACTACTTCTAATTCTAATCAACAATGTACGGGTCATGCTTGAATCGTGATAACTGTAGTTGTGAAATCTAGTGACACTTTTTCTGTAAAGTCACCGTTATTTTTACAGTGCAGCTATCCACGATTCTAAAAAAGGAATATTAAAAGTATATGAGGTTACATCGGCAAATGTATCACCTAGTTTTATGTGTGAATCCGCATGTGTCTCTTTAGGTTGCATAGTGTAGTGAACTGCCTGTTGCACTCCTCACATCTGTAGGGTTTCTCCCCAGTGTGCGTTCGCATGTGTTCATTCAGGCTAAATAGCCGACTGAATTGCTTGCTGCACACCTCGCAACTATACGGTTTTTCTCCAGTGTGAGTCCGCATATGTCTCTTCAAGCCAGATAACTGACTAAACTGCTTGCTGCACACCTCACAACTATACGGTTTTTCACCTGTGTGTGTCCGCATGTGTGTCTTTAGATTGCACAGTGTAGTGAATTGCATGCTACACTCCTCACATCTGTACGGTTTTTCACCAGTGTGCGTCCGCATGTGTTTCTTTAGACTACCCAACTCAATGAACTGCCTGTTGCACTCCTCACATCTGTAGGGTTTCTCGCCGGTGTGAGTCCTTATGTGTTTCTTCAGACTATCCACCCGGCTGAACTGCTTACTGCACACATCGCAACGGTACGGTTTTTCTCCAGTGTGAGTCTGCATATGTCCTTTCAAGGCAGATAACTGACTAAACTGCCTGCTGCACTCCTTACACCGATAGGGTTTGTCACCTGTGTGAGTCCGCATGTGTGCCTTCAGATTACTCAGCTTGCTGAACTGCCTGTTGCAATCCTCACATCGATAAGGTTTCTCGCCGGTATGAGTTCTAAAGTGCTCCTTTAGATGACCTGCGTAACGAAACTCCTTGTCGCACTCGCTACACTTGTGCGTACGCGGAAAATCCTCCTCCCTATGCCTATTCTCTCCCTCCTCTGGTTTCGGATGAGATTCAGCTCTGTCCGCCATGTTGGTCAAACTCCTGATCCTGCAGGAACCATGTACAATTTAATATCAGATTTATGGCATTAAGAATCTTGTATACTGTGAAACATGCATACTGACAAATGTATGGAAACATGCCATTACATGTAACGGTTCTGGTTTATAGAAACAAGTTGATTGGTCTGTGAAGCGGTAAAACCGGATTGGAAGGTTATGTTTGATCAGGGAACAAAGGAAGTACCGAAAGGCCACCATGCTTCGCAAGACAGAAGCTTTTGTATGCAACATTGTAGCTTAAGCCAAAATGTGAACGTAAATGTTTATGTGGGTGGATTTACAATGCAACATACAAGTCTTCTGAACATGGTTTCATACAGACTCATAAATGTCTGTAAAGGAACCTGGTTTGGTAATACTGATGATTTAAACGAACATTTAGCCGGGTAGCTTAGGCAAGTTTCAAAAGTTAGTCGACAAGTAGACACAAATAAGTTTCTTCGCCGGCAGATTTTCAATGTTAGCTACATCAAAATTCCAACTGGCAGTAGTCAAAGAAAGGTACAGGTAAACAAAATCATATTCAGCACTTACCTAGATGCACTGATTCTTCAAACTACTGCACGATGTTTTCACGACGACACAGATCTTCACGTCTGCAGAGTCAATACTGACGGAAACAGAGCAGTCAGGGGCGCGTTTATATAGGGACTGTGTGGGTGGATAAAACCGGTCCGGTGAGTTTTACTTGATTACGATACAAAGGAAAGCATCATGTCACATGTGCTGATTTGCATAGGGGGAACCAGACAACATTCAGTAGTCAGTCAATACCTTCAGGTAGGGGCTGGCCCAGTACATGGGACACCCTAGGTCTGACTCCCAGATGTAGACGGGATTCATAGTGCGGTCTCTCAGCAGTGCACCATATTTTTGTTTTGTTTTGTTTTGTTTTGTTAGACACTTTCTTCTTATCCGTACTAGCCGTGCCCCATTAAAGGCTTTGCCCAATAATGTAACTATATAGATAGATACAGAACATTCTTAGGAGAAAGAGGACAACTTTTTAAAAAAGCTACGGTAAACAATAAAGACATTATGTGTTTTCGTTTATTGGTAAAACTGAGATGCAAAAAGCTGACAAATCCCTAACAGCTACATTTAAGAAAGCAAACAATGCTTCGCAACATTTCAATGCATTCATAACTAACATTAAACAGCAACTGAAACGAAGATAAATAGAAAGATACAAGTGGAACTTCAGTTACTAAAACAAAGAAAACTAGTTATAACTAAGTATTATAACAGACGCCATGACAACAAACGGTGTCCTTCTTTTACTTCTGACCAAACAGTCGCATACAGACTTCTCGTCTTCTAGTTCTAATCAACAGGTTACGGAGCATGCAAAGATCGTGATACAAAATTACCGTTCTTTTTAATCTAACAGAAGAGTCACCTAGTGAGCACACTACTAATATTATTTTTCACACGTGTACGCAATTTCTTTAATACTAGTGTGAATCCTAACGTGTGTCTTTAGATTTCATGCATACACATAAACGTCTTTAAATGGTTTTAAGACGGGTGTCTTTAGATTTGATAGGTAGTTATACTGCTTGCTACAGTCCTTACTTATGTATGGTTTCTCAACACAGTGAGACCCAGGTGTTGCTGTACCTTTACACAAAAATCACAGTATTTCGTCGGTGTGAGTTTGCACTTGCACATACTACTTAAATGACGAAGCTTTTGTTGCATTTTTTTACACGTGTACGGTTTCTCATGTGTCAGTCTGCATGTGAGCTTTCCGACTTCCCATCTGACTAAACTGCTTGCTGCATCCCTTACATTGGTACGGTTTCTCACCGGTGTGAGTCCGCATGTGTCTCTTCAGATGAGACGACAGAGTAAACTGCTTGCTGCATTCCTCACATCGGTACGGTTTCTCACCAGTGTGGGTTCTCATGTGCCTTTTCAAATCATTCGACCTGCTAAACGGCATACTACATTCCACACAACGATACGGTCTGGTATGTTTTACTTGATTCCGATATAAAGGAAAGCGCATATGTGCTAATTTGCATAGGGGAATCAGACAACATCGTTCAAGAAAAAGAGGACAAGTTGGAAAAGAGTTAATGAACAAGAAAGACAACAACACATGACGTGTATGAATTTTATTGTTGAAACTGAGATGCAAAAAGTTGACAAATTCTAACAGCTAGCTCGCAGAACACTTAGTAGAACAAATAATATTATCAACATTTTGATGCATCCATAACTAACATCTAACTACAGCTACATGTTATTCTAAACACTTAGGATAGAATGTATTTACAGCGGTTAGTAATCTTCATGAAGAGAAGAGTATACCTTCAGTAACTAAATCAACCAAAAAAAAACACCGATAACTGAAGCAGATGGGCAGTGACTCGTTGACATCAAACGAACAATGTCTTACCATGTAACTCTCTGCTCAAACACCCCACGGTCGTATTGTCACACAACTTCTAGATCTAATAAAGATGCTACTGAGCATGCAACGATCGTGATCGTGACAACAAGAGAACTTGTCACATACAGTGGTATAACAGGCGGGCGATAATTGTCCAAACTCTGTACAATCGCCTTTTTACACACTTCTTCTAGTTCTAATCAACAGGCTACAGACATACAACAATCGTGATTTAAAAAATTCTTATTCTTAATTTCACACTGTAGTTGCGAAGAGAAATAAGCAGTCGCGTTGATAAGAGAATAATTAATGGAGATCAAACAGAACTGACATCTACAATTCCTCAATCCCTTAACCCTAAACAGTACACCTGGGGTCCGCGCGGACCCCAGCACTATATATTCTGTAATAGTTTTTTTATTTCTAAAGATTTTTTTCTGAAATTTCAGGTAATTGTCACCCACAATGTTGTGCCTCAACACAGTGCAGAAAATTCCGTTTCCCCCGTTTTTTTAAATTTTGTATCTGATTTTCTTTTGGGGTCCGCGCGGACCCCAGCCAGCTCTCGATCGTAATAGATACACTGGCGTTCTTATACTTAACTTTTTTTCTTATACTTTACTTTATTTTTAGGCTTTTATGATAAGTGACACATGCTTTCTAACATTAATAACATTTTATATAATTTAATGTGATTTTTATTAATAATTTATGCTAATTTGATGACGTCATTGGTCAAAACCAAGATCCAAGATGGCGGATAATTAAATATGTATGACGTCATTGTATGACGTCACTGGTGTTGCTAAGGGCAACATAAGCTTTAGCAGACCTTATCATTTTATCATAAACACTTTTTGTTAAAGTTGCGTTGTATACCATTAAGTTTTAAGAGAATAACCTATTTATAACGGTTTTAGCCATTAAGATAATATGAATGACGTCATAATGACGTCATACTACGTCATAACGACATCAAAATTGTTGTATTGATAATTTTTACTAGTACACCATCTTCTGAAAATTTGGTGGCCATACGATATACTGTTCCCGAGTTCTGAGGGGGGCAATAAGCCCCCTCCCCCAGTCCCACGAACCTCCAAAGCTTTAAGAAACGGGTATTTCTTGATTCCTTCTTTTCTTCACCAAAAAATTGGAAAAGGTAAAAATGTATGATTTTTGTGCGTAATGTGGACTCAGAGGTTCACACATCGATTCAGCAAAACAATTGAGCTGGTAGCATACTGATAATTTCTAAAAATTAGCAAAAAACTGTTTTGGGGTCCGTGCGGACCCCAGGTGGACAGATTAATCAGTCCGGGAAGGTGTACTGTTGAGGGTTAATCGAATACCTACTAGCTTCGCCACATGATGTAATCTTTACAGTGACATTGGAAGCCTTTTTAGTTGTGAGTTTTCATGTGGGCTTTCAGACTACATGAATATCGAAAGCTTTTGTTGCATATTTCGCACGTGTATGGTTTCTCACCAGTGTGAATTCGCATGTGTTTCTTCAGACTACCCAGCTCACTGAAATGCTTGTTGCATTCCTCACATCGATATGGTTTCTCACCCGTATGAATTCGCATGTGTTTCTTCCGACTACCCATCTCACTGAATCGCTTGTTGCACTCCTCGCACCTGTACGGTTTCTCTCCGGTGTGAGTCCGCATGTGTCTCTTTATCAGTCACATGACTGAACTCCATGTTACACACTTCACACTTGTACGGTTTCTCCCCAGTGTGAGTTGATATGTGCCTCTTAAGATGACACAGCGCAGTAAACTGCCTACCGCACTCCTCACATCTGTACGGTTTCTCACCAGTGTGGGTCCGCATGTGTTCCTTCAGGCTAAATAGCCGAGTAAACTGCTTGCTGCACTCCTCAACTATATGGTTTCTCTCCAGTGTGCGCCCGCATGTGTTCCGTCAGATGACCCAGTTGAGTGAACTGTCTGCTGCACTCCCCACATCCGTAAGGTTTCTCACCTGTGTGAGTCCGCATGTGTGTCTTCAGATTACTCAGCAGACTGAAGCTTTTGCCGCATTTCTCACACCGATAAGGCTTCTCACCTGTGTGAGTCCGCATGTGAGTCTTCAGATGATACCGGGAACGCAACTGCTTGTCACACTCGCTACACTTGTGGATACGCGGAGGACCTTTCTCTCTGTGTCCATTCTCTCCCTCTTCTTGTTTCAGATGAGATTTAGCTCTGTCTGCCATTTCGGTCAAACTGCAGATCCTGCAGGAACAACGTAAAATTCAATATATCAGATTTATGGCATTGATAATCTTGTGTACTGTATAACGTCCATACTGACAAATGTATAGAAACATGCCATTACTGTTACATGTAACGGCTCTGGTTTATAGAAACCAGTTTTTTGGCTCAAGCAACTGGATATGATTTTGGAAACGGTCAGACGTTTCAGGTAGCATCCACTACCTTTCGTCAGTGACACTAAAGGACTGCAGGAGAATTGCTGGTTTATAAGCACAAACCATTGATTGATATGCAAATAAGTAAATACATTTTTTTTTGTGAAAGTCCAAAAGGAAACAAAAGTTAGACAAGTCAAGACAATTTTTGTAAAAGGCCAAGCCAAGTTAGACAAGTCAAGAACAAGAATAATGCAAATTAGTGAAGAAGCTCCTGTTGTTTCAGAACAGGAGCTTAAGTGTTGTCTGTCCTTGGGGCTGGGAGCGCCAAATCCCAAGTTCCCGAGAGGTCTACCCGTAGTCCCCCCTCCCTGTTGAGGGTGGGGTTGTACATTCTTTCATATATAGCTTCTCTAACTCCTCGTTCCCACCAGCGGGTTTCGCGGTCTAAGATATCCGTGGACTCGAGTTTAAAAGAGTGCCCCTGGTTGTGTTGTAGGTGGTGGAAAATGGCTGAGGAGTAGCCATTAGCGCTAGGTCTGCAATGTTCCTTGTATCTTACTTTCAGTGGTCGACTGGTCTCTCCAATGTAGGTGTTATTACAATTGGGCTCTTCACATTTGAGTCTGTAGATGACATTAGCCTTGGTACCTTTGTGAGGTCGGTCCTTGGGGTGTACCAGTTTTTGTCTAAGGGTTGAGTGAGGTTTGAAATTTGTGGCAATGTTGAAGTTTTGGAAGATCCCTTTCTAAGACTACTGTGCATCTGCCTTTGTCTGCAGGAAGGATCAAAATATCTTGATTAGTGGCCAAATCTTTGAGAGCGGTTCGTTCTTCCCGGGTTATGTTGCTAGCAGGGGGTTTGGAAACTTTCAGGGTTGTGGCTACTTTGGTGCGCAAGGCTTCTGCTTGTTTTTGTGTGTTTTTGGCCCGGTGAATTGCTGACTCCGTTTCTGTGACAATGTCGATGCTAGGAATCCTGTTGGGTGTTACTGCAAAATTTAGGCCTTTAGAAAGCAGTGATTTCTCTGGTTCTGTGAGAGTATGGCTACTTAGGTTTTTTACCCACCTCTCGTCTGTTCTAGTCTGTGTTGTGGTTTTGGGTTCAGAACTGCTTGATCTCCAATTCGGGGCGCTATCTGCTCTGCTGACGGTAATCCTTTGCTGTAGGCGTTCAAATTTGGTCTTCTGTCTGTCTTTCCCCTTCTCGTGCTGAGCAAGCTGTCCGCGTGTTATGAACTCTTTAGTTTCGGTAAAAGTCTCGTCTAATAGTTGCTCCCTCAGTAGTTTTTCCAGGTTAGTTTTCCTCGCTTTTAGACCGTCTAATTTGTAGTTTATCGGTCTTACCCTTTCGTTTAGTAGTTTCCTTTCAGCGTTGAAAATGATCTTGTTGGCGTTGAAGCCTTTGATGGAGGTTTTTAGGCGTAGGCTGGTGGGTGTGACACTTACCTTGAGGCAACGTAGGCTGAAGCGTAGATGGTTCCGGAAATCTGCAATCTTCCTGCTGGTCTTCGCCAGGTCCCTCACAGAGCTCAGGCAAAATTACCGTAATGATCCTTGATACGTCGTGTCCAAGGACAGACAACACTTAAGCTCCTGTTCTGAAACAACAGGAGCTTCTTCACTAATTTGCATTATTCTTGTTCTTGACTTGTCTAACTTGGCTTGGCCTTTCACAAAAATTGTCTTGACTTGTCTAACTTTTGTTTCCTTTTGGACTTTCAAAAGAAAAAATTGTCTTTACTTATTTGCATATCAATCAATGGTTTGTGCTTATAAACCAGCAATTCTCCTGCAGTCCTTTAGTGTCACTGACGAAAGGTAGTGGATTCTACCTGAAACGTCTGACCGTTTCCAAAATCATTTCCAATTGCTTGAGTAACTGTTTTTTGGCGTCTCTTATCAACTGGATGTCTAACCTTCACCGACGAATTGAGAGCATTATCTTACATGTGCTGATTTCCATACGGGGAAATCAGACAACGTCCTTACTAAAACCGGTTCGGTGGGTTACGACACAAATTCAAGCAAGTTACATGTGCTGATTTGCATAAGTGGAATCAGACAACATCCTTAGGAGAAAGAGGAGAACTTGAAAAAACTACAGTAAAGACATTGTGTGTTTTCGTTTATTGGTTAACACTTTAACGGTCAGAGGACGAAGAGCAAAGTTACTGCTCTGAGTAAAAAAATAAGTGCATTACCATAGCAATACACCTTCCCAGTAGGTGTAAGACTTCGCCCAACACACATAAACACGACCGCCTTGCCATGCACGGCTAGCCGGGGCAGGTCGTACGGGTACGGGAGAACGGACCCGGTACCGGTCGGCGAGTGAAGTTCCGGCGGGAGGGTACGGTGGCCAGTCCGGTACCGATGTATAAAGGGTTCCCCGCCGCCGCGGGCATGAAGTGCTACCGTGTAGGCTACGGTAGCTGGTCGGGATACGATGTAAAAGCACGACCGCCGCCTGTTCCCGTGCATGCTACGGTGGCCGGGCCCGAGCTTCCCCCGCCGGCGCTGGCTGGCAGGGTACGGTGGCCAGTCCCGTTCCGATGTACTGAGCTTCCCCCGCCGGCGCTGGCTGGCAGGGTACGGTGGTCAGTCCGGTTCCGATGTATTGAAGCTTCCCCCGCCGGCGCTGGCTGGCAGGGTACGGTGGTCAGTCCGGTTCCGATGTATTGAAGCTTCCCCCGCCGGCGCTGGCTGGCAGGGTACGGTGACAAGTCCGGTTCCGATGTACTGAGCTTCCCCCGCCGGCGCTGGCTGGCAGGGTACGGTGACAAGTCCGGTTCCGATGTACTGAGCTTCCCCCGCCGGCGCTGGCTGGCAGGGTACGGTGGCCAGTCCCGTTCCGATGTATTGAAGCTTCCCCCGCCGGCGCTGGCTGGCAGGGTACGGTGACCAGTCCGGTTCCGATGTACTGAGCTTCCCCCGCCGGCGCTGGCTGGCAGGGTACGGTGGCCAGTCCCGTTCCGATGTATTGAAGCTTCCCCCGCCGGCGCTGGCTGGCAGGGTACGGTGGTCAGTCCGGTTCCGATGTATTGAAGCTTCCCCCGCCGGCGCTGGCTGGCAGGGTACGGTGGCCAGTCCCGTTCCGATGTACTGAGCTTCCCCCGCCGGCGCTGGCTGGCAGGGTACGGTGGTCAGTCCCGTTCCGATGTATTGAAGCTTCCCCCGCCGGCGCTGGCTGGCAGGGTACGGTGACCAGTCCGGTTCCGATGTACTGAGCTTCCCCCGCCGGCGCTGGCTGGCAGGGTACGGTGGCCAGTCCCGTTCCGATGTATTGAAGCTTCCCCCGCCGGCGCTGGCTGGCATGGTACGGTGGTCAGTCCGGTTCCGATGTATTGAAGCTTCCCCCGCCGGCGCTGGCTGGCAGGGTACGGTGGCCAGTCCCGTTCCGATGTATTGAAGCTTCCCCCGCCGCCCCTGGCTGGCAGGGTACGGTGGCCAGTCCCGTTCCGATGTACTTAAACTTCCCCCGCCGGCGCTGGCAGGCCAGGCACGGTGGCCTGTCCGGTTCCGATGTAATGAAGTTCCCCGCCCGCCGCCGTTATGCCGGCCGGCCGGTCCCGATCCGATGTGTATGTATTAAGTATGGGCAGTATTGGACCAGTTCCGATGTAGCATGTAGTAAGTATGGGCAGTTTTGAACCCGTTCCGATGTAGCATGTATTAAGAATAGGGAAGGACCTCGTCGTCCCTCCCGCCTTAACGAAGCAGGTGAGCGGATCCCGCTCGGTGCGGGGCATGAGCAGAGACCACCCGCTACACGGCGGCGTCCGACTTTCCCCCGTCCACGCCCTTTTTGAAACCTGGGACCCGTTCCGATGTAGCATGTATTAAGTATGGGCAGTTTTGAACCCGTTCCGATGTAGCATGTATTAAGTATGGGAGATTTATATGCATGTATTAAGTATAGGGAGAAGGACGTTACCGTCCCTGTCGCCTTAAGGAAGCAGGTGAGCGGGTCCCGCTTGGTGCGGGGCATGTTTGGGGACCACCAGCTACACGACGGTATGCGACTTTCCCCCGTCCCCGGACTTTTGGATTTTGCCCGGTGTCTGACCAAGTCGTAGGATAGTGAATCTATCTTGAGAGTGGTCGCTTTTTGACTTCCTCGGGGTCAGACAGCCTTTAAGAGTCCGTTGCGTTCGGTAAAAGACAGATAGCTCGTGCGGGAGGGTGCGTGCGGACCCGTCCGAGGACGGGGAATGTCCCGGCGTGGAGAAAAGACGGGGTCACTCGGTGAGTTCGCCCCGCTTTGTCAGCCCAACGGGCTCGGCACCGGGTGGAGAGTGTTGTGTTGGCGGGGAGGGTAAGCCTTTATCCCCGCCCAACTCCGACCGTGGCAGAGCGACCCCTGGCCGGGGCAGGCGGTCGAGCTGGGTATCCGGGCGCTCCGGGCACTCCAGCGGTCCCGACAGTGGCGGGGATGACCGCGGTGGCGGCGGCACGGGGTCGCTGGCGGAGACCGGGCGGGGTCGGCTCAGCCGGCGGCGGCAGGCGCCTCCGACCACCGAGACCGACTCCGTGGTCGTGTTTCGGTCGATTTTGAAAAAGTGGACTCTACAGGTGTCTGACCATGTCGTAGGATCGTCAATCTATATAGAGAGAGTGGTCGTTTTTTGACTAGTACGGGCTCGGCCAGCGTTTCAGGCTACATTGCGTGCGGCGAAAGACAGATAGCGAGTCCGGAAGGGTGCTTGCGGTGCTGTACGAGCACGACCAATAGCCCGGCGTGGAGAAAAGACGGGGTCACTCGGTGAGTTTGCCCCGCTTTGTCAGCCCAACGGGCTCGGCCCCGGGTGGAGCGTGTGGTGTCGGCGGGGAGGGTGAACCCTTATCCCCGCCCGACTTTGACCGTGGCAGAGCAACCCCTGGCCCGGACAGGCGGTCGAGCTGTGTGTGCGGGCACTCGGCGGTCCCTAACGGTGGCGGGGAAAGCCGGCATGGTGGCGGCACGGGGTCTATCCCGCTCTCAGCCAGCCTTTGAGAGTCCGTTGCGTGCGACGAAAGACAGATAGCGTGTGCGGAAGGGTGCTTGCGGTGCCGTACGAGCATGACCAATAGCCCGGCGTGGAGAAAAGACGGGTTCACTCGGTGAGTTTGCCCCGCTTTGTCAGCCCAACGGGCTCGGCACCGGGTGGAGCGTGTGGTGTCGGCGGGGAGGGTGAACCCTTATCCCTGCCCGACTTTGACCGTGGCAGAGCAACCCCTGGCCCGGACAGGCGGTCGAGCTGTGTGTGCGGACACTCGGCGGTCCCTGACGGTGGCGGGGAAAGCCGGCATAGTGGCGGCACGGGGTCTATCCCGCTCTCAGCCAGCCTTTGAGAGTCCGTTGCGTGCGGCGAAAGACAGATAGCGTGTGCGGAAGGGTGCTTGCGGTGCCGTACGAGCATGACCAATAGCCCGGCGTGGAGAAAAGACGGGTTCACTCGGTGAGTTTGCCCCGCTTTGTCAGCCCAACGGGCTCGGCACCGGGTGGAGCGTGTGGTGTCGGCGGGGAGGGTGAACCCTTATCCCTGCCCGACTTTGACCGTGGCAGAGCAACCCCTGGCCCGGACAGGCGGTCGAGCTGTGTGTGCGGGCACTCGGCGGTCCCTGACGGTGGCGGGGAAAGCCGGCATGGTGGCGGTACGGGGTGTATCCCGCTCTCAGCCAGCCTTTGAGAGTCCGTTGCGTGCGGCGAAAGACAGATAGCGTGTGCTGGTCTGGATCCGATGTTAAGAGGATGACCGACGCCTGCTATTATGTAGGCTACGGTGGTCGGTCCCGATCCGATGTAATGAAGGTGTCCACAGTGTGCTAACGTATAGGCTACGGTGGCTTGTACGGTTCCGATGTTAAGAGGATGACCGACGCCTGTTCCCGTGCAGGCTACGGTGGTCGGTCCCGATCCGATGTAATGAAGGTGTCCACAGTCTGCTACCGTATAGGCTACGGTGGCTTGTACGGTTCCGATGTTAAGAGGATGACCGACGCCTGTTCCCGTGCAGGCTACGGTGGTCGGTCCCGATCCGATGTAATGAAGGTGTCCACAGTCTGCTACCGTATAGGCTACGGTGGCTTGTACGGTTCCGATGTTAAGAGGATGACCGACGCCTGTTCCCGTGCAGGCTACGGTGGTCGGTCCCGATCCGATGTAATGAAGGTGTCCACAGTCTGCTACCGTATAGGCTACGGTGGCTTGTACGGTTCCGATGTTAAGAGGATGACCGACGCCTGTTCCCGTGCAGGCTACGGTGGTCGGTCCCGATCCGATGTAATGAAGGTGTCCACAGTCTGCTACCGTATAGGCTACGGTGGCTTGTACGGTTCCGATGTTAAGAGGATGACCGACGCCTGTTCCCATACGGTACGGTGGCCAGTCCCGTTCCGATGTACTGAGCTTCCCCCGCCGGCGCTGGCTGGCAGGGTACGGTGGTCAGTCCGGTTCCGATGTACTGAGCTTCCCCCGCCGGCGCTGGCTGGCAGGGTACGGTGACCAGTCCGGTTCCGATGTACTGAGCTTCCCCCACCGGCGCTGGCTGGCAGGGTACGGTGACAAGTCCGGTTCCGATGTACTGAGCTTCCCCCGCCGGCGCTGGCTGGCAGGGTACGGTGACCAGTCCGGTTCCGATGTACTGAGCTTCCCCCGCATGCGCTGGCTGGCAGGGTACGGTGGCCAGTCCCGTTCCGATGTATTGAAGCTTCCCCCGCCGGCGCTGGCTTGCAGGCTACGGTGGTCGGTCCCGATCCGATGTAGTGAAGGTGTCCGCAGCCTGCTACTGTATAGGCTACGGTGGCTTGTCCGGTTCCGATGTTAAGAGGATGACTGCTGCCGTATAGGCTATGGTGGCAAGTCCAGTTACGATGTATTAAGACCCCGTAGATCGCTGGCGGGACCGGGCAGGGTCGGCTCGACGGCGGGGAAGTCGGATCGAACCACCGAGACCGACTCCGTGGTCGTGTTTCGGTCGATTTTGAAAAAGTGGACTCTACAGGTGTCTGACCATGTCGTAGGATGGTCAACCTACCTTGAGAGAGTGGTCGTTTTTTGACTAGCTCGGGAAATGACGGCGAGCAATCGCACACTCTCTCGCCAGTCGTTTTACTACCCCGCCGACCAGGCTGCCACTCCCCGCTTGGGCAGCCAGAGGTCGACAACCGGCTTGGAAGGCGGCCGTTCCTTCGCTCCTGCGGGCGAGGTCGGTCGTGCCAAGGGCGTCCAGCTAGCGCCGGGGCAAGCCTCCGCGGAGGCATTGCCCGGGTCCTCGGACCTAACGGCGTCGGTTCGCCCCTTCCGTCTGCGTGCGAGTACGCCTTGCGGACTCGGCGGTCAGAGACCTGGCCGTCCGCCTTCGGGCAGACGCGTCGGTCGTGAGAGTGCGGGACCGTTCCTGACGGACGGCTCGGGCGTTGAAGGGAAGCAACGGTCAGGTGTGGCCGGGAGTTCTGCGCTCAGGCTCCCGAGGGTTCGCGGCCACGTTCACGGCGCGTTCCCGCCTTACGGTAGCGACGGACTTGGCAGTGCGGCACCCCTGGTCGAGTCGAGGTGGACGGCCGCCCGCTTGTCCCGCCGCCCGCCGCCGGTGCCCTCGCCCTCCGACCTTGTAATTACCGGCGGGGGACGCATCGGTCGGCGGCGCGTGTGTGCAGCTTGCGGCGCTAGGTCCCTCTTCTCCCGGAGGACTGGGCCTTCGAACGCACTCCGCGGCTCCGGGTCCATCCCGGGGCCACGTCTGGCTGAGGGTCGGTTTTACCTTCAATCGCGTCGTGCACTCACGTACACGTCGCGCGGATGGGGGTCTGTCGAAGAGGCGAGCTTCGTCCCCCGAATGACAGGTTTTCACAGTTCTCTCCGGTGGAGACGCTCGCGTTCGAACCCGATTGCTTCTCGGGCTGGCGGTGCCTCGCTCGGGCGGACCACGGGGAGTGTCCGACCCGGCCTGGCGCGCCGTCCGAATTGCGCCCGGACAATCGAGCCTCTCTCCCCGGCAGAGACTGAGAAGGTTTTTACAGTTCCCTACGGCAGAGACTGCGAACGTTTTCACAGTTCCCTCCGAAAGGGCTGGGCCTGCCTGCCACGGCGTCCTCGCTACCTGGTTGATCCTGCCAGTAGTCAAAGATTAAGCCATGCACGTTCCCTCCGAAAAATGAGAGAGTGGTCGTTTTTTGACTAGCTCGGGAAATGACGGCGAGCAATCGCACACTCTCTCACCAGTCGTTTTACTACCCCGCCGACCAGGCTGCCACTCCCTGCGAGGGCAGCCAGAGGTCGACAACCGGCTTGGAAGGCGGCCGTTCCTCCGCTCCTGCGGGCGAGGTCGGCCGTGCCGAGGGCGTCCGGAATCAGCGCCGAGGCAAGCCTCCGCGGAGGCAGCGCCCGGGTTCCTCGGGACCCAACGGCGACGGTTCACCCCTTCCGTCTGCGTGCGAGTACGCCTTGCGGACTCGGCGGTCAGAGACCCGGCCTTCCGCCTTCGGGCGGACGCGTCGGTCGTGAGAGTGCGGGACCGTTCCTGACGGGACGGCTCGGGCGTTGAAGGGAAGCAACGGTCAGGTGTGGCCGGGAGTTCTGCGCTCAGGCTCCCGAGGGTTCGCGGCCACGTTCACGGCGCGTTCCCGCCTTACGGCAGCGATGGACTTGGCAGCGCGGCACCTCCGATCGAGTCGAGGTGGACCGTCCGCTCGTCCCGCCGCCCGCCGCCCACTGGTGCCCTCGCCCTCCGACCTTCACCGGCGGGGGACGCAGCGGTCCTTGGCGGCGCGTGCGTGTGCGGCCTGCGGGGCATGGTCCCTCTTCTCCCGGCGGACTGGGCCTGCCTGCCACGGCGTCCTCGGTACCTGGTTGATCCTGCCAGTAGTCATATGCTTGTCTCAAAGATTAAGCCATGCACGTGCAAGTTTAAACTGTCTCAGTGAAACTGCGAATGGCTCATTAAATCAGTTATGGTTCCTTTGATCGCCACATCCTACATGGATAACTGTGGTAATTCTAGAGCTAATACATGCGGAAGAAGCGCCGACCTCACGGTCTGGCGTGCATTTATTCAGACCAAGACCGACCCGGGTTCGTCCCGGTCCCTTTGGTGACTCTGGATAACCCAGCCGATCGCACGGTCTTCGCACCGGCGACAGATCATTCGAATGTCTGCCCTATCAACTTTCGATGGTAGGTTCTGTGCCTACCATGGTGGTAACGGGTGACGGGGAATCAGGGTTTGATTCCGGAGAGGGAGCCTGAGAAACGGCTACCACATCCAAGGAAGGCAGCAGGCGCGCAAATTACCCACTCCCGACTCGGGGAGGTAGTGACGAAAAATAACAATACGGGACTCCTTCGAGGCCCCGTAATTGGAATGGGTACACTTTAAATCCTTTAACGAGGATCTATTGGAGGGCAAGACTGGTGCCAGCAGCCGCGGTAAATCCAGCTCCAATAGCGTATATTAAAGCTGTTGCGGTTAAAAAGCTCGTAGTTGGATCTTGGGGCCGGGCTTGCGGTCCGCCGCGAGGCGTGTCACTGCTCGCCCCGGCCCTCCCTGCCGGATTCTCCCGGGTGCTCTTAACTGAGTGCCTCGGGGGTGCCGGAGCGTTTACTTTGAAAAAATTAGAGTGTTCAAAGCGGGCCTGGTGCCTGAATAGTGGTGCATGGAATAATGGAATAGGACCTCGGTTCTATTTCGTTGGTTTTCGGAACGTGAGGTAATGATCAAGAGGGACGGACGGGGGCATTCGTACTGCGGCGGGAGAGGTGAAATTCTTGGATCGCCGCAAGACGAACTAGTGCGAAAGCATTTGCCAAGAATGTTTTCATTGATCAAGAACGAAAGTTGTGGGCGCGAAGGCGATCAGATACCGCCCTAGTCACAACCATAAACGATGCCAACCAGCGATCCGTCGGGGTATACTTCCATGACCCGATGGGCAGCTCCCGGGAAACCTGAGTTTTCGGGTTCCGGGGGAAGTATGGTTGCAAAGCTGGAACTTAAAGGAATTGACGGAAGGGCACCACCAGGAGTGGAGCCTGCGGCTTAATTTGACTCAACACGGGGAAACTCACCCGGCCCGGACACAGTAAGGATTGACAGATTGAGAGCTCTTTCTTGATTCTGTGGGTGGTGGTGCATGGCCGTTCTTAGTTGGTGGAGCGATTTGTCTGGCTAATCCCGATAACGAACGAGACTCTGGCCTGCTAATTATTTCGGCGATTCATCAGCCGCAACTTCTTAGAGGGACAACCGGTGGTAAGCCGGACGAGATAGAGCGATAACAGGTCTGTGATGCCCTTAGATGTCCGGGGCCGCACGCGTGCTACACTGAAGGCATCAGCGAGCTTCGCCTTCGCCGAGAGGTGCGGGTAACCTGCTGAACCGCCTTCGTGATG